>JAFFSR010000312.1:1390000-1990000 GCA_017163975.1 Anastatus disparis
TTTTCAACTGAAGGATTATAAATTAAGGATATTTTGGATTGAATTGCGGAAATAAAATAAATGATTAAAGAATTACAATCAACAAATCAATAAATTCAATTATTAATAGTTAAAAAAAAATGTTACCATGTCAGTGAGTTTTTTCAACAGGGTTATACATAAATTGAATTAATTAAAATTAATATTTTCAATCAATCATATACCTATTTTTTTTATTAAAAAGATATATTTTTACAAAATATGTTACAGTAAAAGAGTAGTTCACAGAAAAAAATTGTACTTCGTTAAAAAATTTTATAAATTATAAAAACACAAGTTTTTTAAACTTCATAAAATAATGAATAGCGTACTGTACATATTGTTCTTGTAGCAAAAATTCTACATGTAAAAAATGTAATAAGATTAAAATACAAATAACGATTAATTAAACGTATTTATAAATTATAACATAAATTTAGCAAATGAAATAAAATTTTAGGAAATCCTATTCTAATCTCTGCTGCACTGTAACAATAGTCTCATTCTAATATGGAAAATTGAAAAAAATTATAAAACTTATTCTTTTTTATAACTTTGGCATAAAAATTGCATGAAATAAGCGACAAAATGTTTTTTATTTGAAAAATAGACTTTTCAAATTTTTGGAAATTATATCATACAAATTTTCCTGGACATTTTCCGACTTCACCCCCTTTAAATTAATGTTTAGTGACAAAAATATATATAAAAAAATTTTTGGAACCGTGGACTTTAATGTTACTATAGCAATCTCCCCTATTTTCCGACCTGACTTTTTCATGTGAGCACCGTTGCGCGGTACTTTCTGAATAAGCGGTTCAATCATTCGTGAAAAATTAAAGGAAGACCGCAACCAGCCTAAACCATTCTTTTTTTATCAACAGTTGGTGGATTAAAGAATAATTTTAGCTAATTAAAATGTAAAAATTCTTAATTATATTGGTCACCAATGATTAGTGCAATAAAATAAAAATAATCATTAAAAATGGCAAAATGAGTTTTTTTTATATTTATGATGTTTTTACAGAGAAATGGTGCAATGTACGGCAAAATTGATAAGAATATTTTCGATTTAATATTTGATGAAAAACACGAAAAATTATGTTTTTCTGCGAAGAAATAACAACCAGAAAATTTACTTTAGAGATTTTCCTAACTATTTTCCAGCTATCCACCCTCGAAATTCGTGTTCAAGGCACCAAAATACATAGGAAAAACTTTGGTGGAGCCGTGGATCTCCATCGGCTACGGAAACTCTCCTAGCTACCTATATTAGTTATAAATGTCCTCCGTATTCAGGTGAAATACCCCGGTGAACATATACATTAAGGTTTGGAAAAATTCTGATGTAAAAGAACCTTTCTAATTTTTTGCGTTTTTGGTACCAGTCCATAATACAACTTTGTGAACTCTTATGAAAAAAATTGTCATGATTTTCGTTGATACCTTCTGAACTTTTTTGATTCATTAAGTTTTACTAAGGAATAGTAACCTTAATTTTATCGTATTCACAATTAATGAACAATTAAGATCGCTTTAGAATTGAACAGCACTGTAAAGTTTTCAGGAGAATCCTTCTAGATTGTATTTTAAAAAATTCTTCAGAAATATTTTTCACGTTTTATCATCGTATGAATATATTTATTAAATTATTGGTAAATAAATGATTATAAATCTATGAAATCATTTTTTTTTTTCAACGTCGCTATATTTATGCTATGCTATTATTGCTATGCTAATCAGCGACGGAGCTCGTAAGTGTGTTTGTGAACAAAGCACATGTAACGTACAGTGGTGCTTGTATCAATCGGCCGAGAGTGGGATTCGAACTCGGAACCTCGAGATTACGAATCCAACGCTCTACCGAATGAGCCACAGACCGACTCCTATGAGATCATTTAAGAATACGGATGAATCTTTATATTTTCTGTATATTGATTGAAAGGTTAATGAAACTTCACGTACTCTGTGGAAGTAAATCGAGATGAATTATTACAATCTTGTAAAGAGTTTAATAGCTATTAAAGATCCTTAAGAGGAGGTCGAGTATATATGTCCTATTGTAATCAAAAAATTGATTTTTTTACAAAACTAATAATTTTAGCAAAAAATGAAGAGAAAGCCCCATCTTGTATCATAAAAAGCAATATTTTCTTTGATTAGGAAAAAATTTTTTTATCGATTCCTTTTGAAAAAAACCTTGAAAAACATAAAATATCGAGGTTTGGATGGACAATTCAGTTTTTCAAAGTTTTCTTTGAAACGAAGCGATAAAAATAATTTTTTCTCATAAGAGAAAATATTGCTTTTTAGTATACGAGATGGGGCTTTCTTCTTATTTTTTGCTACAATCATAAGGTTTTGCAGAAAATTGAATTTTTTTATTATAAAAGGATAGAGATGTACGACCTGCTATTAATAAAATACCGTGAAAATTATTTATGATTCTCAGTAACGATCTTGAAGTTATAAAAAAATATACACATTATTAAATTTTTTTAACTCTTGAAATAGTTAAGCATACCATGGAATTGTTTGATAGTGGAAATAAAGCCATTTTACACGACTAAGTTATAAATTTTTTTTGTGAATAAATACAATAAATCGCACTAATTTATTAATACTAGGCAATTTTTCAGTTTATTAATAAGTTAATTTAATTAATACTATGATATGCCCTTCAAAAATCACTATTCAATATATTAGAAATTCATAAAGAATCTGAAGAAGTCATAATCATATTTTTTGATATATGGGGATATCCACAAAACTTTTAATTGTCTAGTAACAGGTCATATTACAGCTGTTACTGGGTTACCGCATGATGCACATTGTTTAAACTAGGTTCAAATCTTTTGTGCTATCCTGTAACTCTATTTCTGATGTATTTTGTAAATGTTTAACAAACGGCGCAGTAGATATTTCTATGAAACATTCATTTTTACACATAAAAAATTACCGTAATTTATCTTATGTGTAAATTTATTTTTTATAGAATTATCTGCTGCGCCGTTTGTGGTACATTTACAAAATACATCAGAAATAGAGTTACAGGATAGCACAAAAGATTATAACCTAGTTTAAATAATGACCTGTTACTAGAGAATTTAAAGTTGGATGGATATCCCCATATAATACCATAGTGGTACACATGAAATTGGAAAGGTTCTAAAAATATATAAATTACAATAACTTTTCTGATGAGGATATATTATTCAGATTAATATTATTTTTAAAATTAGATAACATTATTTTTATTTTTAAGAGCATGACGAAGCTTCCAGTCTTCTAATAATATTTCCAATCCCAAGTTATGAATAAACAATGCGTTTAATAACATTTTTTTGCGACAAAGAAAAAATTTGTAAGATTCAACTCGAGTGCGGACAACTCAAGGAACCCACGAAAATACTACATAAAAAGTAATAATACAAACTTTCAATGTAACGTATTTTAAGATTAGGTTTGTCGAGCTTGATATAATTTCCAATCCAAGTTCATAAAAAATTTACAAGTTTAAATGATTTTTTATTTTAACAAAAATTATTGTATTAACATAGCTTTAGTGCGGATAAGTCATTATATTTGTTTTTCTCATCCGTGCTGAGTAAGCGGCCTATAGCGCATGCGTTTTCGGGGTAGTAAGTAGCTAATAGCTCGCGCTGCATGTGCTGTTTTTTGAGGGCGTGTGTTTCACAGCTATGTATAATATTATTTTGTATTAAATCACGTAAATACGTTACATTCTGTAAAATAATGTCACGCAAAAGCGTTAATTAATGTAAAATCGCAAAGGTTTATACAAGCGCAGCGCCCTCATACTGTATCTCATCGACCATGTGATGAATTTTATACTCTATCTCGCTTTAACCTCTGACAAAGTAAATCGTATCATCTATTCTTGTATTATTTTTACATTAACGAAATCGTAATTATTCCGTATAAACATGAAATTGGTGAACTAAAAGTATGTAATTTAATTACAAATAATAGTACCAAAAAGTATTGAAATATACTATTGCGAGTCAGTCGTACGGCAGATATGAGAGAGAGAGAGAGAGAGTCTCGGGCAATGGCGCTATTCGCTACGCTCGTGCGCCAACTTGCCCTCGTGCGCAATAGTCAACTAAACCTTACTCGTTACACAATATACTATTAATTTACGAATTTAAAATGATATTAATGAAATAAAAAAAGCAAAACTTGATTGCTGTAGCTCCAACATCAGATAAATATTACGGAAAGAAACATAATGAATCACCCGAATTCACAATTTTATAAATTACAACTGAATCACTGGAAAAATAGTTGCATAAAATAGACTTTTCCAAATTTTATGAGTAACGGCTTATAATTGAAATTTCAATGTCGGAACGATTTGGAAAACTTGAAACATTTATCAATTTTCATTTCATAATAGTTCTTAAACATTCTTTAAAGACCGGAAAAATATTTGTTCCGATTCTTTTAGAAATTTTCGGGTCATTTTAACGAGGATATAACTGATGATGATGTAACAAAATTCAACTGCAATAATCACAAATTTTCCAATCGAAAACGTTTCCATAAATAATTTCCATAACTTTATAATTTCTGCGAAAATAATCATAATCTTCATAATTCTGCAAAAATGACGATTTATATTGACTTTTTCATAAATTTAAGTAACTTATAGAAATTTTCTCAAATTCAATTTACTTGTTTTTGTCATAAAAAACGAAAGATAATTAGTCTCAAAGCAGACTTAACGTAGGTAAATATTATTTTTTTATATACGCTTTTCTTATATTCGCCTTCATGTCTGTTTGCATGTTTGTCTGTCTGTAATCAAAACTTGCGCGCTCGATTTCAGGCACTTTTTGACAGATATAAATTCTGACAATTGGCATAGACTTTGGTCTTGGATGACAATACAATAATCAGTTGTCATTTTGGTACCTGGACATCCAGGTAGATGATAATGGGTGTGAAAAGTCATCTCCGAGGAAGTATAAATGGGGAGGCTTTCTTTGGGTCAAGGCGAGTTTCTCGGGGGTTTTCAGGGTTGCTAAAACCGAATTTGAGATCAAACAATTGCCACAAAGTGATGCACGTTGTCCAGAATACGCATGGACGTCGTCTCCGAGGAAGTACAAGTGGGGAGGCTTTCTCTGGGTCGAGGTGGGTTCCCGGGGATTTCGGGGCTGCTAAAACCTAATTCAAGGTTTGAAAGTGAATCTATAATGCATAATAATGATTAAGGATGAAGAGGTCGAACTGGAGTACCAAGTCGCCGATAACGGATGTACCTGAGTGTAATCTTCGAAAAGTCTGGTTGCAATGTAACTCTAAATGATAATAAAAACAATTTTAACTTAAAAATAGAAAATACAAAATTTTAAAAACATGCTTTAAAAATAAAATACAATAATTGAATAAATAGACTAAAAAGTATAAAATAAATAAATTAACTTTTTTTAAATTTTTTAAATAATAGCGCTTATTACCTGTATATCGGAATGATGTTTGATGAAAAAATGTTAAAATTATTTACTAATTACAATAGTCATATGCTTTCTCGAAGTTAAATTTCGCTGGCATTATTCGAACGAAAAATTCATAAATTAGTAGGGATACTACCGCAAATTTATATGCGAGATGATTTGTATGAATGATCTTTATATATGGGTATCAACTACGAGTAAATCAACATATTTCATGAAACTTGCATGAATCTTAAACAATTGCTCTTTTAAAATCTTTTTATTTCCGAGTATTCTCCGACCTAATCAAACAACCTTAGAATCGAAATCTAAAAGAATCTCCAAGTTTCATTTGACGTAGTCCCTGCAAATATCTGTAAACTTCATAATCGGTATGGAAAATTTCAAAATTCATTCATATAAACGATTTCCAGGTAGCCAGGATCACCTGGATATTGTGAGATGTCATCTCGGGAAACGTACATGTCATTAATAAATAATGGCTAAATTTCAAAAGATATTCTTGTAGACAATGTTTATCTTACTCGGAACATCCATGTTTGGCTAGATAACATTTGAAACAACTTCAAAGTAGTTATTAAACTATAAGTTGTATTTCAAAAGTTTTAGCTGTAGATGATGTTTAAGTTGTCATTAACACCTAGGTATCCAAAGACGGCGATCGTGGGTACCACAGCATAATAAATAACTATTTTTTAAATATTGTCTACATCGATAAGGTAAAGTATGTATATATATATATATATATAAAGTTAAATATGTGTTTGTATGTGTGAGCGTGTGCGTGTGCGTATGAGTTGAAATTAAATGTTCCATATAAACTTGAATAAACCTGTGTGTGTACGTGCGATTCTACATGAAATGTCCCTTATGTATATATGTTTATATCATGCTTGTAAGTCGACATGAAAAGTCCCACGTACATGAACGCGTGTGTGCATGCATGCGAATTGACATGAAACGTCTCATATATATAAACCTAAGGGTACTTAGATAGGTGTGTACAAGTTGTCATGAAATGTCCCATATATATATAGAAAAACCTGTGCTATGAGTACGTGCAAGTTGACATGAAATGTCCCATATATATATATATATATATATATATATATATATATATATATATATATATATATATATATATATATATATATAGAAACAAAAAAATTGCGGGTAAACGTGAGCAATTTGATATGAAATGGACCATATATACATATGCAAAAACCTGTCAGTAAGGTCGTACATGAGTTGACATGAAGAGTCGCATGTATATAAAAGCGTGTATGCATGAATGCAAATTGACATGAAACGTCGCATATATGTAAACCTGAAGGAACTCGGATAGGTGTGTGAGAGTTGTCATGAAATGTTCCATATATATAGAAAAGCCTGTGATTATGAGTACATACGAGTTGACATGAAATGTCCCATATATATATATAATCCTGTGTGTGTGCATGCGCATTGGCATGAAATGTCCCATATATATAAACCTGTATGTGCGTGCGTTGAAATTTACAGAAAAAATCCCATGTATATTAACGTGTGTGTGCATGAATGAAAATTGACACGAAACGTCCCATGTATGAAAACCTGAGAACTCGGATAGGTGTGTGAGAGTTGTCATGAAATGTTCCATATATATAGATAAGCCTGTGATTATGAGTATGTACAAGTTGACATGAAATGTCCCATATATATATATATATATAATGCTGTGTGTGTGTGTGTATGTGTGCATGCGCATTGGCATGAAATGTCCCATATATATAAACCTGTATGTGCGTGCGTTGAAATTTACAGAAAAAATCCCATGTATATCAACGTGTGTGTGCATGAATGAAAATTGACACGAAACGTCCCATGTATGAAAACCTGAGAACTCGGATAGGTGTGTGAGAGTTGTCATGAAATGTTCCATATATATAGATAAGCCTGTGATTATGAGTATGTACAAGTTGACATGAAATGTCCCATATATATATATATATATAATGCTGTGTGTGTGTGTGTGTGTGTGTATGTGTGCGTGCGCATTGGCATGAAATGTCCCATATATATAAACCTGTATGTGTGTGCGTTGAAATTTACATAAAAAATTCCATGTATATTAACGTGTGTGTGCATGAATGAAAATTGACATGAAACGTCCGATATATGCGAACCTGAAGGAACTCGGATAGGTATGTGAGAGTTGTCATGAAATGTTCCATATATATAGAGAAGCCTGTGATCATGAGTACGTACGAGTTGACCTGAAATTTCCCATGTATATATATATATATATATATATATATATATATATATATATACATATATAATCCTGTGTGTGTGCATGCGCATTGGCATGAAATGTCCCATATATATGAACCTGTCTGTGGGTGCGTTCTAATTGACGTGGAATGTCCCACGTATGTATATATGTATGTACGTATATAGACATATATATATATATATATATATATATATATATATATATATATATATATATCAACTTGTCTGTATGTGTGCGTTTGGGTCGACACGAAATGTTGCATATATATGAGCCCAGGTGCGTATGTATGTGCGCGTCCAGATATGTTTTTCTATATACATATATATGATAAAAATTCCTTTAAAACGTTTAATTAAAAAGGAATTATGGAATTTTTAATTAAAGCCCTCGAATTCACAAATCATAATCATAACTGACGCTCTTTCAATTCACGATTACATTTTGATTTCTTAATTGAAATTTATTTAATTAAGGATTCCTTTTGATTTTGGAATTAAAGCCCTTTCAATTCACGATTACATTTTGATTTCTTAATTGAAATTTATTCAATTAAGAATTCCTTTTGATTTCTTAATTGAAATTTATTCAATTAAGAATTCCTTTTGATTTTGGAATTAAAGCCCTTTCAATTCACGATTACATTTTGATTTCTTAATTAAAATTTATTTAATTAAGAATTCCTTTTGATTTTGTAATTAAAGCCCTTTCAATTCACGATTACATTTTGATTACTTATTTAAAATTTATTTAATTAAGAATTCCTTTTGATTTTTTAATTAAAGCCTTTTCAATTCACGATTAGATTTTGATTTGTTAATTAAAATATTTTTAATTATCAATTTAAAAGGAATTGTTAATTAAATAAAACTCTAATTACGAATTCAAAAAGGATTTGTGAATTAAAATTTATTTAAAGCCCAAAATGATTTAAATATTTGCAACCCTGGTCTGCTGTATCAAGAAATGCTCCGTCCAAATAAAATATTAAGTGATCCCAACAATATATCTTTTACGTGGTATTCTGACGGCGTTAGAATTTTTAAATCTTCCAAATACAATATTTGGACGTTTTATTTAATAATTAATAAATTTCCTTATAAAGAACAACACAATATTGAAAATGTGTTGTTAATTGGCTTATGGTTTAGAAAACTGAAACCTAAAGTTAATCTCCTTTTAACTTCCTTAAAAAATTCATTAAAAAAATTGTATAAAGGTATAGATTTTGAAGTACCCAACGTAGATAAACCTATTAATGTTAAAGGTATAATTTTAAATGGCACGTGCAATTTTCCAGCTAAAGCGATTTTTCGAAATATGTGTCAATACAACGGTGAATTCGGTTGTGAAATATGCAAACAGGAAAGCATTTTAATTGACAAATCAAGAGTATACCCTTTTGAAAAGAAATTAACTTTGCGAACTGATAGCGAAACCATTCTGCATGGTCAACAAACATATGTTAGTAATATTAAAGTTTGCGATGTTAAGGGACCAACAATGCTCTAAAATTGTACCAAAATTCATTACATTAACCGGTACTCCAGGGGCAAACTACATAAGTCGTGGCTGACCAAGGTCCTCGATTCTAACCAGGTTTTTTTTTATATATTTCGACTTGCCGATTCCGAATTTTTTTGGGTAGAAAGTCTGAAAATGACGCATTTAATAATTATTAACAATTTTTATAAACAAATTATAGAAATGCGTTTTTTCTAGAAAAAAAAATTTCATCATATTTTTAGGTTATTTTAAACAAAAAAGGTTCTCATGAACATATTGCTAAAATGCACTAAATCGGCAGAAAACAATCGCAGTTTGAAAAAACGCGATTTTTCAAAAGTTTGACAGCTTATAGCTCAGCTTCTACTACTTTAATTTTTATTCACAATAGCTTAAATTGTTTATTAAAATGTAAACTTAAAGATTGCATTAGTTGGCGACAGTATTTATAATGAGTACATTACCCATTAATCGCTCAAAAAGTACTGTACACGCGCACCCGCGCGCTGATCTGCGACGCCAGGGACTGTACATAGGTAAGCTGTAAATGGTACTTTTTTCTTATCCCCTGGCGAAAAGTACGTCGAAAGACGTCTACTTTCTGAGAGAGAAGTTAAGCATTATCTACGGCGGCTCGGCGCACTAGCGATGCGCAATCGTGTTGACGCTCTGTTTTTCACGGCAGTTAAGAATAGAGAGGGCTACGTCTATCCTTCTCTGTCCGCCGGCGTTAGACATTGACCCTCTCCTTCTCTCTTTCTTTTTCATACAGAATAGAGAGGGTTGCGTCTACCCTTCTCTGTCCGCCGGCTTTAAGAATTGACTCTCTCCCTCTCTCTTTCTTTCTCTTATATGTACAATAAAGGTAGCCGCGAATGGAGGGGGCTATGTCTAGCCTTCTTTGCCGGTTACAACAAGCAGTATATCTTTTTCTTTATTTTTCTTATATAGTAATTTTAAATATTTTATTATTAAAACCTAACTTGTTTTATTTTGTGAATTATAAATTGCAGTGTGTTATAAAGTGTGTAAATTATAAAATGTGAGTGAAATATTGATGGTTTATTTTAATGATTTATCATCAGTGGGAGAGGGGCAGAGAAGGATAGAGCATACTCGGTCAATAGCAGCAAGCGATTCATCGCGGTATTTTTATTTTAATGATTTATCATCAAAAACGAATTATCACAACGGGTAAGTTGGACGTACTTTTCGCCGGGAATAAGAAAAAATCGTATATTCACCTCGGAGAGAAGTTGACCATCAATTGCTCGCGTATTTAGCCCCTCGCTGCGCTCGGGGGCAAATCTTACGCGAGCATTTAATGGTCAACTTCTCTCCCTAGGTTAATAATATACTATTTCGGGCGATTAAATTTTGAACAATAAAATATATGAACTATTTTCTTTAAGTTGTATTTATTAAAATTAAAAATGATTTAATCTTTTTCTTATTTACAAAAATGACATGAGTCGATTTGTGTTGATTAAATTTGATTTAACATTTCTGTTACTCATAAATTATTTCAACCAAATTGTAATGTAAATATACAATTAGTTTAATAGATTTTTTAAAAAGATTTCTGAATTTAATTTACCAATATTTTATTTTTATATATTATATTAAAGATTTTAATATCACCTATATTTATAGATATGATATAAAAAAAAGTTTAAAAGTTTTCAATTAAATGTGGTAAAACTTTGATTTTTTATTTGAAATTATTTATCATTATACATATTGATATAGCAATATCCAATATATCAGCAATATCCAATATATTGCCAGTATGTGGGAATAATGTGGGTTTTGGCCCTAGGGATTGATAAATGCTAAATGTTAGCGAAATATTGGAAAAATTTTGCCAAGAGATTTTTAAATAAATGCAATATATTGGATATTGTTTCACCAATATCTTGGCAATACGAATTTTTTTTACGCGGGTTTATATGAAGCAATTGAAAATAATTATGAATAAATAACAGTGATGATTATTTTATAATACTATAGTTTAATTTATTGATAATATGATTTATAAAATTTACACAATAAAGAAATTACATTATTCTATTAATTTATTTATATTATAACTTAATTTATGTTTATATGTATAAATTTATATTTGAAAAAATAAAATTTGGCTATAGTATTTAAAACATCACAATTATTTATTTATTAATATTTAAAAAAAGTGATCCTGACTAAGAGTTGAACCCGCGCACTCAAAGGGAAAAGCGCGTTCGCTACGCACTAGACCAAAACTGCTTCGAGTAAAGTCTGGCGTGAAATGATACATGCTCATCTGCCCCTGGTTATTTAAAATAATTAGATCTTAAGATTGAAATTAATTATTAATAATTTTTAAGTTTTAGATGTCATATATAAATTATTTTAGTTATATTAGTTTTTCTAAAAAATTGTAGTTTTACAGTAATAATAATAATTTTTGTTTTTTAATTTTCCTGCAAAAAATTTTATCTACCGCAATAATAATTTTAATGTCTTATTTACTAAAATACTATGTCTTAATAATAACTTGTGCAAAAAATACATATTAAAAATTATTTTAATTTCTAAAAAATATATTTTATAATTTTAAAATTTAATTACATTTAAATTTAAAAAAAATTAATAAATTGCTGTCTATGTATTTCTTTGTCCTTTCAAAGCTCACGCTGCTCAGTTGGCCAATGAACGCAGAGCTACCACTGCGCGAGCGCGAGTTCTCCGTCCGATCTAGTCACACTGTTTGTGGCTAAAGGACTAATATATACATACCTACCTCCTATATATATACACATATTTAAAAAAAAAAGTATAGGAAACAGGTAACCACAAGTGTGCAAATGGATCAAGCTAGAAAATTAGGCTCATTTTCTTCTAATATATTAGTTACACAATATAAAAAATAGGTTCTATTTAGAAATCAGTTGATATACATATATTAAACGAAATTGAAATTTTCATTTCTAATTCTCTACTCAGATTGAAAATGTTTAGAATATAAAGATGACACTAATTTGTGATGTCATACTTATAAATAAAAAGATTGCAATTATTTTCAAGATGATACCTTTAATTATTTATTATTAAAATTATAAGAATTGTTTCTGTAATTAAAGGAGGATTAAAAAATTATCTTTATTGCTTAAATTTTCATGTCCGAATGCAATTTAAAACATGTTATTTATCCATCCCAAAATTTATTTTTATCGAAATTCAATAAATAAAATTAGAATAAAAATGAGCCTTGATGAATGATTTTATATAGATGTAAAAATTAAAGTAACATATACAAGGTATTTTTTAATATAAATTGGGAAACTTACCAAGTATTTCAGTTTAACAAGAGAAGCATTTTATAGTTTATTGAACCGTTGACGTATAAGTAGATTCATTAAAAATAATTTTTCATTTATACTACAGTACATAGTAAATATCAAGAGAACCTGTTAGTGTAATAGTGACTTATGTTTTAACTGTTCATGGCATCAGTGTTTTAAAGGCACAGAGTTTTACCGGACGCAGGCAAATCTGAGAGAAGGAGATATGCACGGTCATACACATATGAACGCATACCTATAGGAAAGTAAAAATTCACATCGGTGGGAGAACGCACACCCGGCATTCATTCTCTAATAAAGAATAAGAAGGAAAGGAATAAAATTATATCCTTGGAAAGATGCTTGAGTGGGTTTAAACTTTTAATAAAAAAACAATACTAACAAAAATGTCTGAAATACAAAAATTGTTAAAAAATTTTATATACAGATTCACATTTTATATTTCTAATTAAAAAGATATGATTTTATAAATTTAAAGAAAATATTATTTCACAATAAACTTGTTTTAAATTTAATATTATTCATTCTCGTAAAGAAAATGAAGTTTTTGAAATTTTATAAAACATATATATCGATAAAAACATTATTTGATGAATTGAATGATTTTTCTTCAAATTAATAAATTATCAAACCATTCAAATTTATTAATAAGTAAGAATTTTTACAGAAAATTTTTCGAAAAAAATTTTATTTACATGCATGAAAAAAAAATTGTATAAATAATTTTCCATTTTTCATACTCAAAATTTAATGTAAAAATGTTTGAGAAAAATGTTTATTGGAAATGTTTTCAGGAACTTTACATAAATATTTAAAAAAACGTCGCTTCACACGGTGTTCAAAAGTGAGATTTGAATCGAAAATTTTCCTATTGCTGATTTTATTGTTTCTATGATATCCTAGACATAATTCAAGAGTATTTTCATTAAATTAAAAAAAATCCTCAGAGCCCTTTTCTATAAATTAAGAAAAAATGATTTTATTTATAAGTTTATAAAATTATCAATTTTTAATTGACGTAAATATATATTTTTACTCTTTTAAAAAAATTATTACAAATTAAAAACAATACTTATCTCGACTGAGGAATAATGTAGTTAAAGAATATTTCTGTTGGTCTTGGTCTTGGTATTGGTCTCACAATCAAATAAAAATTTATGATGATAATAAATAAACAAGGATGTATACTGGACGGACACTGATTCGCGACCCACTGCATATTCAAAAGGCACGAACATGGGGTCGCGAATCAGTGTCCGTCCAGTGTACAGTCAGAATGTCTTTTTATATAATCACCCCTGAAGAATAATCTGAAATGAAATCTTAAAATTAACTACGTTAAAACTTGAAAATAGATAAAATTAGTAAAGGAGAATCTAACTCCCCCACCACCAAAAATCCTTGATTGGATCGCAAATTTCAGGGACTCCTGTCCCTGAAGATGAGCACTAGCGTGCTCAAAACGTCGGACAGTTTTGAGAAGAGTGGGATTTGCAATCGAATCAAAGATTTTTGGAGGTGGGCGCAGTCAGATTGATCGTTACTATTTTTATTTATTTTAAGGTTTCAACGCAGTTAATTTTAAGATTTTATTCCAGATTATTCTTCGGGGGTGATATAAAAAAGGGCATTCCGACTGTTTATCTTTGTTTATTTATTATTATTATATATTTTTATTTGAATGTAAGACAGATAGAAATATTTTTCAATTTCAATGTTACGTCACGACGTATCTTTTATTTCAAAATTGATCATTCCAAAAATATGCAGTTATTGATCAATCAGCTGATTTACCTTAGCAAGCATATTGTAATGTAAGTCATTTGTTAAGAAACCAAGTGCAATGCGATTTTCAGAATTAATAACAAAATAAGTACAATTACGAAGACCACATGAACTAGATTTACCACGTTAACTATATCATTTAACAAGAGTCAAAATACATAATAAGCATTGCTCCATTGGTTGACACCAATTCAAATTCTTAAACAAGGCAGGGATCATCAATATAAAAAGACAGATCAAATCAGGAAATGCAAACACTTTAAAGCAGACACTTTTTCAAAAGCACTTTATCAAAGAACTTCTACAAGCACTTCAAAAGATACAATTATTACAACTATATTTCTTGCACTATAAAATTATACAGTTATTCGCGCAATATATTAAATCGCACTATATTCAGTTTATTATAAAAGTAACAAATAAAATCTCTATGATTAAAATATTAAATCAAGTGTACTTATTTACTGTCCACCTGTATCTACTTACAAGGAAAGTGCATTGCATTTGGGTCTTGGATTTTCTTCTAGCTTTGAGATCTTATTTCTTACATGAAATCATGAAAAAACCCGCGTCAATTCGGTCCAACGCTCGATTTTTTTCGAGTTATGAGCAGTTTTGTCTGTTTTGTTGAAAAAATTACATCTGCTTTATAATTTTTCAGTTTTCGAACTACTTATTCTAGAAGGTTTTTACTGATTGCATATTAAAGTTGAGATTAAAACCTTTAGATTAAAAAAAAAAAGTGTCCAAAAAGCTCAAGTTGTTAAAAAGTTATGGGCGAATAAAAATAGCGCAAATATTTAGCTCAAAAAATGCATAGAAAATAAATGCAACATTTTAGTCAGAAATTCATTTCAATTTTCATCCCTTTATAAGTTTTTAACAACTTGAGCTTTTTAGACACGTTTTTTTTTTAATCGAAAGGTTTTAATCTCGATTTTAATATGCAATCAGTAAAAACCTTCTAGAATATGTAGTTCGAAAACTGTAAAATTATAAAGCAGATGCAATTTTTTCAACAAAACAGACAAAACTGCTCATAACTCGGAAAATATCGAGCGTTGGACCTAATGGACGCGGCTTTTTTCATGATTTTATGTAAGAAAAAAGATCCCAAAGCTAGGAGAAAATCCAAGACCCAAATGCAATGCACTCTCCTTGTTAGCCGAATCAAGGTAAGATTCTTACAATTATATTTTTATCTATATTTCTTTCAATTCAAGTATATTTAATCGTGAGAACGATTCATATCAATTAAAATTGGTAGAGCTTTCCCACCACTAGACTTAACTTTAAAACTAAACATTTTGAAATCAAACATTATTCTTTTATTTAATATTATAATAAAACATATTTTCCTCATAACAACAACAACATATCAATCATTAATTCTGTCCTGGTGTAAAGCCAGGACTTAACATTTTGGTTCCGGTACAAATTTTTAATTGAAGGATCGTATTAAATATACTTGAAGATTATTAATATGAAAATATAATATTTAATCAGAAGTGAGAAATAACATATATATAAAGGGCAGTCAATAAAATAAATTCAAAAGCACAATAAAGTGTAATAAAATAAATCATATAAAGTGAAAATACATAAATAAAATAAAATATATAAAGTGAAAATATATAAATGAAATAAAATATAAAGTGCAAATATATAAAACAAATGATATAAAGTGCAAATATATAAAATAAATGATATAAAGTAAAAATATATAAATAAAATAAAATATATGAAGTGAATATACATAAATAAAATAAAATATAAAGTGCAAGCAGATAAAATAAATAAAGTGAAATTAAATAAATTAAATAAAATATACAAAGTGCATATAAATAATCAAAATGAAATAATAAAATGTAATATACAAGTGCAATCAAATAAAGAGATAAATATATCAAACAAATAAATAAATAAATTGACTAAATAAATGAATATATTCAAAGCGCACATCCTATCAAGTAATTAAATAATATAAATGAATAAGTAAATCAAATAAAAGTGCATAAATAAATAAATAAAATATTAAACACAAGTGCAATCTAAAATAAATATTATGAATAAATATTATATACAAAATATTAAATACAAAGTGCGTCAATAAATAAACAAAAATAATATATGAAACAAATAAAAAATTTTTGAAATATATTGAAAATAATAAAAGTGCAAATAATAATCATTGAAACAAAATATACGCAAAGTGCTATACATACTTTGAAATAAATTAAAAAATATATTTAATGCACAAATAAAATCTATAAATCAATAGTGCTACATAAGTGAAAATAACTAAATCAACAAAAGTGAAACATTTAAGAAATATTAAAAATTCACGGTCAACAAAATTTTTTATTAAGAAAAAAAAATTTAAGTGAAGAAATTACAATAATTTTTCATTATTCAATTAAAAATTACTACGATTTTAAAAACAATAATCCAATCTATATTTCTAAATTTTTCGAATTTGATACATTAATATCAATATAATATTTTAATTGCATTTAAAAATAGACATTGATCATCAAAATATTACAAAGTATATCAAACTCGTAAAAGTACAAACTCAGCGAAAATTTTTTCTTTTACGTTGCGGCTTTCATATATTAACAACAGCAAAAGGTCAATGTATAACAATAAAACGTAAGTCAGCAATTGTACGACATTTTCTGATTTTATAAAACAAAATTAGGTCAATCTAAATTCTTGAGTCAGCAATATCATAACAATTTGTGTATAATAACAAGTATTACGTTTACATCACTGAGTATACTTAAATTAATAAGATTTTTATGAAACATAAAAAAACTTATAATATCTCTAATTAAATGAATAAAATTAATTGGACGGAAATTCAAAAAAATTGTTAATTACAGAAAACTGCTTGGATATTAAATTGTACAAAAATACAATTAATTGAAATTTGCAATAAACTAAAAGTACCCATTAATAAAAATCAAAATATTAATGAAATTCGTAATATATTAAGAGTATCTATAAAAAAACTATTATTCAAAACCAAGAAGACGCTAGTGCGTTTAGAAAACGTACAAGACTTCTATACTCTCCTGTTAAAAATACATTAAATACAACACAAAAACAGCAGAATTTAGATACAACACAAGAAAAGCAAAATTTAGATACAACACAAAATCAGGAAAATCTAAATACAACACAAGATCAACAAAACATATACGAGAATATAGATATTAGAGCCATAAACAATAATTCAAATAGACAAGAAAATACAGTTGATGAAAGTACAGACAATTCGAAAAATTATTCAAAACAGAACCAAAACGACAAACCAAGATAATAGCTTTGTGAACAGATATACTTTAGCAACAAACATTACAACAATATCAGACGACGACGAAACATTAAACGACGACTTAAATCTCTCTACTAATCAGGAAAGTTTCCAAGAAATTGAGGGTATTGAAAACGGAGAAAATATCATTTTAAATAATCCTAATAATAACAACAACAATGATAACAATACTAATAATAATAATCATAATACGATAGACGACTTACAAGGAGAGTGCATTGCATTTGGGTCTCGGATTTTCTTCTAACTTTGGGATATTTTTTCTTACATAAAATCATGAAAAAAACCGCGTCCATTCGGTCCAACGCTCGATTTTTTTCGAGTTATGAGCAGTTTTGTCTGTTTTGTTAAAAAATTTGCATTTGCCTTATAGTTTTACAGTTTTTGAACTACTTATTCTATAAGGTTTTTACTGATTGTATATTAAAGTTGAGATTAAAACCTATTGATTAAAAAAAAACATATCCAAAAATCTCAAGCTGTTTACAAGTTATAAGGAAATGAAAATAGGGCAAATATTTATTTGAAAATATGCATAGAAAATTAATGCTGTATTGTAGTCTGAATTTCATTTCAATTTTCATCCCTTCATAACTTCTGAACAACTTGAGATTTTTGGATACGTTTTTCTTTTTAATTGATAGGTTTTAATCTCAACTTTAAAATGCAATTAATAAAAACCTTATAGAATAAGTATATCGAAAACTGTAAAACTATAAAGGAAATGCAATTTTTTTCACAAAAAAGACAAAACTGCTTATAACTCGGAAAAAATTGAGCGTTGGACCGAATGGTTGCGGCTTTTTTTATAATTTTATGTAAGAAAAAATATCTCAAAGTTAGGAGAAAATCCGAGATCCAAATGCAATGCACTCTCCTTGTTAGTAAATTTTATTGAGAATATCATCATGGCGCAATCAGGATATTCATTAAAAGAAATCACAAGATTGGTTCCTGATTTCGATGGTAAAAACATATCTGTAGACAAATATATTAAAAAATTAGAATCCGCTAAAGAATTACTAGATGCTGATCAACAAAAATCGTTTATCAACTATCAGAGATTTAAATTATCAGGGGCAATTACTTCTGCAGTGAAAAATACTACAATTAATACAATTGATGAATTTATTAAAATTGTAAAAAAATTATATCCTGAAATTGATAACTTATATACTTTATACGGAAAATTAGAACAAATTCAACAAGGACTTAATGAACCAGTAGAAGGATATATAACAAGAATAAATAGAAATGGAATAGAGAAAGCAGCATTAGAACGATTTATCAATCAATTAAATCAAGACGAATTTAAATATTTTAAACAAGGGCTAGTTAACGAAATAAGATATGAAATAAAAGTAGCAGACAATTTCTCTGATGCAACTATAGAAGTAATTAAAATAGAAAAACAGCTAGAAAAACAAAACGCTATCAGAGGGCATCCGAATAAACAAAAAATTATGTTCAATAATATTTTTCAAGAAGAAATTAAACAAATACAGTGTTGTCAAATATGCAAAAATACTGGCCACGAAGCATTACATTGCAATATAGCAGGTTGCGTATACTGTAAAGAACCAAATCATTCATTATTCAGACGCTCCAATACAAAAAATAAAATAAGATTGACATGTAAATTTTGCAATCACTTGGGTCATTCAAGAAGCACGTGTGATTTATTAAATGACAACGAACATTATTGTCAATACTGTCAAAAAAATAATCATAAAATTAATCATTGCCCAATAATACGAAAATATGAGATATGTTGGAAATGTAATAAGAGTGGACACAACCCAAATTTTTGCACTGATGTTATTGAAAGAAAACCTACACAAGTATGCGAGCTTTGTAACGATAAAAATCACATCACAAATGATTGCGAAAAGGTAAAAATATTTATAAATCAAGCTAAGGCAAGCAATCAAATTTAATGTTAATTGTGTGACAAATGGGATCACTCAGGTAAAGAGTGTAAAAATCATGAAGCTCAAAATACGAGTCTTGGAAGAAACAATAGAGTCAACTCCAACTCTTACAGACCAAATTTTCAATCGAAATTTTTCAGATGCTGCAAGAATAAAGGTCATACTATAGACGAATGTAGAACTTTGAAGAACAACAATAAAAAATTTCAAAATAATAATCAACATATAAAATGCTCATATTGCAAGAAATCAGGACATTCAATAGAAACATGTTTCATAATAAAAAATTTAGAAAATAATCAAAATAGATTTCGTACAATTTACAAAAAGACAAATCATACTGACGAATATTGTCGACTAAAAACACCTGAATCAACATATATGCAGGGAAACGCTTAAACTCATCTCAGAGAAAGCGTACAAGAGGAATTACACAACCTAAGTCGCTCAAAAATTATTTAGATATACGATATTTTGCAAATAAACAGATGATTGATTATAAGTTTGAAAATTGCAATAATTTAAATAATGATTACAACATTGAGCCTATTCATGCAAACATTATTGAACAAAATATACCGTTATACAAAATAACAGAATTTAAAGAAGAAATAAGAAATGACTCAATAACAATAAATACATGCAACGAAACTTTTAAAGTAAATCATATATGAAGCGTATAGCTGCAAAAGTAGTTATCTCCAAAAAAATTTTTTTCAAGAAATAACATTATCTGCTGTACTTATACTTAAAAGTCAGTGTATTTTGCAATACACCATATTTTTTTCATTTCATAAAAAAAGACTATACCTATATTTTGGTCCCATATGATTTTTTCATGATAAATTTTAATGTTCTTTATACGAAAATGCAATAAAAATGAATTCGGAAAAAATGGAGATAGCCACCTTTGCAGCTACACGCTTCATATGTGATGAACAAATTAAAAAAGATATTAATAATGAAATGGTTACAACTAAAAATAGTATGGACGCTGATATACCAATTTACATATTTAAATTAGGCGATCCGCTACAGTTCATTCAAATAAAAAACCCATTTATTAACAAACAATGCAAAGTATTAATAGATACAGGTGCTCACCTTAATATTATAAAAGAAAGCTTAGTACCGTTAAATTTTGTTAATGATAGTGTTAGAATATATTTGTCTGGAATTACCAACACCCCTATTAAACCATGTGGTTTGATAAATTTTCCGATTAATGATTTACGTACAGACTTTCATGTAGTGTCGGAAAACTTTTCAATACCTTACGATGAAATTTTAGGTATAAATATATTAAAAAAAAATAAATTAAGATTGGATAAAGGCTATTTAGAAATCAATAGAGGAAAATTCTTTATTCAAACAGATTGCAAACATAACGAGAATGTATTTTCAAATGTATATATACAAAATACGGAAAATACAGACTTAGTAACTACTAATACATTTCAAATATTAAATTATACTTCAAAAATACAGGACAGTGAAAATTACTCAATCTCGGGTTTCCTTAAAAACAAAAATAAAAATATAGAACATTTTTTTAAAGATATTAATAACACACTAGACAAAGATTATTCTAAAATATCAAATAATGAAGATTTTGAATATCAACAATTTTTTTTAAAACTTCAAGAAAATACGAATTTCAATGTTGAAGAAAAAGATAAAGAATTTCTTACATATTTTATAAAAGAAAATACTGAAATGAATATTATAACAGATACACAAGAAGAAAAATCTAGTAAATTTGAGGAAAATTTATTGTATGAAAACATAAATCATTTTCAAGAAGAAAATTTTGATCGTAATGGAAAATTATTAAATAAAATAATTTGAAATCACTTAAACGAAGAAAATAAACAGATTATGAAAAATTTAATCTTAGACAATGAAGATACATCTTGGCTAGAAGGAGAGAAAATCGGAAAATGTAATTTAGAACACCATGGAATAAATTTAACCGATAAAAAACCAATTTATGTTAAACAATTTCCATTGTCATATGAGTCAAAAGAAATCGTAATAGAAGAAACAAAAAAAATAATTGAAAATAATTTAGTGAGACCATCTAAAAGTGCTTATAATGCACTAGCATTTGTAGTAAAGAAAAAACAAGGTAATGATGGGAAAGAAAGATGGCGATTGGTTATGGATTATAGAAAATTAAATGAAAAAACAATACCTGACCCATATTTAATACCACCTATAGCAGAAATTTTTGATTACTTAGGTGGAAATAAATATTTCACGACTGTAGATATGGTATCAGCCTTCCATTGGGTACCTATGAAAGAATTAGATATTCATAAGACAGCTTTTAGCGTTCATTCATTAGGGAGATTTGAATTCATGGTTTTAGCTTTTGGTTTAACAAATTCTCCGCGAACATTTATGAGAGTAGCTAACACTGCTCTGGGTGAACTTATTAACAAAAAGATATGTCACGTATACATTGATGACATAATTATAGTTGTAAAATCACAAAAAAAACATAATATTAAATTCAATTTAGTAGCATCAAAACTTAGAGAAGCTGGATTAAAATTAGAACTAAAAAAATATGAATTTATGAAGGAAGAAGTTACGTTTTTAGGACATATTATAAGCGAAAATGGGATAAAAGCAGATCCAAAGAAAGTCGAAACAGTAAAATTATTTCCAATTCCGAAAACAGTTAAAAATATAAGAGAATTCTTGGGACTAGCAGGATACTATAGAAGATTTATAAATGATTTCGTAAAAATAGCAAAACCATTAACATGTTTATTACAAAAAGATACAAAATTTTCATGGAATTTGGAACAGCTGCAAGTTTTTGATAAACTTAAAGAAACATTATGTACTGCTCCATTATTACAATTTCCACAACTAGATAAGCCTTTTATAATTACAACTGAGGCATCAGGATATGCATTAGCAGCTATATTATCTCAAGGAGAGATTAGAGAAAATAAACCTATAGCATATGCTTCAAGAGTTTTGAAAGGCCCAGAACTTAATTATCATACATACGAGAAAGAAGCGTTAGGAATATTATTCGGTACAGAGTCATTTAGAAACTATATTTTCGGAAATAAAGTTATTATAGTGACGGATCATAAACCACTACTATCTTTTAAATCAGCAGACAAAAATAATAGAGTTCAAAGATGGCGACTCAAATTATCAGAATATGATTTTGATGTAATATATAAAAAGGGAAAAATGAATGTGAATGGTGATGCATTATATAGAAATCCTATTGATACAGTAGAAATTAATGTCGTATCTAGAGCCTAAAAAGCGCAGGAAAATCAAAAAAAATATTAAATTAACAGATATATCCATAAATCAAATAAAAATACAAAAATTAAATGAACCAAAAAAAGTGAGTAAAGCAATAACAAATGAAGAAATTAAAACTGTAGAAAATAAAGACGAAAAACAAGAAAATATATATTCAAATAAAAATAATACTATTATATATTCTAAAAATCCTATTCAAAATAGAAAAGATAATATACTGCATTTAATCACGAGCGAAAGGATATCTTTGGATGAAATTCAAAATGAATACTTTAAACACAAAAATATTGAAATAAATAATAATTTAAAAGATAATGTAAATCAAAACCTGGGACCTTTTGAAGTATTAAAAGTTCACGAAAATAGCAATATCTCTATAGATTTTAGTGGTGTCTCAAAATTAGTTTATGAAATTGAAATAATGAATTATACAAAGAGGAAAATTTTTATAATGTGTTTAATCATCAATATTAATAAAAGAAAAATTAATAAATAATTTTAATACATTCAAAAATTTATTAATTAAAAACAATTGCACTATATTTAGTATATCTAAGAATATTAAAATCTTAAACATAAATTGGAATGAAATCGAAGAAATATCATACGATACTTTTAAAAATACAAATATTAAAGTTATAATTTGTTTAAATAATACAGAATATGTAGAAAATGAGAAAAGAAATAAAATTTTTGAATCATATTATTCATCAAGTTTAGGGGGTCATTCAGGAGTCAATAGAACTTATAATCGAATTAAAAACAAATATTTCTGGGAAAATCTAAAAAATGATATACAAAATCGCATGAAAAACTGTGAAACATGTCAAAGAAATAAATTAAAAAGAAATAAAACAAAACAACCCATGATAATACCAGATACCCCAGAAAAAAAAATCGATAAAATTTCATTAGATATAGTAAGACCTCTTAACATAACTAAAAATAATAATGAATACATATTAACTATTCAAGATCATTCATCAAAATTTTTAATAGCTGTCGCGCTCAAAGATCAAACAGCAGAGTCTATAGCTGATGCATTTATAAAAAAATTCATTTACATTTTCAGTTCACCAAAACTAGTACTTACAGATAAGGGTGCAAATTTTACAGGCAAATTAATAAACGCTATTCCAAAAAGATTTGAATTGAAAAAAATCGAAACTACTGCCTTTCATCCACAATCTGATGGTTCATTAGAAGGGGCTCATCATCCCCTATGTGAATATTTGAAAAATTTTTCTGATAAAAAATCAGAATGGGATGATTGGCTTGAACTTGCACCATTTAATTATAATACGAGTGCTTATTCAAGTCATAAATTTACACCACATGAATTAGTTTTCGCTTACCCAGCTAGATTACCATCTAGCGAACCTTTAAAATCATAAGAAAAATTACAAACTTTTAATGATTATATAGAAAAATTATCAATAAATATGAAAGATATTGCGAAAATAGCCCGTGAAAATTTAATACTGTCAAAGGAAAAATCTAAATTTCATCACAACAGATTCATAAATCCTGTAGAATTTAACATAGGAGATAAAGTATGGCTTATAAAAGAGCCAAAACCAGGTAAATTAGAGAAAAATCAAAACCTGGGACCTTTTGAAGTATTAAAAGTTCACGAAAATAGCAATATCTCTATAGATTTTAGTGGTGTCTCAAAATTAGTTTATGCAAATAAATTAATTTTACATAAATGAAAAAATTAATATTATTTTATGTTTCAGAAAGAAGAAAGAAAAGAGAGAGAGAAAAAAATGCTGTTAATTTTATTCATATTATTATCTATTGTTAGAGAAAATGTTGCAATTATTGGATTCAATTGTGAATCTACAGACCCAATCATCACTACATATTCTCTACTAGACATAGGAGAATATGACTTTCAACAGGAAAATATTACTATAACTAATTCTACAATAGAAGTATTACAAGTTGCAGAATTTAAAAAAATTAAAGTTATACAATGCAAAGTGGAAATTCAAAGAACGGTTTTCAATTGCGGGATGTTCAGTCATTTAGGATCAACTGCTCACGCTTTACAAGAATACTTATATGAAATTAGCAATTAAAAATGTAAATTTATTCACGATACAGGGATATTTAAATATCATAATATACATACTATAGCTGACCTAAAAATAAATTCAACAAAAGCAGTTGTAATAGACTTTGCAGGCTCAGTAAAGAATAAAACTTGCAGAAGAGCTTCATACACAGACAATTTTAGATCATGGGACAATGTTTTAGTACAAGGTCTTATAAGAATAACTTTATTAGAAGAATACGCTCAAGTCTAAAAAATGATAAATTAAGATTAAATTCAGGGACTGTATGTAAATTTTCGGATCAACATTGCATTGATTCACGAGCAGATTATACTTTTTGGGAAATTTACCTACAGAAGAGGGTTTTAAAACAGAATATGAGACTTTATACAGAGGCCCTGCAACTATAATTAATTCACCTAATCAAAATCCCATATATATTGTAAACACAGAAACAATAACATTTTCTTTGTCCGGTTTGAATAATGTAAAAATTTGCGATCGAATATTAACAAAAACGGAACACCTGAAGCTATTTATTTTAGATATATCTTATAATAAAATATTATTAGATGATAATACGATAAAAAAAGATGTAATAAACTTAGATTTATTTACATGTATAAACTCAAAATTTGTATGTATTGAAAAACATTTTAGGGCTGATCTTACAGATTTATATTTTAATATTTTAAAAGAAAAATCCGAGATAGAAAAAAGGTAATTCGCGAATCCTTATCCCTTGCATCCATTGCTCCTGATAAATTCGCTTATAACATCATGCAGAAACCAGGCTATATAGCTCGACTTGCCGGCGAAGTAGTACATGTAATTAAATGTACACCAGTAGAGACACAGCTGCTGCAAACAAACAAACGTTATATTCAATTCAGTATTAACAAAAAATCAAACATGGTTTTTGACACCAAAAACATATATATTATTAAAATCAGGATCGGAATTTAACTGTAATTCGATAATTCCTAAATATTATATAATTGGAGAAAATTGGATAAATCTCTTACCGAAACCACGAACAACAAAAAATATAGTAAAAGTCTTAAAACCAAACACTCAAAAGTCGTGGATACCAGAAAAAATATCTTCTCTAGCAACAAGCAGAATTTATTCTCAAGAGTATTTACAAGAATTACAGCAACACATCATGTTTCCTTTTGAGAAAGCAGCTCTACTTAATGCTACAGCAAGAGGGATACAGGAAGAACAAAACACACAGACTTATTAAATAATTTACTTACAGAAAATACATTATCGCATATTACAGAAAATATTTGGAATAAATTCATAAATAAATTGACAACTTTTGGATCTATAAGCTCAGCCATAATAATGATATTAATTATCCAAATAATTAAATTGACTATAGACACAATAATAAGGGGCTATACTCTTCATACTATTTATGGCTGGTCTATACATTTGTTAGGAGCAATTTTCAGCTCTCTAACACATTTAATGATTGCATTAAATAACAATCAAGTAAAGAGTAAAACAAATTACGAAGAGATTCAACTAAAAGAAATAAGGATAGAAAAACCTTTTATATCAAAACCAACATCATTAAAAGAAACAACACAATCATGCATAGCGAAACCTACACCTCCACCTTCACCTTTAAAAGCACCATACACCAAACCACCAATGCCTACACCTTCTCCCAAACTTATTCAAGAAGAGCCTAGAGAATTACCACTCTTTTGCTCTCGCATGGATTAATTAAATAATTATTATTGTTACAGATTTTTATTGATTTTTCTCTAAAATGATTTTCAAATTAATAAACGATTTAAGCTATGCAAATCATAATTTTAATTATATTGTTACATCTAAGGTATTCAGTTAAAGCTTAAGTCTATTACATTTCAGATTGCATACACTGTTAAAAAAATTGAATTTTGCTTTCAGTAAAAAAAATTATAAAAACCTTTTACAAAACGTTTTAAAAAGATTGTATTTACGTTCCTTACCGAGTATTAATTTATTAGGGCTGCCACACTTGATCACAAGACCCCTATCGGGTAGCCACACGCGGATCAACAGTAGCGTGTAATGGTGCATGGTTCCGGGCCGCGTGAGGTTGCCAGAACTTTCATTACCTCTTATAATATAAATATGTATTAAATTTTGATACATATTTATATTCTATGCATTAATAGTGTCTAAGTATGACACACTTGACTGAACTTACCTAATTTTTGTTTACATTTAATGTGTGAATTAAAATAGAATCTGATCTGTGTTTTTTAGAGCATGACGAAACTCCTCTTCAATAAGAAAATTATTTGTAAGATTCAAAGGGGCAGTGGTACGTATTTGTCCCACCTATTTGGTTTTGGATTTTTCCGTATTTCTAAAACGTATATGCCTTTTTCTAAAACGTATATGCCTTTTTACGTGCAAAAAAAAATATTTTTTTTTGCACGTAAAAAGTGATAAAAACGGAACATAACTGGAGAAAACTGATAATATTGGCAGATAACTGAAGAAAACAGTTATTAACTGTTGTCTTTATCTCAATTCCGACATTTTTCTGCTGTTACCTGCAGTTATAAACTGTTTTCTTCAGTTTTCTTCATTTTTTTTCTGCTAGGAAAGGTAACGAAAAATAGTATTATAATGCACAATTCTCATTTATATTTACTATAAAAAATATGAAAATTGAATTTTTGTATTTATTGGTAACATGAATTTAAAATTAAACAATATATTATTTATTGATGAGCTAAACACTCATTGTTATTATGAAAATAAAATGAAATGGGATTCATTTAATCTTTTATTCATAAAAAGATCACGTAAATTTTTAATTCAATAACATTTTATTAAATAATTGAATATATCTAGTTTAATTTTTATATTTTTTTCAGTAAATATGAATGAGAATTATGCAATATTGTATTATTTTTTTTACATTTTATTTCAATAAACATTTATTGTACTCTACAAAAAAAAAGTAAACTAATAAACCTATTATTACAAGTTAAAAAATCGCATAGAGTAGCGGTGGGACTCAAAATGTGTGGAAACAAATTCTTTTAGTCAGCGAGTGGGGATAACGCACGAGCGAGTTGATCGAGGAAAAGGTGGCGGGACTCAGATCGTCGACTATACATAAAAAGTGATATAGAAACTATCAATGTATAGTACTTTGAAGTTAGGTTTGTTGAGCTTGATATCTAATTTTCATTTCAAGTTGATAAAGAAATAACAAGTCCAAACGATTTTTTATTCGACATGAATAATTGCATTAAGCGGAGGTTCTCCTTTTTCGCGACCAAAAATGAATTTTTTCTTCAATTTTTTTGTAATAAAATATGCGTAGAATATATAACCAAAACCGTTTGTCCGAATACTTTTTTTTCAAGTTATAGAACAAAAACGAGACCTACCTTTTTGTCTCCAAAATTGATATTTAGCGGTATTTTGTACGTAGCATGTTTTACATAAATATTTTTGAATTTGGCGCCTATGTATCCATACCATGGTGTGGTAGCCACCCAAGATGAGGAGAATAAAAGAGAGGTGTCTAAAGAACAAAAGACAAAATATATAAGTGATATGTTATATATTTATTAGTCGGTCAGCGTGACTGAACACAAAGACCGTTGGAGGTAGACTGAAAAAGTAAGTGACTTGCTCGCTGCTTGTCGTCAGTCTGACTTGACGCCTGCGCAGAGACGTACTCATGTATACGCTGACTAGTGTAAGTTAGGGACTCTCTAGGAAGGGACAAGAAAACGTTGCTGCCATACTGATCTAAACCGGAAAGGAACGGATAAAGTGCTTATAGGAAACATCACATGTCGTCTTCGTGGGTAATATTTACTGTCTCTTTCTAACATATTACTTTCTTATGTAGTTTCCGGTTTAGATCTCTTGTTTATAACAGCCAATAGAAAACGCAGAAAGAGGTTTCCAGTCCCTTTCTAGAAGGTCCCTAGTATAAGTGCGCTTGTAGCGCCACACTCATACAGTACCGCTCAAAAGTTTGTAAAAAATTTTTTTTTTTTAACTCAACTTCAAACTGCGATATTTCGGAAACGGCTCGATGAATTTAAAAAATCTGGACGGTGTTTGAAAGATCAGACAAAATACTATTTTTTTACGTCCTGCCTAATATTTTTATCTCTTTTTTTAACTCTATTTCTAATGGTAGAAAAATATTTTATTTTTACGAATTTTTAAATTTCAATCAACCAAATGTAACTTTTGAAGAAATTGATAAAATTAAAAAATTCGAACGCGACTGAAAAGAAGAGTGAATTTCCTAAATCTTTATGTTTAATCGTTTTTTTTGTATCTATTTCCTGCGTGTAGCTAAAAATGTGCAAAAATGGAAAGTACAAGAAAATCAGTTTTAGATATTAGTTACGTTAAATTTTTCTGCAGAATTCTGTAGGTTTTCTGTGGATATTCTACAGATTTTCCTGCAGATTTTCCTACGGTTTAATCTCGAGAGTATTTTCATAACGGAGATCAAACTACGCGGCATCTCCTCTCCCGCTAAGCCAATTAATTCGTTCAGATGTTCCGACGGTTGCACGTGCCCATTTGACAGCCTCCAAACAGTTTTTGCGATTTGCTGTCTTCTGATCAAGTGTATTTCTTTATTAAAATGTTTTTTAACCCTTTATACTGATTATTACCTCTAAGCATATTAATACTATCCGATATATCTGTTATAATACTATTGTTTAAGTTCAGCATCACGTTAATGAACTTTATATTATCGTCGATTATATTTTGCAAGATAAAACAATTGATATTCGTACATTTTGAACCACGTCGCGGGATCATGTTGCCAAAATGGTAACTTTATTGGTTTGAAATTAACTTTTGCCGAGACTGATGGTTGAATGTTATGATTGTGTGTGTTTATGTCCTGTGTATCTGTTGTGTATGTTGACAAGGTTATAGGATTGTTAGTGTCTCAAGATGTTTGTTCGTTTATTTGTGTATGCGGATTAGAGGTGTTAGGGTTCGAGTTTAATTGTGTTGTTGGAAAAGAAAGAGCTGTTTGTTTATGAGTAGAGGTCAAGGCTGATGAAAAACTGTTTTGTACTTGATTATTTATTGAAATTTCAGAGAATTTAGAATTTAAACTTTGTTTTGCTTTTAACGACTTTGAAGAGTTATTTTGATCCGTTTTTAGAAAATTTACCTTGCTTAAATTATTTAAATTGTGCCTTTGTAATATTAGTGATTTTAAAGATTCTATTTGACTGTTTAACGCCTGTACTTTCTCATTATGAGCTTGTTGTAAATTTTTTATTCTATTAGAAAAAGTTTTTTCCAGATTTTCATAGGCCTCTCTAAAAACTATTTTTTCATGTAACGCGCCAGCCGTTTTGGTCATTAATAATCTATTTTGATCGAAGATTGTCGCGTCTCTAGATTTAAATGCAAGAGTTTCATGCGCGTCGTCCAGTGCGTTAGGTATGAATTTACTAATCAAACTTAATGGCGGATTTTTTTGTGAATTTTGTATTTTTGCACCCGCAATTGCACCACTCCCAACTTTCGCCCCAACCCGCGCCCGTCTCACCTGGGTTCACGATTTGCGAAGAAATATTACTATTTTGCGTTTTTAACGCTTACGTTGCCGGGTCCTTCAGGTTTTGTGGAATGATTTCTTTTAGCAGTGTATGAAACACGTTAGCAGGCATTTGGTGAATGAACTGTTGCAAGGAAGAGGGGAGAATTCCTATTGTTTGTATGACGAAGAAAGATTTTCTCTTTCTAATATGTAGAGATATAGGCTATGCTTTACTTTTAAATATGTCTCGTACAGTCAGGTTAACCCTCACGTGCCCGGCGTAAAAGACTGCATGCAGTCAATGACCGAGAAACTAGAACGCCTCTTGATGCACGAGCACAAATAACCCAAAAAACCATATTTGACGCTGTTAGGATGACTCCCCGGTGTAAAAGATTGGTTGCAGTCGACGATTAGGCACCAAAAGATTTCGTTCGGCGTGCGAATCATTATATAAAATGTAAAAATATAGAGAACTCTTCTAAAGCAAATATGTACAATTTAAATAAATAAATAAGACATGACACGAGACAATAATAATAAGTTAATGACAGGATGAATATATATATATATATATATATATATATATATATATATATATATATATATATATATATAGGAGCAAATAAATAAACGATAAAATATATACGTTAAAAACGAATTGCAATTGAATTACAACGCACAATTAAAAGAATGACTAGAATAATTTACTAATATCTATTTCTAAGTTAAAATTGCTTCGAAGTTTCTAGATCGATGCGTTATTGAAATTGAGAAGTTAACTATCTATGTATGCTATACGCTAAGCTTTTAGAATCTGAAATCGGCCTTTCTGGCACTTAAAAAAGGTTATAATTTTCAAAATATCATTTTTAAGTTAAAATGACAGAAAATACATAAAAATAATGTTAGACAATAAAAAAAAATTTGTGTCAGAAGGCGCGAAAGCAGCTACACTTGAAAAAAAACAGAAATGCAAGATCTGCAGGAGCAGTATGAGCAGGAGGAAGGACTGTTGTATGGCCCTGGAATTGCTGATTAACCATACGGTACATTATTTTTATATTAACACAGATTAATCGTTAATCAAAACTTTAAGCGCGTTTTTCTCGATACCACGTTTTTCCAACTGTTGGCCACGGTTACTCAAAATTTACTTGACGGATCGTTGTAATTAATTTTTATTTTAAAGCTTATTAAATTTATTGGAGTCTAAAATAGAATCAAGCTGATATAGCAAAAAAATTTTTGTTCACAGCGCTCAAAAGAGCAAAAAAAGTGGAAAAAACGAACACTAAAATTCAAATGTCCGCCATTTTTTTAATTTTTGACTTTGGGCGATGCTTCTAGTCCAGACTCCAACTACACTCTTCTATTTTATAAAAGAGTTTCAATTTTTAATTTTCGATTATTTTTGCAGGAGCTAGAGTGGCCATCAGCGAAGAACTTTTTTTGGAGGTGGTCTCGTTCTGAGGCTCATTTTTCGATAACGATCCGGTATTTTTCAATGAAAAAATTATTTTGTGTACTCAATGTGATAATAAACAAGTAGGAAAAAATTCGAATTGATTATTTCATTCCTTCCATGAAAAAAAGTTCATGAAAAACACTGAAAACTTTTGACACTGAAAAAAGAGAACCTTCCGTTAATGTAACTTTAGTGCGAACAAGTCACATTTGTTTAAATATTTAATTTAGAAAAATATAAATAAAATATAAGCAGCAATTGTTTACAATAGTTCCGAAATCTTGTTAATCACACAGAATATTTTTTATTCATTAACATCCGATTTGTGTTTGTATCATTTACATATTGACGCGAAACAATTGCTTTCTCATATGTAACGAACGCGTTTTGTGAGATACACAATCACCAGATAATTCAATCCTTAATTATCAAATTTAAACAATAATTGTTACATTAATTAATTCTTGGCTCGCAATAGTCACACAATCTACACAGTATGCAGCATTGAAATATAAGAATCGAAGATCTCATCTAGATACTGTACTATCAAAGATGACTTGTGTTTTACAGTTTATGCAAAAATAAATAATCGACGAAATTTGCAAGATGCTTTTCTTTTAAATGTGCAATAAATTGTACTTTGGAAATAAGTCGTTGTTTATCCTTTATTATCTAAAATTATTAAATAACAGATTTAGTTAAATAAATTTAAAGGCATTTTACTTATTTTAAATTCTTGAATTTATCAGCATTTTTTTTCAATTTCATTTTTATTATCTTATTAATATTCAATGTTTTTTTATATTCATATGGTCGATTTTCTTTTATTTTCATATAATTTTCTTTTACGTAAACATTACGAACACGCCTTAGTTCTAATTTATCATTACTATTTTTTTCTGCATTTTTATAATCATGTCTTTTTCTGAATTCTCGTTATATTGATTTAATTGTTCCATCACCATTTTCATATTAAATCCTGTTATACACAAAACTCCTTTGTCGTCTATTTCTTTAAATTATTCTTTTTCTTCATTTAATTTAATCTCATCAGTCTTAATTTTAATATCGTTATAATTTATGTGGATATCATCGAAATCCATTAAATCATCATTTGGTTTAAGAAAAATTGTATCTGAAATGTCATTGTCAATTTCCATCTTGATAATTTCAGGATTTGAATTCTTCTGTTCATGATACATTTCCATGATATTTTTTGGTTATGCTAATAAATGCATTTGTCAGTTTTTCAAGAAGTTTAATCTTGGCGATCACGGTGCTTCGGAGTTAATTTGAATAAAAATTTAATGTTATTTCGAAATTTCTTTTAAGAATGATTTCTAAGCCCACTACAAACATTAAGGCATCATTTTTAAAATCGGTTTACATGGCCGATTAAAATAGATAAAAATGAAAAGAATAATTCGAAGCCAAACAATTTTATTTTATTAATAAAAAAAATGTTTAAAAGTGATCAGAACATAGGTACAATAGTGAAAATATAACAAAATTGAAGAATATTGGCCTTATGTTATGGAGCTTTTAGGCTCAAATATTAAAAACATTGTCGAAAAATAATTCTAAAGCTACTTACGTATGAATGCATAGTATTCAAAGAATGTAAATATTTACATCGATGCCATTTTCTAATATATTCTTTAATTTGTTGAAGTTCATATCATATGTCAGTTTCTAAGCAGTTCAGTCGAAATTTGAAACTTGCTTAACTAACAAGGAGGGGTCCCCACCTCTAGGAAACAGATTTGGCTCATACTGCAGGTTATGATTCTTTGATAAAAGAATCAACCCGGGTTCTTTTTTTTCGTCTAACGAACTCAGAGACTAAGATAAAGCCATTTTTTAAAAACATAGTAAAAAGAAGCGCTTATAAAAACTTAATTAATCAAAAAACTAAAATTTTCACAGAAAAATATAAAAAAAAGATAAAAGAGAGTATAAGCTTAATTATTTGATTTAAGCTTTATTGCATCAGAAAGTCTTGCCTAGTTCAAAAGTTATAGCTTACACAGCATGAAAGATTTCACTGAAATATTTCGAGATCTTCCACTGGAATATTTCAATGAAACCTTCTATGCAGATTCTAGGAAGTCTTCACGGAATATTTCGAAATATTCCACTGGAATCTTCTATTGAAAGCGTCCAGAAATATTTATGGAATATTTTAAAGGAATGTTTAAAAACTTTTTTGGAATATTCCATAAAATATTCACGGAAGATTTCTGGAATATTTCATGAAACATCACATGTAATGTTTATCAAATATTCCAGTGAAATATTTCATGGAAGATTCCAGGAAGGTTCCATAAACAGTTCGCTGAAAGATTCCGAAAAACTTTAAAATTGTAAAGCGGAATATTGCATAAATTTTTCAGAAATATTCCACGGAATATTTAATAGAAAGATTTCAGTAATATTCCAGTGAAATAGTCCACGAAATATTTCACAGAAGGATTTAAGTGATCTTCCGGTGGAATATTTCATGAAAGATTTCAGGAAGATTTTGTGAACATTTCGCTGAAAGGACCCGGAAAACTTTAAAATTGTACAGCGGACTATCACGTAAATCTTCCAGAAATATTTCACGAAATATTTCACAGAAGGATTTAAGTAATCTTCCAGTGAAATATTTCATAAATTTATCTATTTATATTCATTAATTTTGATATTTGAGCTCGATAGCTCCATAACATAAGGCAGATCAGAGTTGTAAATAAGGAAATGGGTTTTCATTTGAAATGGTCAAGTAATTGAGAATACTTGTACCGGTTACCACTTACAGAGCAAGTGACTGGTAAATGGTCTGACCAGTTACCAGTAAGAGTGCAAATAACTGGTAAATAGTCCGACCATTTTTCCGTTGCCCACCCGCTAATTGCTTGTGTAGATCTGCAACAACTGTTGGATTTTTGTTAAACAAGCATTAGCGATGGTTATCGTTAATAACTGGCAAGAAAATTGGGGTAAGTAAAATATAGGATTGCAAAAGTTCCCAGTTACTTACCCAGTAAGTGGTAACTGGTCTAGTCATTTACTAGTTACTAGGCAGGCAACTTGAAAATGTCCTGACCAGTTTTAAGTTGCTGTGTAACTAGCTGCAAACATTTGCAACCCTGAGGCAGATATTCTTCAAAGTTATTATATTTTTACTATTATACCTACGTTCCAAATACTTTTGAGCATTTTTTTTTATAAATAAAATAAAATTGTTTGGTTCTGAATTGTTTTTTTTTTATTTCTACCTATTTTTCTTCAAATTGGTTATGTAAAACGATTTTAGAAATTATGTAATGGGCCTAGAAATCATTCTCTGATGAAATTTTGAAGTTACATTAAATTTGTATTTAAACTTCCTCGGAAGCACCGTGCGATATCTAAATTTAACGGCATATCGGAGCTGCAGCAATTGAGTTTTTCTTTTTTTATTTTATCAATATCTTTTTAAATTCATAAATTAAACAAATTCAATGACTTGTCCGCACTAAAGCTATATTAGTACAATAATTTTTGTTAAAATAAAAAATCATTTGGACTTGTTATTTTTTTATGAGCTTTGATTGGAAATTAGATATTAAACTCGACAAACCTAACCTTAAAATACGATACATTGAAAGTTTTTATTATAACTTTGTATGTATAATATTTTGGTGGATTTCTTGGGTTGTCCGCACGAGAGTTTAATCTTACAAATTTTTTCTTTCTAGTAAAAAAACTCGATTAAACGCATCGTTTATTCATAAGTTAGGATTGGAAATATTATTAGAAGGCGGACAGCTTCGTCATGCTCTAAATGGCATTTTATTGAAACATGGTTCATGACAAAAACTTCTTCTTATCATGTCCGATGGATTATCGTAATTAATATTTGTATCATTATAATTATGTAAAAGAGAAAACATTCTTATTTGTTGCGTTTCAAAAATTCCTAATAAATATAATCGTGTTTGAAAAATATCATATCTTAAACAACATGGACATAAATTATAAAGTATTACAACAGCAAGAGCAATTGCAAAAAGGCCGCAATCATAATTATTTGTGATTGTACTGTTTTAAAACTCTGCTTAATTCTGATTTGTTTGGAAATAATCTGGTATATCAATCTTATGCTCATCTTATAGATATTTAAGATCTAATAAATTATTTTATTATTATGATACATACAAATCCAGTGCCCTTTTTAAAATTTCCAGAAAATAATACGTCTTCAGCAGTCGGTACTGAATTAGTATATTGCGGTTTTTAAATTAGTAAAGTTGTTTGTATATTAAATAAGGTGCAACGATTGAAAATATTATTAAATCCTAATATATGAATATCAGTTAACATGAAAGCAATTTTACTATACAATTCTTGTCCTTTAAAAATCAATTTCTCTTTCTCAGTCCAACCCATTATTGAAAATTGAAAATCTTTTAAAAATTTTTATTAATTTTAAATGAACTTTTCCTAAAAATATTCACAATAGCATTGCTTCTATATAAACTAATTTAATTTATACTTTTAAACTGTATTTTTACTTTTGAAAGCGAAAAAATATAAGAAATTATGAAAAATGCTATAAATTAATTATAATATGATAAAAAATTATATGCAATCATAAGAAATAACTGTAAATAATAATATTTGTTCTATTTACAACAAACTTTTCTGAATAATTAAATGCATATTTATATAATATTATAGTTTTTGAAAGCAATTTAACAAAAGATTTGTTTTATTACTATTCTGAATTCAAAATTATTAAATATACACACACACACATATATATATATATATATATATATATTCAATAATTTCGATATACAGTACCGGTCTATTGCTTTTGCCCACCCCAGAGTGAAATTTATTGAAATAAGTTTCATATCTTCGGAACTAATGATCTCATCTTCAAAATCCAAACGGCGCTCGAAAGATTGATCGAGAATATTTGAAATAAAGTAAGTTTGGTATGAAAAAAGTCATTTTCTAATTACTTATAACGATATAAATAAAAAAATTTTCACCAATTTTTTTACTATATAAAAACGAATACCATTTTCATGGAAATTATAATATTGAAAAAAAAACCAAATGGGTTTTAAAACTCTAATTCTTCTATATTCAAATTTTTTATACCTTTTAATTTTCTCACTCACGTACTCCGGAGTGTACTCAGCCGTAAATGTTGATGGCTGATCCAGATCATACAGTGGCATCTGCTCTGTTTCTCTACTTTTCCTTGCCCTCCTTCTAATAACGATCTTTGTTCTGGGCATCTGCTCTTGATTTTTGAGATTATATTGGACCCATTTATCCTCCTGCTCTGCCAGCTTCGTCTGAGTCGATGTTGTTGACGTTACAGGCTTTTTTCTAAAGAATCCAGGTATGGCCCTATGGATGTACGTCTTGTTAGGCTTTATTTTTCTGAATCAGTGTACACTGAGAATCCATTTAGAGCGTAGCCTATGCAAAAATACGTAGCGCAGCGCCACCATGCATATGTGAGTCTGTTCTCTTGGTTTTGGGGCGCAGCGGTCTAACTCACAAAAGTCTGCGCATTTATCACTGCTGTAAAGTCACTTTTTCGGACGGCTGCGCTCAAAAAAAGAGAAAGCAGCCTTGCATATTCACAGTAGCACCGCGCTATGTGTCTTTGCGTAGGCTACGCTCTTAATGGATTCTCAGTGTAGACTTTTTATATAATGTACCACGGATTTCCCAGCCTGAATCTCCGTGTCGCAAGTGGCGAATGGCTCCGTATATGATTATGCCTCTTTCTTTTTCATGGTTGCGTGTTGTCTGTGCCCAGTGATTGACGGAAGATTGTGATTTTGTTTATTTTTGTCGCGCCTTTTATACCCTTGTATCTTGTCAAATTTTCACATATATTGAGAAAGAAAAACTTCCAGAATTTTTTATTTTTTTTCATCGATTATTGTATTCTACATTTCTTTTCTTTGTTCTAATTTTTCCTCAATTTTTTCATAATTTAATATCAAGAATAAAAAATTTCTCTTATAAAAGCTCTTTTACATTCTTAGCTTCCCAAGATAAAATTAAAAAATTTGCAGAAAATTCATATTTTTTTTAAATGTGAGGTATGAAAGGTTCCTCTTTCCTTACCTTTATCATTTATTAAAATATAAGTATCAGGACCTATACTTTTTTTATGATTTAAGGACCTCCATCAATTTCAAAAAAATTGAAATCTTATTTTTATGGCTTTCAGAAAAATAATTCACCTTTAAAAGGACTTTTTCATCTATTTTAAATTGAAAATGCTTCTTATTTGTATTTAACTTGTTTCTTTTTTTATTTAATTTATTTTTTAATTTATTGTACCCTAGAAAAATTTTTTCCTCTTTATAATCTTCTTTTTTTTCTTCAATATTTAACCATTTTTTCCAAATTTTTTCTGGTCTTCTATTCATATGTAGTTCTACAGGTGAATACTCTGTAGTTTCATGATGAGTTTTATTAATAATATTCCAAATGATTTCTACATATTTGGCCCATCCTAGGTAATTTTCTCTTATAAACGTCTTGAAAAATCTTCCTAGTGCCCTATGGACCCGTTCAACAATATTACTTTGTAGATGTCTAACTTATAAAAATATTTATTGGATTTTATTTTCTTTTAAACATTCAATTCACTTTTTAACGTAAATTGTGTTCCATGATCACATATAATGTTTTTTGGCTTTTCATATTTTTCTGCATAATCATCAATGATTCTCTTAATTGCAGTTATAGTATAAGCCTTTTTATTACTATACATATTTACTAGAAACATTTATAGTTGTTAATAGATATTTGGTGCTCCCCCTTGATGAGGGTAAAGGTCCATAGAAATCTATTGATAATACGTCATTTGGTTTTTCAGCTATTATGGGCTGATATAAAGTATTATACTTTGTATTAATATATTAACTAGCAAAAAATACCTCGCTCCTAACATCGCTTGGTTGAATTGTTATATATTATATAATTATGTATAAATAACTAATTTTGAATTAATAAGAATAACCTGAACTTAATAATTGTTATATTGTAGTTTCGTGCTAAATTTAATATTTGTATATTCATTAAAAAATATTAACTGGAGTTAAAATATCAATAAGATTTATTTAAAAAAAGAATCAATTTACAATATGATTCGCTGTAAAAGTAAAAATTTTTATAACAACTATAAATTATAGACGAAGAAGATCACGTCTTTAATTCGGTGTTTTATTTATTTGAAGACTAATATTGTACATTACGTACATGTTAAAATAAACTTTATTATTATAAAATTATACACAATTTGTATTCTAAAATAATGAAAGAGAAATTTCATAACATCTTATTTAGAATAAATCATTGGAGAAACATGTGTGAAATTTGTTAAATTGTAACATTATGATAAATATAAAATAATAAATATTAAATTTGTACAACATATAGTTGGTAGATTATTGACTATAATAAAAATGAGCAATACATGTATTCAAATAAAGATCTAAAAACAGGATTGTTAATTAAAATTTTAAGTCCTGGTTTGCACCAGGACTAAATAAAAGTGAATAATTTATTTATTTAATTGTACAGATTTACATATGAATTGCGTTCTCTTGAAACATTTGAATTATTTATTGAAATTTAGTAATAAAGATAAAGATGTATGAATTCTAGTGGTGGATGAGCTCCACCAATATTGAAATCGCTCTCACTATTAAATATATTAAAAGATAATTTAAAAAAAAAACTTATAAATTGAATATTCTTACCTTTTGTTGGATTGAGTAGTTAAAGGCTGGATATGTGCAAATAAGGGATGGATAGGCACAATTCGAATAAGACTCGAGTTAATTAGACTTGCAACTTTATAATGATTTATTTGACACGTGTATAAAGTATAAATATTGAATTGATTATAACTTTGATTTGAAGTGCAATTTTCACAGGACGTGTAATTTCCAAGTAAACCTAGATAAATGAAAATTTTAAATCTTCTCACAACCTTTGCGAATGATTTTTTTGAGAATATCCATTCAGGAGTAACAAGTATAGGCTAACTTTTTGATTAGACCTTAGAAAACTTTTTGCATAGATTCTACATCACGATAGAATGGTTGAAAGTGCAAAAGTCGGTTATAAAACGGTCAAGTTCAGAGAATGCTTTAAAACTTTCTAATTTTAAAAGTTACCGTCTCAGGATAAATTATAATATTGCATACGAAAGTGTAGAAGAATAGCTCCAATTTGATACCTTATGAAGTACAAAGACGTTATTGCGCCTAAAATAAAGTATGTATTTATATTTACATACAGGGTGAGGAAAAAGTATGGAAACCCCTGGAAATTTTGTGACTTTCATACTAAAACGGAACAAACAAAAGGCATACCCAAGGTAATTTTAAACAAGGGATCCGAAGATAACCTTGGATTTAACCTTGAACCTCATTTCCAAGGTTATTTCAAGGTCAACCTCATTTTTTAAATAGGAACCCCTACTTTTTATACCGTAATCGAAGAGAGCGAAAAATTTTACAGCCAGATATGTGTTTAGGTATGAAGTTAACATAACCTCAGGAGGTCATATAAAGGTCAAAGTATGACTTCTTAAAATCTCTCTAGTTTAGAGGTAAAAAAAGGCATACCCTAGGTAACTTTAAACAAGGAATCCGATGGTGATCTTAAATTTGACCTTGAACTTCATTTCCAAAGTCATTTTAAGGTCAATCTCAATTTTTGAAATGGGAACCCCTACTTTCTATACTGTAATAATAAAGAGCGGAAAATTTTACGTCCAGATATGTGTTTAGGTATAAGGTTAGCGTAACCTCTATAGGTCAAATAGAGGTCAAAGTATGGCTTCTTAGAAATCTCTCTAGTTTAGTGGTAAAACAGAACTAACAATAGGCATACCCTAGGTAACTTTGAACAAGGAATCCAATGGTTTAAAAAAAAAAAATATATATATATATATATAAAGGATATTGTCCTCTATATGATTAACCTTTTTTATATGGTGAAGTTGAGGGAGTCCCCGCCCGGTATCCGTCTAACACATTACATCAGGCTAGACTGTCAGACCCACCATACCGAGAACTTTGACTACCGATGGATGGTCAGCCACTTTTGTGACCAACAATCAACCGATACCCAATGAGGTCGGATTTTTTAAGAGTCGCGATATAAATGGCACATAAACTAATTTTCTTTTGATAAAAAAGTTAGAGGTACCTGGCCAGGATTCGAACTTATGCCCTTCGCGTTGAAGGCAAGAGCTCTATCCATTACGCCACCGTGCTCTATTAGGAATCCGATGGTGACCTCGGATGCGACCTTCATTTTCATTTTCAAGGTTATTTTAAGATCAAGCGAGTTATTTCAAACGACTATTTTTTGGGTAGTTCTTCTGGCCTACTAATAGAAAATTTTAATTTATTTCTGAGTAATAAATGTTCTAAAATTTCAAAAAAAGATTTTCAAAAATACGCAAACAAGGTCAATTTTTGTTACAAAACGAATAAAAAGCAATCTGAAGATCTGTCATTAATTTATTTTATTTTTGAAAAATAAAAATTTTTTTTTAAATGGGGAACTCACTGTAAAAGACCACCCCGAAGTGAGAAGCAAGGGGAACCCACTGTGAAACAGCACCACAAAGGGAACGGATTCTAAACTAGAGAGATTTTTAGGAAGTCATACTTCGGTCTATATTTGACTTATAGAGGTTACGTTAACCTCATACCTAAACACATATCCGGACCTAAAATTCGCCGCTCTTTTCGATAACTGTATAGAAAGTAGATGTTCCCTTTAAAAAAAATGAGGTTGACCTTGAAATAATCTTGTCAATGAGGATCAAGGTCAAATCCAAGGTCATCATCAAATTGCTTATCCAAAGTTACTTAAAGAATGCCTTTTGTTTGTTTTGTTTTACCGCTAAACTAGAGAGATTTTTAAGAAGTCATACTTTGACCTTTATTTGACCTCTAGAGGTTATGTTAATCTCATACCTAAACACATATCCTGACGTGCAATTTTCCGCTCTTTCCGATTACGGTATAGAAAGAAGTAGTTCTAATTTTATAAAATGACACTATCGGATTCCTTATGCAAAGATACCTAAAGTTTGCCGTTTGTTTGTTTTGTTTTAACACTAAACTTTGTTTGTTTTACTACTAAACTAGAGAGGTTTTTAAGAAGTTATGCTTTGACCTTCATTTGACCTCTAGAGGTTACGTTAACCTCATACCTAAACACATACCCGGACGTAGAATATTCTGCTCTTTTAGATTACGGTATAAAAAGTGGGGGTTCCTATTAAAAAAATGAGGTGGACCTTGAAATAACCTTAGAAATGAGGTTTAAGGTCAAATCGAAGGTCACTATCGGATGCATTGTTTAAAATTACCTAGGGTATGCCTTTTGTTTGTTTTTTTTTACTATAAAAGTGGCAAAATTTTCAGGGGTTTCCATAATTTTTCTGTTACATTTTTATGTTAAGCTCGCATTCATCCACATATCTTTTGGTCTACTAGTGATAGGATTATTTTCGGATTTTTTGACTATTCGAATTATTCGAATAAAAGGATAATAAAAAATATTCGAATAATCAAAAAGTATTCGGATAATCGAAAAATATTCGGATAATAATTTTAATCGAATCATTTAATTGTGTGTGTGCGAGTGCGTGCGTGCGCGTGTATGCCTGGGTGTGTGTGCGTGCAGGTGCGGGTGCGGGTGCGGGTGCAGATGGGGGTGCGGACGCGGATGCCGGTGCAGATGTGGGTGCGGGTGCAGATGTGGGTGCGGTTGCAGATGCAGATGCGGGTGCCGATGTGGGTGCGGATGCGGGTTCAGACGGGGGTGCGGATGCGGGTGTAGATGTGGGTGCGGATGGGGGGTGCAGATGCAGGTACAGGTGCAGGTGAGGGTGCAGATGTGGGTGCGGGTGCAGATGCAAATGCGGGTGCAGATGTGGGTGCGGATGCGGGTGCAGATGTGGGTGCGGATGCGGGTGCAGATGGAGGGGCGGGTGCGGATGTGGATGCGGGTATGCGTGTGTTCGCTTATACATGTAATTAGAATTGAAATAATATTAATCTGCTTTAAATAAATTTTCAATTGGTCTCATGTATTAGTACATTTAGAATGTTAGGGTGTGCGCTTGAGATTATGATTATTTATATAGCATAGGACGACAGCTTTCAGAAAGTCACGAGCCCTCACCGGACGCTGTTTACAAGTGTAGTGTATCAAAATGACCTGAAGTAGAGTTTGGCAGCATTTTACAAAATTAGAAAATACTGAAGAATCGTCGTGTAATTACTGTGACGCAGTTTTGAAACATACAGGCTCTACGTCGTGCTTGCGGAATCATTACAATTTCAAGCACAAGCTAGATCATGGAGTTGATTCTGTTCTCGACTCTTAAAGTGTCTCTACATCAGCGAAAATTGACGATACCGAAGGCATTCCACCAACAAAAAGAAAACGTTTATCTCGTGTGAGTACATCGATAACAAATCCCATCAATATTAGTGAAGGCCGTCAAGTACTGATCACTCAAGCATTGACGAAAATGTTAACGGCTGATTTGCTTCCTATATCTTTTGTAGAAAGTGAAGGATTCAGAGTGTTTTTAAACCTTTTAGAGCCAGGTTATAAAGGTCCTTGTCGCAAAACTGTAAGAATGTATTATATATTGTTGAGTTAATCGTCCATATTATAATATGGGACTAAAATTTGTAGTATTTTGTCTGTAATTTATTCTATATAAATAATATTGTAATATTGTAAGATAATCGCTGTTTGTACTTTAAAAATTTTTTTATATCCAATACTCCAACCTAAATCTCCAGCTGGGAACATTAAAGGAAAAATCATAGGGTCCACACGATAAGACAATTTATTCAAATAAGTATAAGTAATTTCTTTTCCTAAATTTTTATTGGGATAAATGCAAATATGTGTTTGAGGGGTGTACGAGCGTATAAGGAGTAGAACCTGAGTAGGGACTTGGGTAGTAAGGGTTTTTTTTTGAAGGGTGAATTGTGGTGGTTTGAGAATAAAAGGTAGAAGGAGGAAAAATATATATATATATATACTGTCGTCCATATGTTTTTGACCTTTTTGATAACAATAGTATAATATTTAAAATATCATATCTCTGCGAAAAATCAACGTACAGAAATCGCCAGCATGGATCTAGAAGGGTCTGGAAAAGCACTTAAAAATGGCATCGTTTTCATCTAAAAATATATTCTTCTTAATTCTTTATAAGAATTAATACAAAATGAAAAAAAAAACATTTCAAAAACACGCTTTTATAATGGAGAAAATACACTAAAAAGTTTTAAATAAATTACTTTACTTCCTTAAAATTACTTTCATACAGTTCGTTGCAATAATTAAGAAAAAATATTACAACAAAAATTTAAAAAGAAAAGTGTGGGTGCTAATTTTAGTTAATCCAATTCAGCGCCCACACTTTTATTTTTAAATTTTTGTTGTAAAATTTTCTCTTTATTATTGTAATGAACTGTATAAAAGTAATTTCAAGGAAGTGAAGTAATTTATTTAAAACTTTTTAGTGTATTTTCTCCATTATAAAAGCGTGTGTTTAAAATGTTTTTTTTTTCATTTTTTATTTTCTACTTTTCAGATAAAATTGAATTTTCTATGAGTAATTTTTTTTAAAAAGCTTGTATTTAATTGTATTTTTTATACATCCCCCTATCCCCTATAAATTCTCATATCCCCTATATATTACCCTACCCATATACATTCCCTATCAACTATATTTCCCCTATACATTCCCCTATCCCCTATAAATTTCTCTATCCCTGTACGTTTTCTACAACTATCAACTCAACAGCTTCTATCAACTCAGCTCGACCCAAAGATGCCTCCCTACCTCAACTTCCTCGGAGATGACTTTGCACACCCGTCATCGCCGACCTGACAACGGATTATTGCATTGTCATTGCAGACCAAGGTCTGTATGAGATTTCGAAAATTTCCATCAACAAAAAGTGCCTCAAATCGAGCGTGCAAGATTTGATTACAGACAGATAGATAGACAGAAGGACGTGAAAGCAAGCTTAATAAAAGCGTGTAAAAAACTAAACAATTTTTTTTTTTAATTTTGACCTATTTTTCATATTTTTTCACACATTGAATAAAATTTTTTTTTCTGCTTTCAACACATAAAAATGGAGGTATTTGATCCCTCTTTCAAATTCCGTTAAGTTTATTTATCTACGATTTTTTATTAACTAGTTAATAGCTAATTCGTAAAAAATAGGTACGTTTTTTAAATCTGGCACATCTCTGCCATTTTTTAGTTAAGAAACAAATGATAAAGAAAAAATGCGTATTTTTCAGTTTAGAATATGTATACAAAGTTTAAAAAATAGATATGAAAAAAAAAATTTTTTGACTTTTTTAGTACTCAAATTACTGAAGAAAAAAAAATGAAAAAATTTTTTTTATATAAATTTTTTAACCTTAGTATAAATATTCTAAACTAAAGAATACGCATTTTTTGTGGCGGAGATATGCAAGATTTAAAACATAAACCTATTTTTTACCTTTCTAAATCCATGCTGGCGATTTCTGTACGTTGATTTTCCGCAGAGATATGATATTCTAAAGTTCATACAATTTTTATCAGGAAAAGTCAAAAACATATAGACGGCAGTGTATATACATGTATATATCTTATTTCTCTATATTATTAAAAATATATCGCCGCTGTAGCCGCTGTCGCCGTCGGAAATATGCCCCTCATTTTTGGCTCCTCATTTTTAACCTTCATTTAGCTGAAATTTAGCTAAAATCAACTAAAAGTCAGCAAAAAAGTTACCTGAAAGTTAGTTACAAGTTAGCTAAAAGCTATTTGAAAATCAGCTTAAAGTTAGCTAAAATTCATATATATTTAGCTGTAATTTAGCTCAAAGCTAGTTTCATTATAAATATTAAATTTTATTGAAACCCGATATATAAAATATTAGATTAAGAACAGCTAAGAAGTAATTTATTTTAGCCAAATATAAGCTTAAAATAAACGCAAAAATGGTGAAATTTAGTTAGATCTAAGCTTAAAAATGATTGAATGGAAATTGTAAAAATAGATTAAAAAATACAGCTCCATTGAAGGTATCAAAAAGCTCAATAATTAATATTTATATGTTCATATATATGTCTCGATGTTAAAAATGCGCATCAATTTTATCTTCTCGTCTTTAAATTTTTATGTTTGTCAAGATAAATAATTGTTTTAAAATTTTTTCCACAGATTGTACATGAAAATTTTTTTTCACAAATGTGTTCTTTTATATGTCTTAAATAATATTTTCAACTATTGAAAATTTTATTACATTTTTTACATGTATTATTAATTTTGTTATTGTTATTTGTGTGACATTTTATAACACGTTAGTGTCTTTTTAAATTAAAATTTCTTTAAAATTTTTTATTATATAATTTACATAAAAATTTATTTTTATCAATATGTTCATATATATGTCTTAAATACTGTTTTCAATGTTTGAAAGCTTTATGACATAATTTACATGTATTATTGATTTTGATATGAAAACAATTAATATGCTTGTTTAAAGATTGATAATTTTGAAATCGAGCTTTGCAATTTAGACAACAATATTTTGCTTTCTCATAGAGGAAGCATTGCATTCATAAAAAAATTTTTTTTAATTTTTTGTGCGAGTGAGGGTGTGGTGCACCTGCATCCACACCCGCACCCGCACCCGCATCCACATACGCATCCGTACCCGCACTCGCATCCGCACCCGCACCTGCACGCACGCACACACACAGTGTGTGTGGTAGTGTGGTTGTGTGAGTGTGTGGTTGTGTGGGTGGGTAAATGTGTGGATGTGTGTACCGTTAATTCTTTGAAGTTCGAATAATTAGACTCGATTATTTATTATTTGAATAGTCATTATTTGAATACTGATTATTTGAATAAAAAATCCGAACAGTCACTATCCGGATTACGGATACCTTTCGAATAAAAGAATTCATTATTCGAATAATTTTTATCCGGATAGTCCCACCCCTAATATATACCAGCTTTTGGAATGCCGCATTTAAGAGAACAATTTCTTTAGTTTATACGGTAATGGAAGGACGGGGGTAATAATGTAAGACTGCTATACACCTCGACGTGTGCCGGATACGACCCGAAGTCGGTACTGACGAGCGCGGGGTATCGAGCATTCGAAAGATCGGTTTTATATGCATATATATATATATATATATATATAGTCGTGAGACAAGATTCAACCGACCCCCATCCCTCAGCCTCCCCTCAAATTACGTTGTGATTCCTTTTATAAATAGCCGTTTAAAAATTAACGTGACTGAGGCCCCTCCTCAGCCCCCCTCGCCCCCCTCAATTTTAATAGCCCCCCTCAATATGCCCCCCTCACTATGACATTATGTTTTAGTAATTAGTTATAAAAAAATATTCTTATTATTAATAATATTCTATTATTATAATAACAATTATAAGTAATTGAATATTATTATAATTAGTAATATTTTATTATTATAATTGTAACTGTAACTAATTAATAATATAAAGTTTTTCCGCTGCATTTCATTTATATTCTAATATTGAATTTTAATAATGAAAAAAAAAAATTATTATTATTAAGATTTCATTAATATAATTGCAAGCATAACTAATTGATAATACAAAGCTTCCTCTCTGGATTTCCTTTACAAAAGTAAATTACAAAAGTAAATTATAAATTACAAAATAAGTTTAGCTTAATATCCATAGGTAATTTATTAACACTTGTATTTAAATGAAACATGTTTTTTTTAAACTAGAAATAAGATTTCTACATATTTATCTTAATAAAAGATTTCTAGCCCTGAGACCAGCAGAAAAATATATGGCTGCATTGAAAGCTCTAAAAGCTTACAAATTCATTTCTTATTGTCGCTGAAGCGTACAGATCTATTATTTGTTGTCGCTAGAAAAAAAGCTTACAAAAGCTTACAGATTTATTATTTGTTATCGTTAAAAAAAGCTCATAAAAAGCATACAGATTTATTGTTCGTTGTCGCTAAAAAAACTTCATATAAGCATTCAAATATATTGTTTGTTGTTGCTAAAAAAAAGCTTACAAATTTATTTTTCATAATCGCTAAAAGAAACTTTTTTTTCCAAATCATAATGAGATATTTTTACAATTTTTGGATTAAGAATGATAAATGTAGAAACCTGTAATGTCGGTTTTTTATAATCAAAACAAGAACAATATACTTGACTTTTTTTTTAAATTTTATGTAACGTCGCTGTTTTTCAGCTATCATTGCGATGCTAATTAGCGACGAAGATCGTCAGTGCGTTCGTGAACAAAGCACATGCAACGTACAGTGGTGATTGCATCAGCCTTGTAACTTGTGATCTCGAGATTACGAATCCATAGCTCTACAGTTAATAATATTATTTTTAAAATAAAATTTCTGCAATAGGAAATATTAAAAAATAGGTATAATATAATTTAAATTAAAATATAATATACCCTACGTAATCTATGTCAACGTATATAAATATACACACTTATAAAAGAAGCCACCAATCACTATATGAAGTAAGTTACATTTAAATACAATGAATATATAGTTATAAATGTTTATTTAAACCAATTCATTTTGTTGACTTTTATCAAGTTTTAAAAAAGAATTGTGAAAAACATATACTTTTTTTTCAAATATATTTAAAATAAAAACTAAAAGTTAGTTATTTATATTTAAAATTTTTATATTTGAATTTCAAATATTTAAAATAAAAAATATACGTATATATATATATATATATATATATATATATATATATATATACGTATATTTATATATATATATATATATATATATATATTTTATATATATATATATATATATATATATATATATATATATATATATATTTATTTGTATTACAAGGTTAGTATATTAGAAATAATATTTTTCAAAAATTAATATAAAAATTTGAATCAAATTATATTATATGCTTTATTACATTAAAAACTATATCACATCTTATATATTTTCATTTTTTTTAAATATTAGCAGTTAATTAGTTTACATTGTTTAATATTTTAATTGATTTTATTTTTTAAAATTTGATTTAAATGTAACTATTCTTACCCAATGCATCAAAGGCTGTCTTAAGATCTAAGGAAATTATATGAGTTTTATTTTCAAATAATTATATTTCTTAAAAATTTGAAATATATTTTTATGCATCTTACATCTGTAATTTGATTCCAATCTCCTGGTAATTTTACTTTATGTCTTTTTAAAATATTTATCATTCTTTTGAAATATATATTTTCTTTGATCTCATCTAACAATATCGATACTTTGTACAATTATTAGAGATTAATTATAAAACTTTTATATCATGTCATATTGCCTGTTGACATATATTTTTATAAAAACAGAAAACCTCCTATCCAATTACGTTTTTGAAGTATTTTTATCGATGAAATTAATTAAAAATTATATATTTGAGATTCCTATTTCTGTTAAAACTTGATCAATACAAATTATTACAGGTTATATTCCAGGAAGACATTTTGTTCAGTCATCTTAACTTTTACAAATAAAAAAGAAATATGAAAGACAAAGTAAAAAAAAAATATTTTTATAGAAATCTTCTATAAAAATATATTTCTAATTTATATTGTTACCATCAATTTCATATAGGAGCGCGGTGGCGTAACGGATAGAGCTCTTGCCTTCAACGCGGTGGGCACGGATTCGAATCCTGGCCAGGCACCTCTGACTTTTTTTCGAAAGAAAATTAGTGTATGTGCTATCTATATCGTATCCCTTAAAAAATCCGACCTCATTGAGTATCGGTTGATTGTTGGTCACAAAAAGTGGCTGACCATCCATCGGTAGTCAAAGTTTTTGGTATGGTGGGTCTGACAGTCTAGCCTGATGTAATGTGTTGAACGGGTACCGGGCTGGACTCCCTCGACTTCACCATATAAAAAGGTTAATCATATAGAGGACAAAATCCTTTATATATTAATCTTTTTTTTTTTTTTTTAAAAAAAAAAAAAAAACCATCAATTTTATGCAATTCATTTTTCGCGAACTGACAATGTTTTAACAGAATTGAATACAAGAAACTTATTTAATTCTACTTATTTCAGTATTTAAACACAATATCATTATTCTAATTTTTGTGCAGTCTTCAAATACTCCTACAATTTTATAAAAGAAATTAATAAACTTAGCTCAAACTTCTTAAATCATCTTCTAATATTGAATAATTTTTATGTAAAAATTATATTATTATATTTGGTATTTACATTGACAAGTAATTCTCAAAAACTTTACTAAAAGATATATTAAAATTGTTAAATCTTTTATTTGTTTCCTAATTACAATAATGATTTACAATTTTAAAATTATGAAATAAAATAAATGAATTTTAAAATGTATAAAATTTATTTGTAATATAATTTAGGTTGAGTATAAAATTTCAGAAAGATGGATGCTTACTGTTGTAATTAAACATAAAATTCAATACATGTCATCATTTATACGATTTACCCTAAAAAAAAGAAATATGTAAGGGTGCAGTCAGATGAGTAAAAAAGAGACTCCCGAATAGAGAATGCATAATAGAAACAACCAGTCAGCGCTATTCGGCAAGTTTCATGCGAAGAATAGAATTCTATTCTCTATTCCAATGTAGAATGGAAAAGCGAGTTGCGATACGGAGTAAATAAACAAAAATAATTAAATTATAAATACAAATCTACTTCATTCATTTTAAAACAAATTATAGAAAATCGCTCTGTATGAGCTAAAATTTTAAAGAGGTTATATTTATGTTTACGCGACCTAATACGCAAGCATCTTCTTTCCATTCCGAATAGGCGGTAAAATAGAAAAATTAATATATAGCTAAATGTTTGTTTTAATCAATTCATTTTGTTGTCTTTTTCAAGTTTGTAAAAAGAATTATATATAATAAAAAATAAGTCTATGAAATTATTTCAGTAATAATAACAAATTAATCCGTAAGCTCCTTCTAGCGACAACAAACAATAAATTTGTATGCTTATATGAGATTTTTTTAGCGACAACAAACAATAGATCTGTATGCTTCAGCGACAATAATAAATAAATTTGTAAGCTTTTTTAGCGACAATGAAAAAAAGTGTAGGCTTCTTTGGCGACAGTAAAAATTAAAAATGTGAGCTTCTTTTAGCTACAATAAAAAAAAAACACTCTAAATGCAGCCATATATTTATATATGTTGATCTCAAGCTCAAAAATAAAAAATGCAGAGAGGGAGCGTTTTCTTTGCATCTTCTCGATATGTATAAAATTTATGACATAAGATAAAAATATTTATTTATAATCATAATTTTCTATTATTCTATTATTCTATTTTTATTATTCGCTCATAGTTATTATTAAATATTATTATATACAATCATAACTTAAAATTCCATGGTTATTTACTATTCTATTTTTAATTCATTTCAAAAATATATAAGTTTGATTAATTGTAAAATTTGAATGTCGCGTTAAACCATCTTTTTTTTATTAATTCTGATTCTATAACTTCATATCTTATATTTTCATGTATTAATGTTTTTTATTGAACTTTTTTCACATTATAAAATTTAGATTTATTATGTCCTACTCTTCTATTTAGTTTGAAATTGACTGTCAGCGGTGTGTATTTGGGGCTTTGGCGAGCGAAGCAAGCAGGGGGAACCCCTAGTATTTTATATATATATATATATATATATATATATATATATATATATATATATATATATATATATATATATGAACACGTGCGCGCGATCACCCTGAAGCATGGCGCTAGTATATCACAGCTCGGATTGTAAAGAGAGAGAGAGATAGAACAATATGAAAAAAACAGTGGAGGCCGGTAATGCAGATTAAATTCGTGCACATGATAACAGATAAAACACGAATAAAAAACTGATTATAATAGAGAAAAATAAAAGATTACTTTATAGAAACACTGTAATTAGTCATATTATAAAGGGTGCTCAAAGACTAACAATATTCAAACGGAACCTAAATAATAACTTCTTTTTGGTTGTTTTAAACTTTTTTTCTAATATTTTTATAGAGGGCGCTACAGTACAATTAAGAAAATTAATATCGTAATTGCGCGAATCAATTAAAAATAAAGAAAACTAGTAAAATAAAATTTAAGCGGGTTAATAAAAAAAGTAGTTGAAATCAAAATTGCTTGATAAAAATAGAACTTTGTAATAAGATGTATAACTAGTTATTCATAGCGAAAATAACATAAAATTTTACTCAAATTAAGCGCGCAGAGGGTGCAACAAATAAAATGTAAAAATACTACAATAGTAGAGAAAATGGAAAGTTAATTTGACTAGCGAGTAGCGAACTACACCAGAATAATTTAATTATGTAACGAAAAAAAACTAATTTGATTCGGGACTCACTAGTTAAGAAAAAGATAGTAGATAGGATATAACAAGAGTAACAAAGAGAGCAATAGTGAAAAAGAAGCTACCGATGCTCAGCGTTCATTTCCTTCTTCTTCGTGCCTTATTGTCGTTCCATTTATTGATTGTTTAGTTATTCTCTTTTTCGCGACATTTATATATATTGGTGAATTTGTTATAGTTTGATTCATTGATGAAATTGTTAAGTTATTATCGTTTGTTGTTAAATTTGAGAGGCAGATTTTTGTTACTGAATTTTTCTTGTTTACTGTTTGTTACTGACTTGTAAATTCTCTCTTGCAAGATTTTTATTTCTTGTTCGCGTGTGCCATCACCACCTAGCGAATAGCCATTTTCCAGAGGACGTATTTAGTGATTGCCGGCCATTTTGGAAGGAACAATTCCATTCTTTTTGTAGAACAATCATTCTTTTTTTTCTGTTGGATATGGAAGCAGATATGGCTGACGTACACCATAGCAGACGGCATAAGGTATAATTCGATTAAATAAATAAGTTTTTTATTGTGCTGTTAAAAATTCAAGCAAATAAACTAAGAAATAAAATCTTTCTCTCTCGCGACGATAAATTAAGCGAATAAGGAAGAGAAATGGAAAACTTAATTGCTGCTAAATTGAAGAAAAACAATGTAGAAGTAACTTATAGAATTTATTTTGTGACGAAAGTGAAAATAATATAATTCAGCGGAAAACCACGGCCGTCTATAATAATAGCCACGTGGTTATTCTGGATTCGATATTAATATCAAGATCTGTGTTGGCTTTATAGTTATATTTTTTTTATAGAAATTGTTTAAACATTCTTTATTAATTAAAGTGAAAAGAAAAAGTGAGAAAGTTAACAGTGATTTGCGTTCTTTTATTATTCCCTATTATCCAATATCAAGCTGAATTTAGAATTACGCTTCAAACTTCGTTATAAAATTTTCTCCTAGTGGAATATTTAAGAAAAAATTTTTTTTTATCAATAATAAAGAATCACATAACTTCCTTAGAGGTAAGATAATTGGTGAGACTCCATGAGGTTATACGAGAATACCCGATACTAGCGCCACCAATAACGCTCTGACCCACCCTGATTAATAAATTGTTATTAAAAAAATCGAGTTCATTACATAATTCATTATTGATTTATTGCTAAGATTTTGAAATTATGAGGAAAAACTTTGCTGTCACCAATTCTAACCTATTGGAGAATAATTAATTATTAGCTTGTTTAAGAAATTCTTTAAAACTCTTTTCTTTTTGTGGTCTATTTGCTTTTGATTAGAATTGTGAAAATAATAAGTATATAAAACTAAGTATTTAAAAATTAAAGAAGTTTAAAATATTAAACTACCTGATTATAAAAATCATAGTATTTAAATTTTTGGATATATACAAAGAGTATACTAAACTACCAAGAAGTGTATAACCTCACCTCCACGAAACACATATCGAAGGTCAGGGAGGAACAATAAGGGGATTCTCGAAACTAGCGCCACCAACAAGAACATTGCGTAATCTAAGATACGCACTGCTGTTAAAACCCCCGCCCTTACATAACCTAAGATACATATTGAGCATGTGTTGCACTTGTTACTCAATTTTCACGTGATCAAATTATAGTTTAATTATTATGACAGTTTTCTTTTGTAGATCAACATATTATGAACGAACACCCACACCGACACACACAGACACACACAGACAAACACACTGGCACTCACTCACACACACACACACACACAGACACACACACAGACACACACAAAGACACACGCATAGTCAAAGACATAGACACAAGCACAGACGCACACAGACACACACAGACACACACAAACAAACACACACTCAGACACACACACACACACATACACGCGTACAAACACACACACACACACAGAAACACACACCGATACACACGGACATACACCCGAACACACACACACACACACACACAAACGAACAAACACACAGAAACACACATACTGACACATACACACAGATACACACAGACACACGAAGAAACCCACAAACAGAAACATACTAACACACACAGGCACACACAGACACACAGATACACATAGACACACAAAGACACACATACACACACACACACAAAAACACACACACTGACACACACATGGACACACACAGACACACACATACACACACACTTACACACACACAGACACGCACAGACACACACACTGGCACTCACACAGACGCACACGCAGAAACACAGACACACACGGACACATTCAGACGCATACAGACACACACATACACACACAGACACACACACAGACACTTAAACACACACAGGCACACACAGATACACACAGACACACAAAGACACACACACACACACTTACAAACACTAACACAAAGATACACAGACATACACTAAAAGACACTAACGCACACAGAGACGAACACACACACACACAGACACACGCAGACACACACAGTCACATACAGACAAACACATACACACACAGAAACGCACACACAGACACATAGACATACAGACACACAAAGACACAAACATACGCAGTAACACAGGCATACACAGACATCAAGGAAACACAGACACACACACACACACACTTACAAACACTAACACAAATATATACAGACATACACTAAAACACACTAACGCACACACAGACGAAAACACACACATACACACACAGACACACATAGACCCTCACACACAGACACACACACTGGCACACAGACAGACACAAACAGACACAGACATACACTGTTATACACAGACACAGACACAAACACAGACACACACACAGGCACTCATATAGACACATAAACAGTAACATGCACAGACACACACAGACACACGCGGACACACACAGATACTCACAGATCCACACAGATACACACAGACGCAAATAGACACACACATTGACACACACAGACACACACACAGTCACACATACTGACACACACACTGACACACGCACCAGCACACACACAGTTACACACAGATACACACAGACACACACAGATACACATAGACACACACAGATATACAAGGACACACACAGACACTCAGACACACAAACACAAACAAAGACCTTCACACACTCACACACGCACAGACACACACAGACACACATAGACACACACACACACACACACACACAGACATACGCGCAGACACAATCACACAGACACACACACTAGCACACAGACAGACACAAACAGGCACACGAAGACACACAAAGACAAACACACACACACACTCACACATACACAGACACACACATACACACACCAACACACACACACACAGACACACACAGACATAGACACACTGGCACACACAGACACACACGCAGACACACAGACACACACAGACACATGCACTGGCACGCACACAGACACACACAGCCACATGCACTGGCGCGCACACAGACACATACATACACACACACAGACACACAAACAGTCACACAGACACTTACACACACATAGACGCACACAGACACACACGCATTGACACACACAGACACACACACGGACACACACACTAGCACACACACAGACACACACACAGACACACACACTGACACACGCAGACATACACAGACATACACAGACAGACACAGACATACTCTGTTATACACAGACACAGACACAAACACAGAAACACACACAGACATTAACATAGACACATACACAGTAACACGCACAGACACACACAGATACACGCGGACACACACAGATATTCACAGATCCACACAGATACACACAGATACACACAGACGCACACGGAGACACACAGGTACACACAGACACACACGGACATACACAGACACACACATAGACACACAAAGACATTTACATGCACACACTGACACACACAGACACACACAGCTACACAAACACACACAACTCACACACACACATACAGACACACACAGACACACACAGACACACGCAGTCACACACACAGACACACGCAGTCACACACACAGACACACACACACTGGCACTAACACAGACACACACGCTGACGCACAGGCACACACGCTGACACACAGACACACACAGACACACACAGACATACACTGACACAGGCGTTTGAAAATCTAGTATCTTTTTCAGTGATTTTCTTTTATTGTCTGTAACTAGGGAAATATTAAACGTTGGGATCCAAAATTCGGTTTCCTTTCTTATTTTGACATCTCAAAACTTAATCCATCGTTTGAGCAAAATCTGTGATCCGGAGATCTGATACTCTTCTAGTAAGTTAAACTTTAACCCTTTAAGTCATGCTTTTTTCTACACGGAAAAAGGTAAATACCATTAAAATCAATACTACACGTAGTATGTATTATTTCTGTGATGAAGTATTGAAAAAAAATGTAATAGTATAATTTTAATCAATACTATACTTCAAATTTTAACTACTAATGCTGGCATAACTATATTACGAACTGAGTGCATAAATTTCCGCTACGTAGTACCTATTTTTTCGGTACTAGGACTGATATTTCACCTATTCGATCCAGGGGTAAAATTTTGCAGAGAATATAATTGCTATATATAGAACTGATTTTCCCATACTAGAATTAAAAATTGATGATTCTAAAATCATTTTTATAATATACAACCCTTTTAAATTACTAATAATTAATTTTCAACTTAACAGGATGTCAGAGCTGTTAGAATCGATTTTTGCTTTTTTTATTTTGTTGACATCTTTTTAAATTCATTAATCAAACAAATATTCTAACTTATCCGCACTATAGCTATGTTAGTACAATCATTTTTGTTAAAATAAAAAGTCATTTGAATTTATTTCTTTTATAAACTTAGATTGAAAGTTAGATCAAGCTTGACAAACCTAACCTCGAAATACTATACATCGTAAGTTTGTATATAACTTTTTATGTATAGCATCCCGGTGGATTTCATGAGTTGTCCGCACTCAAGCTTAATCTTACAAATTTCTTTATTGTAGCAAAAAAATTCATCTGCTTTTTCCCGTTTATAATAATCAACTCAAGTTTAAAATTAATAATTAGTAATTTGAAATTTTTACATATTATATGATCGATATTATATTTATTGATTGCTAAAAATTTTTATACAATTTAATGGTTTTTACATTATGATAAATTAGATGTATTGAAGTTTGATATTCGACAGCGCCACAGTAAATATTGTATAGGTACTATGTTAGTAAAAGATAATGTAGTCCCGTAGTACGGAAAAATTCGGTACTATACCACACAATTCTTGGGACGAGTCGCGTTAAAAATTGTACTTATATAGGTCTTTTTAAAATATATACTGAGTATCAATTAAAAAACGACTGGTAATATCCTTTCTAGTACTGAATCAAATTAGTACATTCTTTTCAGGTATTTTCCTTTTTCCGTGTACTGCATATTTTGACGTGAAATTTCGTATTTCAAAGTTTCAGACCAAAATATGCAGTAGAACATTTTTGACAGCGGTTTAATAAGGTGGTACTCTGGCAGTACCACTGTGACTTAAAGGGTTAACTTCGTAAATGAATTTACATTGTAATTGCGAATAATGAAATTTAAAATGGCGAATAAAAGAAGATCCATTATCTTAAAGCAAGAATTAGAAAACTTAGATCAATCTATTAAAGAAGACGTTACTGCTAAACAAAATAAATGGATGAAAGCAGTCACGCAAGAATTAAAATTTCTCTTCGCAAAACAAGAAGAAATAGATGAAAAAATAAATTCATTAAGCGACTCAGAAAAGTCGAATAAATTAAACCTAGAAAAAACTACTTATGCAGAAACAGAAAATCTAAAAGAACAGATAAATGAGTTATCAAATAAAATGAACGGTTTATTAAATGATAATATAGTCATAAAGAATTCACTAAATGAGTATAAAAAAGAAAATGCTGGATTAGCAAATAAGAACGAAGTCTTAAACAAAGAATGAAAACACTTCAAACAAAGAATAGATAACGATGAAGCCATGAAAATGGTTCAGGAGAATTTAACCCAAAGAATCGATGAAACTGCCCAAGAACAGGAAGATAAAATTAAAGAATTAGAAGAGAAAATAAAAAATAAGGAGACTTGAACGCAAGGTTCAGAGCTTTACAGTAATAAAATTAAAATTTCTTTGCCAAAATATGAAGGCACTGAGATAGAAAGACCAACGAAATTCTTAAATGGATTCGAAAAGTATATAACATTAAAAAAATCAGAAGAGGAAGAAACCCTCGAATTATTGCACGCTGTTTTAAAAGGTGATGCAAATGAATGGTGGTACGTCTACTAAGATGATGTGACCACATATCAAGGATTTAAAAATTTATTTCTTGATAGATATTGGAATGAAGATGTCCAAAGAACAACTAGAAGAAAAGTTAATTTTTGACAATTCTATGAAAACGGAAAATTAAGCCGTATGACTTACGCCACCCAAGTATATGGGTTTGCTGAAGAGTTAAATCTTTAATATACTGAGGAAAAATTAGCTGATAAAATCAGCAAACATTTCAGCAGAAATGTTAGGCAAGCTATGCAATTTTCGCAGAAATAAGACAAAAATACATCGTTTAAAACCTTATTAGATTTTGATAATGATGATAAGATGCAAGAAAAAAAACACTAAATAGAAATGAATATCATAAAAATAATAATAATTAACAAAAACTTCTTAATAAATATGAGAGTTCAGAATATAATCAAATACCTTATTACAATCAAAATAATAATGAAAATAATAATCATAAACAAGAATATAAAAAATCATATAATCTAAGCATAAATGCAACAAGAATAATGGACAAAAATAATAATAAACAAAGGACTTTATTTCATGAAAAACTGAAAGCTCCTTTGGATAATAAAACTGCTAAAAAAAGTTATGATGAAATGGATGCACCTTAGGAAAACTGAAAAAAGTTGCACCTGATTTAAACAATAAAAGGGGTGAGGTTGCAACTCATAAAAAGACCCCAAAAATAAAAAAATTATAAATTCAAAAAATCTTATTTTGCTAACTTAGAAAAGCTTGAGGAATGCCCAATAAAACTTATAAAAGTTAAATGCGTTAAGCAATAAATCAAAAAATTAAAACAATCAAAAAACAAAACATGTTAAATATACATATAAACGCAAAAAGAATAAACGTACACTTTAAAATTCCAAATGTTATTAAAGAGTACAACACAAAACATGGTTTTCTGTAAATGTTAAACATGATTTTGAGGAGAGTACATGAAAAGATACTTTTATACATAGATGGCGAATATGCTAATCTAAAAAATCCTGGGCAAAATCTCAAATCAAATGAGTACACTCAGGTAAAAATTATTGAATCACATGAGAGCGATAGTGACTCATATTCATGTGCATTCACCTCGAATGAAAATAAAGAAAATTCATTTCATGAGGAAAATAATTATGAACTCACCAATGATGAGATTCACAAAGGTGAAATAATATCACTAAAACAAGAAATTGAACTAATAGATTTAAATTCTAAAAATAGAAAAGTATCTAGCAATGTATCTGCTCAATTATCAACGTATAAACATGGAACAAAAACTATTAAAAAAGCACCTCTTTATTCTTCAAATGAAAGAATAGAGAAAAATTACAAGTATGGTGGCAAAAGATGTTCGGAAATGCATTAAAATGTTATTTAACAAACAATTATTAAAAATCTAAGTTATGCAAAAATGAAGATAAAACAACATTAAATAAATTCATAATACCCTATGCATTAACCCTTTACTGGTGCAGCTTTTTTTAGTTTACGTGCCAAAAATGGTAAGACAATAAAAATCAGCCACCCCCAAAACCCTTACCCACTGAATTTGAAATGAATTGGTTGAAAAATGCAGCAGCTATTCAACTTGATCATATATGATAAATCGCCAGTTGTGGCACGACTTTTTTTGATCATATATGATACATTGCCAGTGAAAGCGTTAATAAGAGATGCACTAAATGAAATTAAAAAAAAATTATGATCATAGTGGACCAAAAAATAAATATAAAACAATTTTATTGAAAAGTTTGCTTCGTGAACAACAAATTGTAAAATTAAAGAACTATAAAGCGGGCACCAGCAAGAAAAGAAGAAAACATAGAAGATAATGAAAAAGAAAAAGATTAGTGTTTAAGTTGATTTAAATAAATGCGTTTATAAAAATAAAAATTAAATATATTAAAAAATTGTAAACAGAAAAAGAAGAGTTAATAAAATAAAATAAAGATACTAAAAATCGAAGAGTAAAAAAAAAATAAGTAAAAAAGCTTATGTTCATAATAAAATAGAAGATTTTGTTTTATTTTAAGTAACATGCACTGAAGACAGAAGAAAAAGAAGACACAGACCAATAAATAAAATTAAAATTAATAATTAGGTAGTAAAAACTTAATAGTAAAAGTAAATAATAAAAGAAATCGCTTTTTTAAGTTATTAAAAATAGGTGCTATACAAATGTAAAATTTTTTTTAGTTGTAAAACAAATAATCTTCAAGTTACGTATGTATTGAAGTTATTAATTTCCCATTAATTATTGAAATAAATATTCTTTTTTAAGTTAAAGTTAGATAAAAAATAAATAAATAAATAAATAATAAAATGTAAAATTTAGTTTTAGTGAAATAAAAAATAAAAAATTTTTCGTTGTTTATTGTAAAATTCACAAATCTATTTTATTTTGGGGGGCATACTTCAACACCAGGGTAATATTAAGTGCGTAATTAGGTGTTTGTGCGCGCATCTTCATAAGTCGCGTTGTTAAAAATAAAATGTATTTTTTCTTCGAACTCAATCAATTAAAAAGCAAAATCGTATTTCAATTTGAGGAGCAATGTGAGCGCCCGAGTATGTACGGCCCTAAAACCGTACGATACTGGAAGATGTGCGAGCAAACACCCAAAAAGACCAAAGTGGTTGCACATGTAAGCCCGCATGTACTGTGCTATTTCTCCGTTGTTTCTCTGTTTCTATTTCTCCGTTTTCGTCTTTCCGTCCCTCTGTTTATGTCTCTTCGTCTCCGTATGCACTCAATGCTGCTGTGTGTTCTAATCTTTCTTCTTGTCCTTCTGCAAGTCTTTCTTATTTGTATTCCTCTTCTTCAAACTTGTTGTCTAATTGTGCATTTAGTCCTAGTTATAGTTCAGTTGACTTTTTGCAGTCATCTCAGATTTCAAGTACTCATACTATTGATTATAAGGTTGATATGTTCTCTTCTGGTATAGTTAAGGCTTTTGACAAATTTGCACCTAAAAAGGTAATAAAGATTACCAGTAAACGTAAGCCTTGGGTCAATCATAATATCAGGTTACTTATAAAAAATCGTAATAAGTGTTATAAACTGGCTATGAGAACTGGGTTTCAAATTACTTTGAAATGAGGTTTCTACTTCTCTTAGTAAACCAAAAAACGATCACATAGCTAGTAAAGTTTCCTCGGCTTCTACAGTCAAGAGCAAATGGTCTGAATTACGCAAGCTTAGCCTAGCTAGTAGTGCTCTGCCTTTTTCTCTCAAGTACTTCTCTTCATCAGTGCTCCTTATATTATACTTCTGTTACTTCTCAGAGCCCAGCTTTAACCGATGTGGATGTAGATTCTTGCCATACCGCTTAGATCGAATCTTCCGGTGTTTAACTTTGCCTCAGTTGACCTCTCCAACCTTGTAAATCTTCTTTGTTCATCCGACTCTAAGGCGTTTCACTAAAATATTTCGGAAACCATTCACTGAAATATTTCAATGAAACGTTCCATGCAGATTCTATAAAGTCTTCATGGAATATTATGAAATATTCCACTGAAATTCTCCATTGAAAGCTTCCAGAAACATATATGGGATATTTCAAAGAAATGTCCATCAACTTTTTCGAAATATTCCATAAAATGTTAAAGAAAGTTTTAAGTAATCTCCCAGTGAAATGTTACATGGAAGATTCCAGTAAGGTTCCATAAACATTTCGCTAAAAGATCCTAAAAAACTTTAAAATCGTACAGCTGAATATTACATTAATCTTCTAAAAATATTCCACAAAATATTACACAGAAAAATTTAAGTAATCTTACAGTAGAATATTTCATAAAATATTTCAGGAAGATTTTATAAATATTTCGCTGGAAAATTCTGAAAAACTCTAATATCGTGCAGCAGAATATTACATAAATCTTCCAGAAGTATTTCAAAGGAAGATTTAAGTTATCTTCCAGTGAAATATTGCATGAAAGATCTAAGAAAGATTGCATAATTATATCGCTGGAAAATTCTATAAACTCTAATATCGTACAGCAGAATATTACATAAATCTTTCAGAAATATTTGACAGGAAGATAAAAGTAATCTCCCCGTGAACTATTGCATGAAAGATTTAAGAAAGATTCCATAAATATTTTGCTGCATGGAAAAAAATATTGGCGTCGCACAGTCCTAAAAAATATCAGTATGAAGTCTATCAACTTTTAGTATGGAAATTGTATAATGCACAGCCAAAATAAGTTCTATATATCGTCTGTTTTGAAAATGATAAAATAAAGGACTAAAGTAAACCCACTTGTGTCTTGTGCAAGTCTCATACAGTGTACATTAATACCCCCGCCAATCACAAAACCTATTCCGGCTCATGCAAAGGACTGGGTATTAACAAGCGTATATCCCCCTCCAGTCTCATCGCACGATGTACTGACTAAGTCTTGCTCACCGGCCACATTGTGTCCCAAGAATGGTTTTCTATTTGTTCCGTACTCGATGCGTTCGAAAATGTTATTATGTAGACGCGTAAGAGTCTAGTCATTAGATCTTTATGGCTGATTCCATTTCAAATCGAACAGTCAGTATACACTCAAGTCACCAATTACTGCGCTAATGGAGTATGTTATTCTACCCTAAAAATAAGGGTATACGTATTTTTTTATTTTGCTGAAATATCAAAATTGCATCAGATATGCACTTTTGAAAATTGCATACAAAAACTAAATGTTAAAACTGAAAATGTTGAGAATAACTTTAGAGAGCTATCGTTTTACCAATTTCCAATGAATTTTGATAAACCTTTTTTTATTTTATTTCGTTTTGAGCCCTCTTCAACTCCGTGCAAGAAATTTAAAAAAAAACTAAAAAATGACTGAGATATATGCATTTTACCAAAAAATGCACTTTTTATGCACATGCATTTTTCTCGAAAAGGCCATTTTTTTTTTTGCTGAAATTTTTATTGCTGATAGAGGACCAAAATACCTATCTAATAGTACTTGTTTGATCCCGGGCTTTTTGGTTTGGAGCGAGAAAAAAATTCACAAATTTTGTTGGTGAAAAATGCTTGTATATACGTTCAGAAGTCTTAAGCAGTCTGCATTCAAACACTGTCGTATGCTTGGCTCATCATTTGTTTACATTTGTATGCATGTATATAGCATCAATAGTGATATATATATATATATATATATATATATATATGTGTGTAAATTCGTAATATAAAAATAAATATTCAAACATGAAAAAAAAGAATTCTATTCGTGTATATCTATATTATGTATGTTTCGATGTACAAACAATAGGAGGCTAACTCGCGGACAAATACATCGCGTAACCAAAACAGCATATTAGAACTGTTATATAGAAGCTAGTTATTTTAACGGCTGCTTTGAAAGGTGCTTCTCGGGCTTGTGAAAAATTCAACAAAATTGTGAAATAACAATGTCCAAAATTTACTCTTCTAAAAGAATTTCATGTCCCGATTTTTTTCAAATGCATAAAAAGGTAGTTTATATGAGCAGTAATTCACGTTTTAGACCGTTGGAAGATTTAGCCATTAATTTGGCACAGCTTCATCCAGATTTAAATATATTGCCATCTACTAATGTATGTAAAAATTGCCATAAACGCATATCAAAAATGATTTTAAGTGATCTTGAGTCTATATCTGAAAATGAAATCACTGAACTTTTTAGCGGAAGAGATGATGATTTTATTCCGAAGACACCCGAACGAATAGAGGAATTAAACGAGAGTATTAATTCAGTTTTACCTGAATGCATCTCACCCCTAAAAGAAAAACTGCAATACCTGAAAATTTTAGAGGAAATTACGTATCTAAAAAGAAAAAATCCTTAATTTCAGCTTTTTCTGCTACTGTTGGAAGTAAATTAGAAGATGCGTATGGCATTTCAGTTGAATCAATAGAATCGGACGAAAATTCCACTGAAAACTATTGGAATGAATTTTTAGAAAATTTCAAATTGGCTTTAGAAAAATGCTCTTCTATTTCGGAGAAAATAAAACTTCTAACTCTACTACCTTCAAAATTAAGCAAAATAAAAGTTTGCTCACTATTCCCGAATATAAGCGAGTATATGATAAATAAATCAAGAAATCTCGTGAAAAATAAAGGAGTTTATTCGGAGCCAGATTTATATACTGGTCATCCTATTGATGAAAGCACAAAAAATATCGTTATGGAATATTTTTTAAATGATGATTTTAATTGTAGTAGACAAAGTCCAAATAAATCTGATGTCGTAACTGTTAAAATTAATAACACAAAAACTAAAAAAGTCAAACGGTTTCTTACTCGAAGCTTAAAAGAAACATATAGTCAATAAAGAAAAGAAATAGGTAAATTTCGGACATTGTTATTTCACAATTTTGTTGAATTTTTCACAAGCCCGAGAAGCACCTTTCAAAGCAGCCGTAAAAATAACTAGCTTCTATATAACAGTTCTAATATGCTGTTTTGGTTACGCGATGTATTTGTCCGCGAGTTAGCCTCCTATTGTTTGTACATCGAAACATACATAATATAGATATACACGAATAGAATTCTTTTTTTTCATGTTTAAATATTTATTTTTATATTACGAATTTACACATATATATATATATATATATATATATATATACGACAGTGTTTGAATGCAGACTACTTAAGACTTCCGAACGTATATACAAGCATTTTTCACCAACAAAATTTGTGAATTTTTTTCTCGCTCCAAACCAAAAAGCCCGGGATCAAACAAGTACTATTAGATAGTTATTTTGGTCCTCTATCAGCAAAAAAAATTTCAGCAAAAAAAAAAATGGCCTTTTCAAGAAAAATGCATGTGCATAAAAAGTGCATTTTTTGGTAAAATGCATATATCTCAGTCATTTTTTAGTTTTTTTTTAAATTTCTTGCACGGAGTTGAAGAGAGCTCAAAACGAAATAAAATAAAAAAAGGTTTATCAAAATTCATTGGAAATTGGTAAAACGATAGCTCTCTAAAGTTATTCTCAACATTTTCAGTTTTAACATTTAGTTTTTGTATGCAATTTTCAAAAGTGCATATCTGATGCAATTTTGATATTTCAGCAAAATAAAAAAATACGTATACCCTTATTTTTAGGGTAGAATAACATACTCCATTAGCGCAGTAATTGGTGACTTGAGTGTATACTGACTGTTCGATTTGAAATGGAATCAGCCTTATATATAATTTGGTCTCGCATGATAGGAAATTATATTAAATACTTTTAATTTCGTTTTTAATTATCCATGACCATAAGAATGTTTAGCGAACAATTAAAAAACAAATGCGACATTTTTCTTAAGAATAGAAAAACTGATTATTTAAATAAGGCATTATATTTTAAATGTTATATTTTCATAAAATAAACTACAATACTTCTTGCCATGTATGTGATTTACACATATATAATATACATATTATGTAATTCATTACCTAATTAACCATATTTTATTTTCAATAAATCATTTTTTATATTGTTTTAGAAATATAAGAAAGATTTATTTATAAGATTTAATATAATAATTAAAATTTTTTTTTCATTGGAACAATGCAAATCGAATAAAAACTTTTTGAATACATTTCATCTCTACATTATTTAATTTAGACGGATTTCTTTTTCTTTTCCAACATTAAACCGATCATTCTATACTGTAGTGTTGAATAAAAATTATAAAATATAATACATCTTTTTCATATTATCTACATTTCCCTAAAATCAATCACGTTCAATTATCCATAAAAATCATTTCAAATTTTGCCGGCACCCAACACTCTATTTGAAAATTTATAAAATTTATTGCTCAGTTTTGTTTGTTATATTTTGAACCATAAACTTAAAAACATAGCAAACGAATATGATTAATAGGTTTTATAAATTACAAAACAGTATTCATCGTGTACCGGCAAAAAGAAATATCTATCACTTTGGGCGCAAACAGTAATGTTTTTTAAAATTTCACAACTTTTTCTGGTTAAGTTGCACTCTAATTTAATAACATTATCATTCATTTTTAAGAAAAGAAAACACTCTCGCAGAAAACCGAAATGCAAAATGTAAAAAAAATTCATTTTTATGGAAATAGTTATTTTTTAAAATCTTTTGTCCTAAAATATCGTATTATACCATAATTAAGAAAGTATGAATTAGAAGAATTTTTATTTTTATTCGTACAATATAAAAGACAGGGACAATATATATCTGTAGGAAATAATATATACAATTTTTTTATATGTATTTTAAAACACGTTATGTTGCTAAAAAAATTATAAATTTTGTAAAGTATTTAACGATTGTTTAATTGATTTCAGAACTTTCATGAACCAAAATTGCAAATAAATCAAATTAAAAGTATACATTTGATGATTATTTAATTTATTTCAATATTTGTAAGAGCTGAGATTAAAATTAATATGCAAATAAGTTATAATATTTGCAATGTGTTAAAAACAAACAAAAATATTAGATACTCAAACGCCTGAAATATAGTTTTTATAAAAGTTTATTTATTTAATTTAAGAACTTAAATTCAAACCTTATTTTCCGGATAGTAAAATTGTTATGTCTGGTCACCTTAAATAGGTTTACTCGGAAATGGTTTGTTTGGGATATTTCTTGTTGGTATTGTTAAATATTTTTTTTATTTTCAAAAGACTGTGGGATAAAGGAGCTTAATCGCTTACCTTGTCTTAACTGCTGGCTGCGTGTTTGAAAGCAAAGGAGTTTATCTACTTAATAAACTTTACACTGAAGGGCGCAGTGCTCCTCTCTGGTTGCCCGCTTGTTAATTATTTAGGAACTGGATTAATGACACTTATGTTCACAGAGATTATTTTTGTATATTTTTGTAAATGATATTTATTTAATTTTATTACAAATGTTATACAAGCTATTGATAAATGAATCGCGCAGATTTACAATAATAAATCGGAAGAAACCTCGTTAGTATTTTTATTTATTTTTATTTGAAAATAAAATAGGAAATATTCTTTTTATTAACACACTTTTTCCCCTAGCAGTAAGTTGTATAAAAATCGCGTTTTTATTGGACTGACTTGTTAAAATAAGCGCACGACTAAATTAAGTTATTTCGCTTGTAATTAAATTTAAGAAGGAAATAAAGCGCGAGTTACAAGTTTTTATTGTTACGATTTTACACTTGATTTATGTGCAAGTCGAAAAAGGTGTTACCCTTGCGAGGTCTAACTGCGGACTGACTGACAATAAATCTTTTTTGTTGCAAGGTAGATGCGAATTTTGAAGAAGAAAAGAGACAAAAAATATAACTTGCTAAAACTTTAAAAGAGTCCCATTGGCCAATTCGGCCGTGAGAAGCTCTCCAAAGTCTCAGATTTTTTGACAGAGGATATCTTCTTATCGCGCCTAAAAATGCTGAATAGCCTTCGCGCCTAGCTAACTGACTTGGTTTTTCGAATATAAAGAGACTTAAAATTATTCCTTAATACTAACTATCCAATATAAAATTTATTTTATTTTATTTTATTTTTATTAATACATGTTTAAAAAAATATATGTTATCGGGAGAATGGACTGCAAATATTGCATGTTTATATGCATGCATAATGTATATGCGTATATATAATTATATATGCGTACGCACATTTATATGTATAACAAAAGGTAAAAAAAAAATTAAAATGAAAAATGATTTTTCGTACATACGTGATTATGCGGATGTAACAAAAATCAATAGTATATACTTTACGATCAGTTCTAGTATTATAATAATTCCTATAAACAGTTTTTTTAAAAGATAAATTTCAAGTGTTTGAAATATTTTAAACAAAAATGGTTATATATTTATGTATTACAAGTTACTTTCATGTTCAATTAAAAAAAATTAATAAAACAAAAAATACTTGATTCAACAATTAATTCGAATACTTTCATTGGTTGGATTTTAAAATAATTAATTCTATGTTTAAAAAAAAATTCTTTATACAATAAAACATGAGAATTAAATTTAAGAATCTAAATTATATTCTTGAATACACAAATATTATTTGGATTTTCTTGTTATACATAAGATTTTACAATTCTATTTACTTATGTTTTAAGTTATTTTATTGTAGTAACAGAATGCTTACACAGAGAAAAGTTCTATCGTAAAAATTACTATTTGATATAGTAACCATGGAACATAATTTATATGTACAAAAATTACTACTTCAAATAGTAAAGATTGCTATTTGAAATAGCAATTTTTACTATTTCAAATAGTAATTTTTATACATATAAAGTATGTCTTATAGCTACTATCTAAAGTAGTGATTTTTTCTATGGAATTTGTAATTTTTACGATCGAATTTTTCTCAGTGTAAGTTCAGTTTAAAATAATTAATTGAATTATATAGCCAAATAATATAATAAAATTAATTCTTGCGCACAAACTTATAAAGAAATCAATGTCGGGACTCTCGTACGTCTACGTAGCAGCCCTAGCAAACACGTCCAATACAAAACGAATTAAAAACAATGCATGGGACAGAAAGTGGCCCGTAAGAGAGACTAAGTTAGTTCAACACGCTACGGGACTGGAGGGGGCATGCGCCTACTAATACGCAGTCATTCATATGAGCCTTATTAGCTGCTGCAGGTAATGAGACTTTTAAACAACATAAGATAAGACTCGCACAATATAATAATGTTTCGTGTAATAAAATTTCGTATAATATTTTTGAATGATTTATGTAATATTCTGCTGTACGATTTTAAAGTTTTTTAGAATTTTCCAGCCATATATTTATGAAATCTTTTAGAAATCTATCATGAAATATTCCACTGGATGATTACTTAAACCTTTCTGTGAAATATTTTGTGGAATATTTTACTAGAAGATTACTAAAATCTATATGTGAAAATTTTGTGGAATATTTCTGAAAAATTCATGTAATATTCCGCTGTACGATTTCAAAGTTTTTTGGAAGTTTCCAGCAAAATATTTATGCAATCTTCCTTAGATCTTTCATGCAATATTTCACTGGAAGATAACTTAAATCTTCCTGTGAAATATTCCTGGAAGATTTATGTAATATTCTGCTGCACGATTTTAGAGTTTTTTAGAATTTTCCAGCGAAATATTTATAAAATCTTTTTTAAATCTTTCATGCAATATTTCACTGGAAGATTACTTAAATCTTCCTGTGAAATATTTCTGAAAGATTTATGTAATATTCTGCTGTAAGATATTAGAGTTTTTTAGAATTTTTCAGCGAAATATTTATAAAATCTTCCTGAAATATTTTATGAAATATTCTACTGTAAGATTACTTACATTTTTCTGTGTAATATTTTGTGGAATATTTTTAGAAGATTAATGTAATATTGAGCTGTACGATTTTAAAGTTTTTCAGAATCTTTTAGCGAAATGTTTATGGAACCTTACTGGAATCTTCCATGTAACATTTCACTGGGAGATTACTTAAATCTTTCGTTAACATTTTATGGAATATTTCGAAAAAGTTTTTGGACATTTTTTTGAAATATTTCATACATGTTCTTGGAAGCTTTCAATGAAAAATTTCAGTGGAATATTTCATAATATTCCATGAAGACTTTATAGAATCTGCATGGAACGTTTCATTGAAATATTCCAGTGGATGGTTTCCGAAATATGTCAGTGAAACGTTTAATGCCGTGTGGGTATGAATACAAACACACGTACATATGAATATGTTATTAAAGTTACATGAGCTCATGTCTTTTCATGAAATCAATTCAAGTACTTTATTCTTTGAATGATAACTGAATGAAACTGCAATTGAATAAATTATGTTATACAACTATGAATACATAGATTTATTAAACTGTTCATCAAATGAAATGATTAGTTATCAAATATATTATTCTCATAATAATTAAAATGGATTATAGTTAAATAAAAAATTTTATTTTAATAATCACAGCGTTGGAATTTATTTTGATAAAAATGTTATTCGATTGACATTTTTGGTTGTGCTCTAATACAATCATAACTTTATTTAAAAAGGTTACTTCTCATAAATAAAGAAATATTTTATTCGTTTAAATAATAATCCCTTATCAATATTAAGAATTTAATCATGAATTTTAATATCAATGATATGGGAATAAAAAAAAAACATTTAATTGAATAAAATATAACCTTACTTGTGATATACTTCGTAATATTTATATTTTATTAAGAATTTACATTTGATGCAAATAGAATTGTTGGGTAATTTGAAATAGTCGATTCATCATTTTGAAATATTTGAATTTTAAAATAATTAAAATATTTTATTTCAATCTTGAAATTTTTTATTTAAATTCAGTATTACGTATGTAAAGATATTTTAATTATGAATGAAAACGAAATTTGTTTTTAAGCATGTTTCACGTAAAAAGGTTATTTTTAATTTTATGGTACAAATAGTCATAGTCATATATTAACGTCAAGAATCTTAACATAAGGGCCGTTATTTATTGATACTACACGTTACACATAACTCGTTACACGTTTTAAAAATTTTGCTGTCAAATGTCTACTAAATTCAATATCTAAACGAAACTTAAGTTCGAAATTGTATATGATACTCACGGTCACCTATGAAGTCGAGCTTAATTTATGACTTTTGCGAATTGCTCCTTACAATTTACATACGATTTAAAACATTCTTCACTTTTTTTCCCTAGGTAAAAAATATATTATTTAAAGTGAAATATTCTTGGAAACAAAGCTTTTTTTATCACTTTTATTGTTTCTGGTTCTTTCCCATTAATTTATGGCTCATTCCATTCAGATTCATGCAGGCCGTCACTGATCAAATTTTTTTTCTTCTAAGTAATAAGAATACTTTCTATTATGTATATGACGATAAAATTTACCTCGTAGAATGCTCAAAAATTTTTTTTTACTACAACAATTTTAGTGTTGGATGTAAAAACGAAAATTCAAAAATTTAAAATGAACCTCTACTATAAAATGACTATAGCTCCGTCAATTTTTAACCTTTTTGGGCGTTTTTTTAACGAAAATGTGCGGAATTCTGTCTAGTTCTAAATACAATCTCGATTTTTGTAATACAATTTGATCTTACTGAGTTATTTACAAAAAACCAAAAAAAAGCAATTTTTTTCAAACACGATTTTCTCAAAAACTGTACTTTTTTTTTTTTAATTTTTATATGATTTTATTTATAAATAATACTAACTTTAAGGGTAGGTGAGGATATGCGATTTTGCCTTATTTTTTTTAAAAGATTTTTAAACGTTTTTTTCATATTTTCGATTGTAAAACATTGAGACCATGGCGCATCGTACTATTTTTCCAACTTTACGTGTTCTTACAACTATTTTTATGTTTTTGTTTATTAATATATCAAAAATATTAACAATAATCTTTAAAAACAACCCCGGATCGAATATTTTGATCAATTAGAACCAAAGTTATGACGATTTAAAGTTTAAAAAAAAATGCTGAAACTTTAAATAAATATGATATTTACATTGAGGAAACGCAATTTTCGTTAAAGATTGAAATCTGAAGATATAAATTTTTTAATTTAAAAAAAAAGTTATTTTGATGAAAAAATACATAACCATCCATCCTCTTTTTATGGTACATTATTATAATAAAAACTTTTTTTGTTGAAGAATATAATTTTTTTATCAGTTTGAATTTCGCTCCTAGAATTTGAATTTATTTTGTAGGGAATTGACGCATGTCACCACTGGGTGGCGATAATTTGTTCTTTGCATTCTCATTAACGACTTGACGCGTTTAAAAATATAAGAAAAGGAAGATAAAAAATTAATATGTTTAAGAAAAATTATTTTTTTCGATCTGTTATTGAACAGAATATCAATAATGGCATCACTGATTGTTAAAATAAAGTGCAAGGATTTAAAAGAAAGGTACGAAAAAGTTGTTTATGATTGCTCCAAAAGTCCGCTTAGAGAATTAGGTGATCTAACGGAGTCTTTGAAGCGCTTGTATCCAAATACTTCTTTCTCTAGAGAACATAAAGTATGCCCTTCGAGTTACAAAATATTATTAGATGAAGTGAAAAATGCGCCTATTTTAAATTAAAATCATCGTTTGGATAATAATCCTTTACTTTCATTAAAATTTCACCATCCAAAGAATGGCCACAATAGTTCTCAGACTGCTTGTAAATTTTTTAATTATTTACCAATGTTCGTGCTTGATCAATCATACAAATAGTTACATTTGGTAAAACTGATAAAAAATAATCTTTGGAAATATCACTTGGTATAACACTCAACAATCGCACTTCTTCGAAAAAATTTGAACAATCATTTAATGCAATTTTAAAATTCTCAAGCTATTTATCATTTGTTTTACATTCATTATTTTCATTCATGCGGGGGAATCCGTTATATCGTAGACTTTCATCATTTTACTTGCTATTTGTGAATCAAATGCATCGTTCATTTGTTTTCTTTTTCGGAGAGCATAAGATTCTCGCATCTTGATATTGATACTTTGAGGCATTTTAACTGGTGAAATGTTTAATTTCAAATTACTTGAAGTCTCGTTGAGCTGTTCTACCACAGCCTCACTATAAATAAAATCTTCCGAAGCTTGTTGACTGCTTGAAGTCGATGAAATAGGCGCATTTTTCACTTCATCTAACAATATTTTGTGACTCGAAGGGCATACTTTATCTTCTCTAGAGAAAGGAGTATTTGGATACAAGCGCTTCAAAGACTCCGTTAGATCACCTGATTCTCTAAGCGGACTTTTGGAGCAATCATAAACAACTTTTTTGTGCCTTTCTTTTAAATCCTTACACTTTATTTTAACAATCAGTGATGCCATTATTGATATTCTGTTCAATGACAGATCGAAAAAAATAATTTTTCTTAAACATCTTTATTTTTTATCTTCCTTTTCTTATATTTTTAAACGCGTCACGTCGTTAATGAGAATGCGAAGAACGAATCATCGCCACCTAGTGGTGACATACGTCAACTCCCTACAATATAAATTCAAATTCTAGGCGCGAAATTCAAACTGATAAAAAAATTATATTCTTCAACAAAAAAAATTTTTATTATAATAATGTACCATAAAAAGAGGATAAATGGTTATGTATTCTTTCATCAAAATAACTTTTTTTTTAAATTAAAAAATTTATATCTTCAGATTTCAATCTTTAACGAAAATTGCGTTTCCTCAATGTAAATATCATATTTATTTAAAGTTTCAGCATTTTTTTTAAACTTTAAATCGTCATAACTTTGATTCTAATTGATCAAAATATCGATCTGGGGTTGATTTTAAAGATCATTGTTAATATTTTTGATATGTTAATAAACAAAAACATAAAAATAGTTGTAAGAACACGTAAAGTTGAAAAAATAGTACGATGCGCCATGGTATCAATGTTTTACAATCGAAAATCTAAAAAAAACGTTAAAAAATCTGTTAAAAAAAATAAGGCAAAATCGCCTATTTTCACCTACCCTCAGAGTGAGTATTTTTTATGTATAAAATCATGTAAAAATTAAAAAAAAATACAGTTTTTGAGAAAATCGTGTTTGAAAAAAATCGCTTTTTTTTTGTTTTTCGTAAATAACTCAGTAAGATCAAATTGTATTACAATAATCGAGATTGTATTTTAAACTAGACAAAATTCCGCACATTTTTGTTAAAAGAACGCCCAAAAAGGTTAAAAATTGACGGAGCTATAGTCATTTAAAAGTACAGGTTTATTTTCAATTTTTGAATTTTCGTTTTTACATCCAACACTAAAATTGTTGTAGTAAAAAAAAAAAATTTTTGAGCGTTCTACGAGGTAAATTTTATCGTCATATACATAAAAGAAGGTATTTTTATTACAAAAAAGAAAAAAAAACTTCGGTCAGTGACGGCCTGCATGAATCTGAATGAAATCAGCCATATAATTATTATTTTCATTTATTTTTAGTATAAGGTAAATCTATGTTTGAAATTTATTTTTGTGGTTGTTTCAGCTACTTTTATCCCAAATATTAAACTGCATATATTTGCTCTACATTGAAAATCGGTGAAGTTAATTATGTACATGTAATCGAACAGAACTACATGGCATTCCATATATGACATATTTAAACTTAGCCTTATATTGTATGTGCAATAAACTCAAGCTTTTATTTAATATTTGTTTACATGTACAATAACGTAAATTTGAATCCCATATTCAAAAGTTAATTTACTCTGTAGTGAGTTTTAAATATTATTGTAATTAAAATATTTACCACCTTTTTTAAAGAGTCTCCGGTTCTTCGGATTCGTGCATTTTTTAGGTATGTGCTTTGAGCATATATACGTGGAGGCAGCATGGTATATGGAAAAGTGTAGGCTATTTTAACGATGATGTGAGAGAGAAAGAAGATAACTACTTACATACTGTCTCTCAGTGCAGCGCTTACGGGAGCCTTACGCGAGAGAGATAGGATGTAAGTTAATATTTTCTTACTTTCTACCTAAAGTTGCCATCACTTTTTAACATGACATGCTTCTTTCATGGTATATATACTCTAAGAGTGTGTGTAATTTTTCTTGTAATAAGATTTGCCTTTCATATTGGTTCCTATCTAATTGGTAGTTATTATATAGTAAAATAAAACTGCTTTTTTCTACAGTTTTTGGCTCCTATGGATCTGCGCATTTTTCCGTAATAAGAATAGCAATTTTTATTGAGTCCTATCTTAACAAACATACGGTATCAAAGTGAGAATTTAAAAAGAATTCTTTATGTATACTTTCTCAAACGAAAGTATCGATAAAGAATTTTTAATGATTGCTTTGTTTATTAAAGAATGTCGGATGACTTTAATTTTCAAAGTATTCACAAAGTATCTACAAATAATTCATTCAATTTAATTAAAATCTCAAAATACTTTCTTTAATCATTAAATTATAAATAATCCTTTCATTTTACATGATTATGAAGAACAGAAAATGTCATAATTGTTTAAAAATAAGCTATAAAATTGAAAAATAAAAAAAAAAATTATTTGTTTGTGATTCGAACCCTGGTCCCCTAGGATGTCAAACAAAACAAAAATAACTATCGCCTATGACTTAGCCCACTCGGCTACGAACTCATCTGATTAGAAAATTTTCACAACTTGTACATGTTCATCGGTATAAGCATAACAAATGTTAATAAATTTGTTAGTTAATTATTCATTGTTGTTTTTTTTATTGTATAGCATTTGAAGACTATTGAGTCTTACTTCTGTTTAACTTTATTGACGAAAAGTTTTATGTACAAAAAATTTTTTTTACATTATAATGATAAATTACAAGATTCTAGAAACGAGATGATTTGCGCACATTTTTTAGAGTTAAGCGCACACATTTTGTAATCGGAGTGCTGGGGTAACGAGACCTTCATTTTGCGTAAGTTTTTTATTAATTTAGTTCTTTGTTTCTCGTACCTATACGAGACGATGGGCATTGCCATACAAGGTGGTTAAGGTCTTCATCGCATACGACGCAAGTAGGACATTTAAAATTGTTCACAATGTTTACCCTAGCTAGAGAGGCTGCTGAGTTATCGTGGTCGGCTCTAATTCTATTAATTGTATTTACGAGATTTGGATGTATTGTGGAACCAAGTTTTTAATCTGTCGTTGTGGTAGAGTTTGAAATATTTAGAGCCTTTAATGTTGCTTTGATCGAGACAAAATTTGTTTGTATTTAAAAAAGAATTGATTTAAATTTATAGTAATAATCTGTAAACGGAATGTGGAGTGAGATGTTGTGATTTTTTTTGGAAACGTTTTTTGCGAGTGAATCAGCAGCCTCGTTACCAATGATCCCTATGTGCGATGGAACCTAGACGAAGTTTATGGATTTGGGAGAAGTGCCTGTCACTAAAGCTAGATAGAGCTCTTTAATCTTATATATGAAGTAGTTAGTTTTAATATTAAATTTACATGAATTTAATGTTTGAAGAGTGCTGAGTGAATCAGTTATAATAGTAAAGTTCTCTTTGTCACTCTACTTGATTATTTGTTATGCTTTAAAAATTGCTGCAGCCTCAACTGTGAACACTGAGGCTGAGAATTCAAATGAAAAGCCGGTATTAATCTTTTCTGCTGGATAGTGACAGGCAGATCCCACTGATTTATTCAAGTCCTTTAAACTTTTACCTATTTCATGATTGAAATTAATGCGAGTGGTGATAATTTTATAATCAAAGCAATAAAGTGGAAAATTTTAATATATTTCAAAGTTTAGTTCCGTAACATTACCAATGCAATAATTTAATAATCTCGAGTCTGTATTTACAACATTTACATCCCTTGTGTTTTTTAATGTGTCATTAATAATATTATTGATCAGTAAATCTGAGCTGGTTAAGACCTTAACTAAGTAACAATGGCCAAGAAATTTTGTGCGCTCTAAGATTGACTGGAGTTTTGACTTTGCTAAAATTACATTTGTAGGTGATGTCCTATGGTATCCCATAATCGTTCTGATGCAACTGTATTAAATTTTTTCCAAAGAGTCGGCTAAGTTTTTGTTTTTTGGAAAGAATATGAAACTTCCATAATCAATCAAAGAGTGGACAAAACTCTTGAATGCAACAAACAAGGTGGTGCGGTGGGCTCCCCATTTCAATCCGCATAAAAATTTTATAATACTAGCCCTATTGTTACACTCTTGTTTCATCCTATTAATATGCTCTGCGAACGTCAATTCGTAATCGAAAGTTATACCCAGAAATCGGGTCGAAGGACTAGATTTAATTTGAACATTGTTGACTTTTATTGTTAAGTCGCCAAGCGCAATGCTACTTTTGTTAAAGTACATATAAACGCTTTTTTCAGGTTTGAACGAGAGACCCAGTATCTTTAAATTAGAACTCATTGTATTAATTGCCCTTTGTAATATGGCTTTAGATTTGGGTGGTTTACCATAACTGCAGAAGGCATTTTTATCATTGTAAATCAGGAATTATTCATTGTTAATAATATTAGTCTAACTTGATTTTTATTTAAATAATTTAAGTAAAAATTTATTCAATATTCAAAAAGTACCTTAATTTAATAAAAATAGTAAAGAATTTTTCATAAACTCATAGTTAACAGTATAATTATTTATCATAAATAAAATAATTATACTGTTTTCAAAAGAAATTATTATTAAGCGCAATTTTTTATACATACATGATTTTATAATAGATGTTTTTTTCATAAAATTCAACATATTTTAAACGAAAAGTAAGTAACCGTACTTAGAGTTTGATAAACAGCTAAAGTATAAAATTTTTAATTTTTTTAATTTTCTTAAATTCTTTTTGGCAAGAGCAATGAGAAATAAATTTCGTGAATGTATTTGAAATTTTAATGCATTCCATTAAGTATACTAGGAGAAAAATAAACAACGAATTTCCGATTCTCGGACGGTATCGAATCTGCTCCGGCCTGCTCTTAAATGTTAATTACAAGGAGAAACACTGAAGTCAGTCAGTCAATCCTACAATCACGTAAACTGAAACCACATTTAGGCTAGCTATCTTGAACCCAAGGTGGACAATTAAGTCGCCACTTACATAACTTTAAGCCAGCAACTAATCTGAGGTTCGGTAACCAACTGGGCCACCATGCATAAGTTCATTTTTCGTCTTGATTGCTGTAGTTTGAGCTTTCCAAAACCTTGCTCTTAGCGTTGCCCAGAAACAACGGCGCGGACGTAGTAAGGACTGTTTCCTTTGGGGTGCTTGATTAGTGTGATTCCCCTTGCCTCTCACGATGGGATGTTTGATTAGCGTGAATTTTCTTGCCTCTCACGATGGATCGCTTGATTAGCGTGAGTCCCCTTGCCTTTCACGATGAGGTGTTTGATAAGCGTGAGTCTTCTTGCCTCTCACGATGGGGTACTTGATTAGCGTGAGTCCCTTTGTCTCTCACGATGGGGTGCTTGATTAGCGTGAGTCCCCTTGCCTCTTACGATGCCGCCCACTCGGGTCAGTCAATCACGAAACATTTGTTTGAAAGTTTGCCTATTTTCGTATAAGCATAAGCGTAAACGCCCTTAGAAGTGTCCTACAGCATTGAGTAAAGTTTGCCTAGGGATGGCAGCGCAAGCCTGACGAATGCGTTCTATCATGTCTTCCATAGATGTGGGCCTCTCCGCTTAAATAACATTTTTCAGGTTGCTCCATAAATAAAAATCAAGGGGTGCACCATCCTGTTAGAACCACATTGTTCGTCTTGTTTCAATATCAAAATTTTCAAGGAGTTCTGGCAAGTGATATCTCAGCAATGCCAAGTAACTGTATTGGTTGACATTTTCTTCAAAAAGTAGGGTTCAATTAGGTATCCATTGATGATCCCACACCAGACCATCAAGGTTCAGGGACATTGATGATCTACAGCTCTGAACCAATGTGCATTCTAATCTGCCCAATAATGGCAGTTATGTCGATTTAACGCTCCAGTACTACAAAATTAAGATTCATCCGCGAAAAGCATATAATTGAAAAAATCTGGATCATTCCGGATGATGCCTAATGCCCGACGGCAAAATTCTATTTGCATTTGGAAGTGCACTGGTTTTAACTCTTGGACCAGAACTATGTGGCGAGCATAATATCTAAGATTATTCAGAATTTTCAATGCTGTTCTTCTCGGTACGCTCAATTCTCTTCAAATTTATCAAGATGAACAGCAGCCAGAACTGCTACTATACGAGGATCGTTCTCATTGTATTGGCGACGCCTGCGTTGCCGATGAAGATATCCTCGACAAGCTCTGTCAACCAGATGTGTTATGGTTCTATGGTTGGGATGTCTCCTATTCGGAAACCGTGCAGCGTGCAGTCTTGCTGCTTGACGTGCATTGTTCCTACATTCTCCGAGAATTAAAATTTTTTCAACTATTTCATTAGGAGAATAATCGGCCATCTTCGGACTTGATTTGTTTATTCAAGTGTTTAATCTAAATAGTTTATAGCACACGCTGTTATGAAAATTTATCAGTTTTGAAGCTAGCAGGTGGGCGCACAATACAAATTTTCCGAGATCAGCAAGGACGGAAACTTAGCTGTAAACAAAAACATTTTACCCACTGGGGCTAGTCAATCATGAATCAGTTGTTTGAAGTAGCGCCTATTCACTTGTTGGAAAAAATTTGAACGCCAAGGAATGTAAGGTCAGATAAGGTAGAATGTCAATGTGCTAGATTATTTTAACCGACTTGAAATTTATGTGGTTCCAAGTTATAATTATCAGCCAAATTGAGGCAAGCGGGGACCGCGAATAAAACTTACGAGCCTAGCATAAATTTCAGCTCTAAAAGTGGCCTGGGTACCAAATTACAGCTCTTTGAATTTAAAAAATACAGTTTTTGAACCTTTTTCCTCCAATTTTTAAGTGTTTGCCAACAGCGAACACTTGTTCGGAGCACTTTTGTCTTTTCTTCTACTTTTTGGAGAAAAATATTGCGATTGCGTCAGAACCACTCAAATACATTCACGATGGTCTGCGAATCACATAAAATAGCGTTTCAAGGTGTTATTCAATTGAATTCTAGACTACAGATCCAGTTTTTCAGTTTTTTTTAAAGGGGTATTTTTTTTGTCTTGAGAAGACCTTCAATTATCATTGTCAACGCCATTGTTTCTAGGTAACGCTGAGAGTTTGGTTTTGGAAAGCTCAAGCTACAGCAATCAAGACGAAAAATAAACTTTTGCATGGTGACCCCATTGGCTATCGACCCTCGCATTAGTTGCTAGCTTCAGATCATGTAAGTGGTGACTTAATTGTCCACCTTGGGTTCAAGAAGGCTAATCTAAATGTGGTTTCAGTTTACGTGGTCATAGGATTGACTGACTGACTTCTATGTTCCCCCTTGTAATTAACAATTAAAGACCACGGGAAAAAATGTTCAAATATGGTTTCGAACGTGAGATTTTCCACTCTTTCAGAATCCGGGTTGCAGAATATAAGTTTTTATAAAAAAAGCGATTTGACCTTCAATTAACCTTGGAAATTGATTTCAAAGTCAAATCTGAATACACCGATTGACGGCTCCTTTTATTCTGAGCCATTGCCTAGATAATTTTTTCCGTAGCGTGCAAAAAAACTAAAATGTTCGGCTGGGTAGATTAAAATGGCCCACCGTGTATATATATTATAAATTTGTATTCAAAGTAGTGATAAAATAAATGTTTTGTTAAAGCGCCTTTAAAAATTATAATATTATATATATATGGGTAAATCTTTCATAATGTTAAAATTTCACCTGCAACAAATTAAAAAAAAAAAAATACAGGCACACGTATAAAACTAATTTTCTCTGAATGTTGACGTATTATAATGAAAAAAAAAATCGTGTTACTCACTTTTAAGGGTAGTCTTTTTAACAAACATCAAAAGACAGATTTTCGAGTAAATTTTTCATAGTGTTAAAATTTACTTTCAATAAATTAAAAAAAATTGAAGACACATGTATCAAATTTATTTTTTTTAAATGTTGATATAATAAAATGATAATAAAAGAAAAAATCGCATTACTCACTTTTGAAGATAGCTTTTTTTAATATAAGACATTTAAATATATTCATATTATCACACCCAGGTATAATATTTTACATATCTCAGATCAGTTTTTTAAGTATTTTGGGCTATAATAGATCATTTTCCATTGAGCTTTTTCATTTTGACATGTTTAATATGTTACAGAAAATATTTAAATACGCAATTTACATTAATAATTACAAAATTTTTTGTAATAAATAAAATATGCCAGAAATGCCAATTTTTTTGAAAAATTCATTTTTGGCGATTCGGGTATTAAAATTGAGTGATATTAGTTATCCAATGGCTTTTGGGATTCCTGATTACAAATCATAAGTGAGTGGAATATCAATTTATTTTTGCTAAAATTGTCAATCTTAGGGTATGAAATTTGACATGGATTTGTGTAGTTTATGTTTTCGAATAAAAATACTTATATTCCTTTTAACCAAATATTTTAGTTTATTTAATAAACATTAAATCTAAAAATTTTAAATTTAAAATCTAGAAACTTCAGTGATGATTCAACTCAACGTTCTAGGTGTAAGCTATTAAATACATACTAAAACTGAGCTTTTTAAAGTTTAAACTCTTTAGAATTAAAACATTGATAGAAACTAGGTAATCGATGTAAATTTGGAAAATTTAAGAGGAGGTCACGTATCTCTGTCCTTTTCTAATCAAAGAATTGAGTTTTTTACAGAAACTAATAACTTTAGCAAAAAATGAAGAGAAAGCCGCATCTCGTAATAAAAAAAGCAATATTTTCTTTGATAAGAAAGAATTAATTTTATTGCTTCGTTTTCCAGAAAACCTTGAAAAACTTAAATCATAGAGGTTAGGGTGGACAATTTTGTTTTTCAAGGTTTTCTTGAAAACGAAGCAATAAAATTAATTCTTTCTTATCAAAGAAAATATTGCTTTTTTTGATACAAGATGCGGCTTTCTCTTCATTTTTTAATAAAGTTATTAGTTTTTGTGAAAAAATCATTTCTTTGATTAGAAAAGGACAGAGATACGTGACCTCCTCTTAATAGCCGGGAAAAATTCAATGATTTCTTGAATACTCGAAATAATACTTCAAAAGCAACTTAAAGATTACATTGAGTATTATAAAATAGTAAATTACAAAGTTCACAACAGAGAAAAGGTGAATCAAAGCTTAGGTTTTCATATTAGTGGATAAAAACCTATTTTCAAAAGTGAGTCACGTTTTTTAAGTATAATTTCAAACGAACAAAGAACTTTATCTACACTAGGCACACGTTCCTAATAAAAAAATTTCTCTTTGTGATTCTAAATATTACCTTTTGATGTAGTTTAAAATGTCACCGCTGAATAGTCTTTTTTACAGCATCGTATTTTCCAGAAAAAAGTAAAATATATAAATTTTTGGTAACATTTTAATAACCTTTCAGAAAGTACTTTTGTTAACAGGCACACACCCATGCTCTTGATTTCCCAAAAGTATGTGTATAGATAAAGCTTTGGTGTGAATTTCAAATCAAAAAAGCAGTAGTCATTTTTTTTATAGCGGTAATTTATCATTTTACATGGCCTGGTAACATTTAAATTTCAAAAAAAAAACCTCTTTTCCCCATCCGCCATAAAATGACACGTCTAATTATCATTAAAAATATAACAAAATTAGTTTCTAATAACTCAATAAATCAGTGAACATTTGCTAACAAGATGTGCTATCTCATATTTAGGAGAAATGACGCAGTAACATGATTTTTAAAAGTATGAAAGAATTACCCATATAATTGCTGAAAGTAACCACTTTTTGAGCGTTATATCATTTTTACAAATCATATTATAATTTTTTATCTTATTACAATTAATTCATAGCATTTTTCATAATTTCATTTATTTTTTAGCCTTCGAAAGTAAAAATACACTGAATTAAATTAGCTAATATAAGAGCAATTCCATTGTGAATATTTTTAGAAAACGTTCATGTAAAATAAATAATAATTTTTTTAAAAATTTTGAATTTTCAATAATGGGTTTCTCTAAGAAAGATAAATTGATTCTTAAAGGACAAGAATCGTATAGTGGAATCGATTCTATGTTAACTAATATTAATGTATTAGAATTTGGTAATATTTTAAATCGGTGCACCTTATTTAATATGCAATCAACTTTACTAATTCAAAGACCGAAATATATTAATTTAGTACCAATTGATGAAGAATTATTGTTTTCCGGAAATTTCGAAAAAGATCACTGGATTTGTATTATAATAATAAAATAATTTATATACATGGCAGTTTAAATCTTTAATATCTAAAAGATGAACATATGATTTATATAAACAGATTATTTCCAAACAGATCAGAATTTATCATAGTTTTCGAAACAGTACAATCACAAACAAATAATTATGATTGCGGCCTTTTTGTAATTGCTTTTGCTGTTGCAATACTTAATAATTTATGTCCATGTTATTTAAGATATGATATTTCTCAAATGCGATTACATTTATTAAGAATTGTTGAAACGCAACAAATAAGAATGTTTCCAGTCATACATAATTATAGTAATACAAATATTAATTACGATAATTTACCGGACATGATAAGAAGAAGTTTTTGTCATTAACAGGAGGTCACGTATCTCTGTCCTTTTCTAATCAAAGAAATTATTTTTTTACAAAAACTAATAACTTCAGCAAAAAATGAAGAGAAAGCCGCATCTTGTATCAAAAAAAGCAATATTTTCTTTGATAAGAAAAAATTAATTTTATTGTTTCATTCTCAAGAAAATCTTGAAAAACCAAAATGTCCAACCTAACCTCTATGATTTAAGTTTTTCAAGGTTTTCTTGAAAACGAAGCAATAAAATTAATTCTTTCTCATCAAAGAAAATATTGCTTTTTTTGATACGAGATGCGGCTTTCTCTTCATTTTTTACTAAAGTTATTAGTTTTTGTAAAAAACTCATTTCTTTGATTAGAAAAGGACAGAGATACGTGACCTCCTCTTAACCATATTTCAATAAAATACCATTATGCTAAGATTTCGCCAAGATTGAACTTCTAGAAAAAAACTCAAAAATGCATTTATCAACACAACAAAAAATGATCATGGAAATGTATCGTGAATGTAAGAATTCAAATCTTGAAATAATGCAGATGGAAATCGACAACGACATTTCAGATACAATTTTTTTAAAACCAAATGATGATTTAATAGATTTCGATGATATTTACTGATGGACTGATGGGATTAAATTAAATGAAGAAAAAAATTTTAAGAAATAGACGACAAAGGAGCTTTGCGTATAACAGGATTTGATATGAAAATTGTAACAGAACAATCGAATTTATATAAAGAAAATTCAGAAAAAGACATGATTATGAAAATGCAGAAAAAAAGTGATGATAAATTAGAACTAAGGCGTGTTTTAAATGTTTACGTAAAAAAAATTATATTAAAATAAAAGAAGATCGACCATATAAATATGAAAAAATATTAAATTATGATAAGATAATAAAAATGAAATTGAAAAAAATACTGATAAATTAGAACGAATACTTGTAAATAAGGCTTTACGTAAGAAAGAATCTTATATGAAAATGAAAAAAGAACAGCCAAATAAATATAAAGAGAAATTAGAAAATGCTAAGATGAGAAAAAATGAACTTAAAAAAGAGTACTGATGAATTAGAAAAAATACGTGCAAATGAGGCTTCACGGAAAAAAGAGGCTTATATTTAAGTGGTAATATCACCTTGAAACCAGAAAAACTGAGCCTTATTTCAAGGGCTTACTGTGAAGTCAAAAAAATTTTTTTTAATATGAGGCTTCGTACTAATAAACGTACCAGTCTTTAGGTATAGAAACGTATTTTATTTAATTTCTTAGATTTCAAAATGGTGACGTGCAAGTACACTGGAAAAAAACAGTTTTTATTTATATACCTGCCCGGCCGAACTGATAACTCTGCCAATTTTCAACCGATCGCTTTGGAATTTTTACTATATCTTAAAAACATGATTATCTATAAAATATCGTAGGATTTTTTTAATATTTGTTGCTACGCAGATTTCCGGTCGATTTTTTCTAAGAAAATAGGTTCTTTAACAATAGTATATTGACGAGCCTAAATAACCCTAACGTAGTGTGAGAAAAGAATTTAATAAAAGAATACTCAAGGTCGCTGATTTTGTAAAATTACAAAATCTATATCTATGGCTTACAGGAATAAGCTCACAAATCTTTGGAATAAACTTAATTCGCATATTCACTTGAAAATAATGATCAAAATTCAAAACATTACACGTAATGAAGCTATCACATTTAATTGAATTTAATTTTAAAAAATCTATTAACTATCGGTTATTAACGATATTAAAATAATAAAAAGTATAATATTAACTTAACATTAGATAGACAGTAAAGTTCCTATATACATATATATATATATATATATATATATATATATATATATATAAATAATTTGCTTAGTCATATGTAAATAAGAACAATCAAGATTTAAGTTTTGTCCTTGCTCACACAATATCTTGTCGCAGAGGATTTTTTTCATTCTACGAGGTTTGTCACTCTTTGGATACCTTTTTGACTCTGCCAACAGCCTTTGATTCCGCTACCCCAATGGTTCATGATGCTGCTCATTTTAAGTTCAGAAGTAATGTGGCAGAAGTTAGTTATAGTAATGTAAATAGTAGCTTAATGCTAAGGTTTTAAATGACCAGAGAGATAAGTTTAAGTTTTTAAATGAAGTGGATTTGACAGGTGTAGAGGTTACCCCAGATATCCTTAACTCGTTGGGTAACTGGACATCTATTAAAAAATTGAACATTGGTAATACACGCACCTATTCCATAAAAATACTGAATTCGATAAAGTAAAGGAGTTGAGCAACAATAACAATGTTAGTCTTGAATTTTTAAACTCACAGCCTTAGTACCAGTTGAAGGTGCTGTCTGTTATTAATTGTAAAAGAATACAAATCCACTGTATCATGGATTTTATTAGATCCAACACTACTTTATGAGTGCTATCATTGTGGGACTGCAGAGGATGCGATCGGGAAATGTATTTAATTTTATGCTTGTCAATCATGTATTTAGTGCTAAATATCTCATTAAGAAATGGGAATTAGCGTTCATGCAAGAGCGTAATCCTCTAATAGAGTGGACGTATGAGCCTCACCTGCACCTTTCCTCTACACCTAAACATATCAATTTAAATAATAACCGTAACCTGGATGGTCTCGTGGCTAGCATTTTAGCTAAAGCACTCTCTGTAGAGCGCTTGAAGTTAAATGGGATAAAAATCAATTATAACCTTGATTTTTTGCATTCAACGAAATTGAAAATCCTTAGCATTGACTATAGCCTTTTTGTATGTGATTCTCTCTCGTCCTTAACAAATACCCAAAAAGTATCAGAGTGGATAACAAGTTAAGAAGAAGACTTCATTGTTGGAATTTGATTTCTCATACGACATTTGTGAAAAGACTAACCAAGTCTTTGTTAAGTTGATTAAATGCAAGACAGAGCGAGTGAAAATCATTCAGGCATGGTTTGCAACTGTAGAGTAGAAAAAGTAGGCGAGATCCTTAGGATTGTTAAGAATAGATAGGGCTGGTCACGTGAGTAGTAACATAGTTTTAAGAAACTTGTATTGTTTGTATTTTAGTAAGAAAAAAAATGTAAAATACCATTAAGTTTTTTACATAAAGAGTACTATTCTGTACTCATTATGTAAAAAACTTAACAGTGTGATATTGTATTAACGCATATCCCCTTCAATGCTGGTTTAACACATACGTATATGTATTATCTAATGAATAACGTGTTCAATAAGCGTAATATAGCTTTTTTAGAATACGTGTGTGTGTCAATGCGTTTTATTGCAGTTAAATAATAGCGTTAAAATTGAAATACCTACCTTCGTAAGTGATTAAATGTGTAAATCGTAAGCGATTTTTATCATTTTAAGCGTTAGCTAAGTTAGTAATTATTTAAAGACTGAAGTACTCTTATGACTCGTAATTAAGAATAAATACGGAATGCTTGGTGACGTTTTTACATTGAAAGTATGAATAATTTTAGAAGCTTTTACGCTTATAATCAAAAGAGTACAAATTCAAGTAATTTTTATCACTTTTAAGGTATTTTGGTACTGTTAAATAATTAGCTACTGATACATGGCTTTTTGTTAGTAAAATGTTAACTTGCGCTTAGCGTGAAAAATATTTGGTTTGTAAGCCTTTTCGGCAGAACATGGTCCACTGTACTTAAATGCAACGCGACCAAAATCTATTTTTTTGTATCTCCAAATCATTGTATTCTGTAAGAAATCATTGTTATCAGAAGTCATAGCATTTTCCCGCGTTGGCATTTAAGGGTAAATGTGTGAGGAGCATGAAAGTGGCTGAGTATTGCACAAGCGCGAACTCCCTTCATCATCAATAGAGATGGAGTAGCCGTGATGTATTAATACCGCCTGAACTGTGGAATTATTAAGCTTAATGCTTGTAGGTCAGTGATTGCTGGCGAATAAACATAAATTAAGATTGAATTCTCTTTATTTATTTTTGTTAGAGTCATTCCTCGACCTTCCCGAATCCGTATTTTATCCAGGTTTATAGGTCCTGGATGTATAATTAGCGGGGTTAGTAATAGCACATCTAACCTTCACAGAAACATGAAGAAAGCCAAAATTTTAAAGGCCAACGCTCAATGTTTCCCTAGCTATAAGCAATTGAAGAAACTCACTAAAAAAGTTACTAGATTTTCAAACGCTTACAGTTCCTCAACATCTTTATCCAGCAGATTATACCTTTTCTTAAATAAAAGCTGAAATCGGATCCAATCTTTATTACGCTCTAACTTTGGGAACAAATATTTTAAGATGCTATAGGTACTATTTCGAAAGGATTTGAACTTAGCTTTCATTTTAAAAAAATATAAGCTTCTAGCTGACAATGCTGAGGAACTATAAGCGTTCAAAAATCTTGTAGCTTTTTTAATAATTTTCTTCGATTGCCTGTAACTAGGGAAAATATTGATCGTTGGCCTCTGAAATTTTGGCTTTTTCTATATTTCTACATCCAGAAAATATTCCCAAAATTTGAGCGAACTCGGTGATTCGAAAGCGAAACACTCTCCTTGTTAAAGTAAATAACAGTATCATGTTCTTCTCCAACTTATACTATTGCAACTTCATTACAGGTACACTGAAAGAACTTTTTGTATGCTATATGCCAAAGAGAAAGAGCGCAGTATGCTACAAGTTTACGGGAAACAGAAAAACAAATGTTGGCATTTTGAAAGCCAACCGATATCAGCTAGTTGTGCGCATGAAACTCATAAGTGACTTTTGACATTCTAAACTCCAACATTTGTATCGCTGTTCGCCGCTGAGTATGAGCGGACTGTATACCACTATTCTTGGTAGACAGTTCGCTAAGACATCTATCCGTGTAGGTAGATTATACCTATTTTCATCCAGATTATCATTGCGGACAATAAACATAGTGATAGCTCTTGGAGGACGATCGATTTTTCATCGCTTTAGTTCTTTTTCTTCTACTTCATGCATCATTTTATAAACTTTAGCATGAAGGTTAATGTCTCTTTTCAAATTATCTGATTGTTTCGATAATGCTTAATTTGTATTGAATTTATTACGTTCAATCGCTGCGATTTCATCATCTAAAACATATGATTGTCCATATTTACGTGCTTACGTGATAAATTTTTCCACATATTCTCATAACTTTTGCTCCTTCACCAGCTAATTTGTCAAAATTAGCACCAAAACTTGCAAACGCTAAAGCATTATTGTATAACCTGACATTTTGTCGAAAATCAATACTTTCTTCTGTAAATTCAGTTGCTAAAATCTTCAATTGTTCTGGGTAAGGAAAATTTTCTAACAATTCAACTTTATCTTAAGGCTGATTCCATTTCAAATCGAACAGTCAGTATACACTCAAGTCACCAATTACTGCGCTAATGGAGTATGTTATTCTACCCTAAAAATAAGGGTATACGTATTTTTTTATTTTGCTGAAATATCAAAATTGCATCAGATATGCACTTTTGAAAATTGCATACAAAAACTAAATGTTAAAACTGAAAATGTTGAGAATAACTTTAGAGAGCTATCGTTTTACCAATTTCCAATGAATTTTGATAAACCTTTTTTTATTTTATTTCGTTTTGAGCCCTCTTCAACTCCGTGCAAGAAATTTAAAAAAAACTAAAAAATGACTGAGATATATGCATTTTACCAAAAAATGCACTTTTTATGCACATGCATTTTTCTCGAAAAGGCCATTTTTTTTTGCTGAAATTTTTTTTGCTGTTAGAGGACCAAAATACCTATCTAATAGTACTTGTTTGATCCCGGGTTTTTTGGTTTGGAGCGAGAAAAAAATTCACAAATTTTGTTGGTGAAAAATGCTTGTATATACGTTCGGAAGTCTTAAGCAGTCGACATTTGAATATTATCATTCGTTTAGCATTATCCAGGAACAACGACGTGGACGTAGAAGGATTCTGTTCCCTTCGGGGTGCTTTTTTAGAGTGAGTTCCCCTTGCCTCTCACTGTTGGGATGCGTCAAAAAAATAATTATAGATAATTATTTTTTTTTATTTTTGCGCTTATTATTTTTAGTTTTAAATGTAGTCTCACGATGCTTGGCTTTTTTTTCTTGTTTTTTACTTCATTCAGTGCATGTATAGCTGTCCTGCCAATAAATATATGTGATTTTAATTCCCCAAGTTTTTTTAACCACATACGACTTTTTTGAATTCCATTATATTTAGAAACCCCACTCCATTCAATATTTTTCTTTTTTCTAAATCTTTCAATCTCATTTATGGGTAGTAAAATGATTTTTATTGCATTGGTGTAACTTTGAACCCAATTTATAAAATCGTCAGCATTTTGTATCGATTCTTCATGAACTCTTTTCAAGTTATGTGAAGTAGCATAATGCTTTAGAAGCCCACCTATTCCATCAACGGCTCCTTTCCCATGACCAGTCGCAGAAAATAACCATTTCATTTCATAAAACCAATGTTTGAATTCATGTAGTTGAAAACGATTTTTAAATTGGCTTGGAGCTCCATCTGATATGATAGTGACTTTAGTAACTAAATAATTCTTTTTCATAAGATCGATAATTTTATTTATTGCTAGCAGTGCATATGCAGTATCATGCTTTTTGTCGTCACTAACTATCGCAAAACTTTGTGTTATCTCTCCTTGGTAACAGACTGCAGTAAAAATAGAAATTTGGTTATTTACCCAATGATTTCCTTGAACCGCTTTATTATTTATTACAGACCAATTTTCTGCAAAGTCAACGTGGATGATTAACTTAGTAGGATCAGCTTTACCTTCTTCTTTTTCTTTTTTTATAGCTTCACGTTGAATATTTTTATGTATATATGAGTACTTGCTTTCAATGCGCAGATTGAAAGTTTTTCTTTAAAAACTGTTAAGCTTATTGTTTGTTTAATAAGATTACCATTATCCCACAAAGCAAACGTAATTTCATCTTCACAATTTTGTTTCAGTTTTAACAATTCTAATGTGATACCCGCACCACCGGGACAATCTTTGCATTCTTGCAAGAAACATGAATCAGATGGTTCAGAACACAACATTGTGTTAGTTATTTCTGAACGAATTGAATCTAATTCGGAATTCTTATCGCCTCTAAAACGAATCAAACTTGTAAGAAACAGTTCAAAATTTTCGCAATGTACACAAAGACAAGCTTCTTTCACAGGGCTAGTTAAGACGAAACTTGGTCTTAGACTATAGAATTTCGATTTTCCTATTTGTAAGTTTGGATTTTCTTTTCTTAATTGACTATATGTTTCTTTTAAGCTTTGAGTAAGAAACCGTTTGACTTTTTTAGTTTTTGTGTTATTAATTTTAACAGTTACGACATCAGATTTATTTGGACTTTGTCTACTACAATTAAAATCATCATTTTAAAAAATATTCCATAACGATATTTTTTGTGCTTTCATCAATAGGATGACCAGTATATAAATCTGGCTCCGAATAAACTCCTTTATTTTTCACGAGATTTCTTGATTTATTTATCATATACTCGCTTATATTCGGGAATAGTGAGCAAACTTTTATTTTGCTTAATTTTGAAGGTAGTAGAGTTAGAAGTTTTATTTTCTCCGAAATAGAAGAGCATTTTTCTAAAGCCAATTTAAAATTTTCTAAAAATTCATTCCAATAGTTTTCAGTGGAATTTTCGTCCGATTCTATTGATTCAACTGAAATGCCATACGCATCTTCTAATTTACTTCCAACAGTAGCAGAAAAAGCTGAAATTAAGGATTTTTTCTTTTTAGATACGTAATTTCCTCTAAAATTTTCAGGTATTGCAGTTTTTCTTTTTAGGGGTGAGATGCATTCAGGTAAAACTGAATTAATACTCTCGTTTAATTCCTCTATTCGTTCGGGTGTCTTCGGAATAAAATCATCATCTCTTCCGCTAAAAAGTTCAGTGATTTCATTTTCAGATATAGACTCAAGATCACTTAAAATCATTTTTGATATGCGTTTATGGCAATTTTTACATACATTAGTAGATGGCAATATATTTAAATCTGGATGAAGCTGTGCCAAATTAATGGCTAAATCTTCCAACGGTCTAAAACGTGAATTACTGCTCATATAAACTACCTTTTTATGCATTTGAAAAAAATCGGGACATGAAATTCTTTTAGAAGAGTAAATTTCGGACATTGTTATTTCACAATTTTGTTGAATTTTTCACAAGCCCGAGAAGCACCTTTCAAAGCAGCCGTAAAAATAACTAGCTTCTATATAACAGTTCTAATATGCTGTTTTGGTTACGCGATGTATTTGTCCACGAGTTAGCCTCCTATTGTTTGTACATCGAAACATACATAATATAGATATACACGAATAGAATTTTTTTTTTTCATATTTAAATATTTATTTTTATATTACGAATTTACACACACATATATATATATATATATATATATATCACTATTGATGCTATATACATGCATACAAATGTAAACAAATGATGAGCCAAGCATACGACAGTGTTTGAATGCAGACTGCTTAAGACTTCCGAACGTATATACAAGCATTTTTCACCAACAAAATTTGTGAATTTTTTTCTCGCTCCAAACCAAAAAACCGGGATCAAACAAGTACTATTAGATAGGTATTTTGGTCCTCTATCAGCAAAAAAAAATTTCAGCAAAAAAAAATGGCCTTTTCGAGAAAAATGCATGTGCATGAAAAGTGCATTTTTTGGTAAAATGCATATATCTCAGTCATTTTTTAGTTTTTTTTTTAATTTCTTGCACGGAGTTGAAGAGGGCTCAAAACGAAATAAAATAAAAAAAGGTTTATCAAAATTCATTGGAAATTGGTAAAACGATAGCTCTCTAAAGTTATTCTCAACATTTTCAGTTTTAACATTTAGTTTTTGTATGCAATTTCCAAAAGTGCATATCTGATGCAATTTTGATATTTCAGCAAAATAAAAAAATACGTATACCCTTATTTTTAGGGTAGAATAACATACTCCATTAGCGCAGTAATTAGTGACTTGAGTGTATACTGACTGTTCGATTTGAAATGGAATCAGCCTTAATGAAAACAATTAGAAAAATCTTTACTTTTAGTATATTTAAAAGCAAAATATTTTGCATCACAGTGAACACATGTATGTGATATGGGGCCAATGTAATTTTTAGATATGATATTTTCATCAAAATATATATTTGCTATACAGCCAATGAGTTTAGAATTACTTTTTTCAGCTAGAACTTTTTCATTTAATTTCTTTAATTTTGTTTCCGTTCTGTCCTTTATTATTTTATCATTAAACTTGCTCAGTACAATATTATTATTGTTATTATGATTTTTATTATTGTTATTTTCATTATAATATTTGTTGTATTCAGTTTTCAATTGTTTACATTTTATAAGTAATGTCTTTAATTGATAGGTATCATATTTATATTTTCGCTCTTTTTTATTTATCGGTTTATTTTCTGTAATACCATTATTTTAATGTTTACACTCATCAATTTCTAATTGTTTACACCTTATGTGTAATTATTTTTATTGGTAAAAATCATTATTTATTTGTGTTTTGTTAATAATATCTGCATTTTGCAATTTTTGATTTTCAATTATTTCAATTATTTTCATTTTTTCATGTTCATTATATCATTCATTTTTAAATTTTCTATAAGTTTTTCAAGGAACCCGCGTGGATTTTATAAAATCTGTTTTAATTTTATGTACTGCTCGTGGCTTTTTAAAAAATCCATATAGGTATTGTGAAATCCATGTGGATATTTAGGTATCCATCTGGATTTTTAGGTAATCCACGTAGATTTTTTACTTGGATATCCACGTGGATTTAAATGAAAATCTGCGTGGAAATCCACATGGATATTTTGAATAGGAAATAACTCAATATTTATTTTGCATTGAAAGTAAAAATCAAACACAAAAAACCTCGTAGTCTCAGCTCTTTGAAGGTCAAAGAGCTTCTACGATTCAACTAAGAGTATTCTGGCCTTATATATCTGCGTCTTTGAAACTTGTATGAAGGATCACAAAACTTAGAAAAACGCCACCTATAGATTCAAAATAGAATCGACGTAATCAATCATCAATGTTGGAGCAACATTAACAGCATATTTTGAATTGAATAGAAAAGATTTCGAAGCACGAAATTACTTATATTCAGAAATACCAAATTTTTATACATTTAATGAAAAACTGAAAAAGTGGAATGAAAGAAAAAAAAAAGAAAACCAATACTCAGTAGAATGTACTTAGTAAGTCCGAAAGATATAGAACGTTATTTTATTAGGTTATTACTATTACATGTTAAAGGAGCCACGTCTTTTGAAGCTTTGCGTACTGTTGATGATGTGATGTACAATTCGTTTTATGAGGGAGATAAGGCAAAAAAATTAATTAATGAAGATGAAGAATGGGATAGATGCTTGGAAGAAGCATCTTCAACAGAATTCCCTTATGCTCTTTGTAAATTATTTGCTTTTATTTGCGTTTTTATAATCGTATAAGTGCACGAGATTTATATGAAAAAAATAAAGATAAATTTTACCACCCTAAATACGAAAAAAATGTAGGTGAAAATCTTGCATTGAATGTTATTAAAAATAATTTACAAGTCAATGTATTTTGATTAAACGATTTTAATCTACCTAACATAAGCACATTTATAGAAGAAGATAATAATGAAACAATTTTAAATCATAATAATTATGTTCTTAATGAATTTGAAATGAAAAAAAATTCTTTAAATAATAAACAAAGACAAATATTCGACTCTACACTAAAAAGTTTAAACAACCAAAGTAAAAAAAAAATATATTTTTATAGATGGACCGGGTGGAAGTGGAAAAAGTTATTTACTTAACGTTTTAATGGTTTATTTTAAATATCATACCATACATTATTTATGTGTAGCTTTGACAAGGTATAGCAGCGAATTCATTAGTCGATGGAAAAACCGTACATACAACATTCAAACTACCGTTAAATATAACAGATTGTACAACTTGTAATGTTTAGCTTAATTCTGCAGAAGGCAAACAATTAAAGGAAACACAAATAATTATTTGGGATGAAATATCCATGACTTCAAAATTTACTTTGGAAGCGGTTGATCGTCATTTTCAAGATTTATGCAATGTAAACCAACCCTTCGGTGGTAAAACTGTAATTATATCAGGAGATTTCAGGCAAACATTACCAATTGTACGACATGGTAGCTGTATGAACATTATTAAAAATTCAGTTAAATTTAGTTTATTATGGCAAAATTTTCAGCAAATGAAGTTAAATGAAAATCTGCGAGTTTTGGATAATGATAATAATTTTAAACAATGGTTATTAGACATCAAAGAAGGAAAACGCCGCGATGTTTTTAAAGATGATAATGAAGTAAGTGCTATACCAGATAATTTTATCATTAAAGCAAATCTTGTCGAAGAAATATTCGGAAAAATAATAAAAATAGACAATACGAATATAACGGAAAAAGTTATTTAGGCTCCTAAAAATAATGATGTTACTGAAATCAATAATAATGTTTTGATTTTAATGGAAGGAAACCATGTTGAATATTTGAGTATTGATACTGCTAAAGATGATAACAAAGAAAATTTAGATATTATGTTACCTACAGAATTTTTAAATAAGTTAACTCCCAATGGACTTCCACCACATAAATCACATTTAAAAGTTGGGGCTATCATTATACTTTTAAGAAATTTAAATGTCAATAAGGGACTTTGTAATGGAACAAGGTTGATAGTAAAAAAATGTTCAAATATTCCATTCAAGAGGAATTAGCAACTGGTCAAAACAAAGGTAAATTAGTTTTCATCCCAAGAATAAATTTATCTCCATCTACGGAAGAAATTCCATTTAATATGCAACTAAAACAGTTTCCTATTTGATTAGGATTTGCAATGACTATTAATCAATCACAAGGACAATCTTATAAAAAAGTTGGTGTTTATTTGCCGTCACCAGTTTTCAGTCATGGGCAATTATATGTTGCCCTTTTAAGGACGAAATTTAAAAACGATTTAAAATTATTTTTAGGTGACTACGCTATTGTCAACGAAGAAAATAAAAATGATTAGAACACAGTATATACAAAAAACATTGTTTATAAAGGGATATTATAAAGAATATGTCAATATGTAGTTTATATTTATGTTTTAGATTGTGTTAATAGTTGAAGTCGAAATATAATGAAATATATGATATTTAATAAAAATGAATATCAACTGACGCTTTCAAAACAGTTTAATATGATGTTAAATCAGCTATATAAAGAACGCGCTGTTGAATCGGCTGCATACGAGGATACGCTATTAAATCGACTACATTAGGGAATGCGCTGTTAAATCGGCTGCAAATAGGGATGCGCTGTAGAATTGGCTGCAAATAGGAATGCGCTGTAGAATCGGCTGCATATGGGGATGCGCTGTTGAATCGACTGCATATTAGGATGCGCTGTTAAATCGGCTGCATATTGGGATGCGCTGTTGAATCGGCTGTATATTGGGATGCGCTGTTAAATCAGCTGCATCTTGGGATGCGCTGTTAAATTAATCTAAATTATTTGTTTGAATGAAATAAATTAGTTTCAGTTTATAAGACACCCTTATTTGAATTAGCATTTCTTTGAAATAACCAACATTTAGCTGGATAATGCAGATTAATTATTTAAATGAAATCAACGTTTATTTAAAATTAAATATTTCATTTGTTTGATAGAACAAAATAAATTTAATCAAATATATATATTAAATTAAACTAAATCATTTGTTTTTATAAAATAAAATAGTTTTGAATTAAAAACACGTTTATTTAATTTAACATTTATTTGAATTAACTAATATTTAGTTGGATAAAACAGAATCATGATTCAAATGAAATAAACGGTTTATTCGAAATCAAATACTTCATTTGTTTGATAGAACAAAATAAATTTGAATAAATATATATTGAATTAAACTAAACTATTTGTTTAACAGCAGGCCGGAGTAGAACCTGATACCGACCGAGTAACAATTGAGTTGTTTGTTATTTACTCAAGTATTAATCGGTGTATCTTCAAAATAAAGGTTGATCGCAATAGATATTATTATTATGAATATCTATGCACAAGAAAAAAAAAATCTACCGATTTGTTTTTGAGAAAAGTAAGGAACGCCGAAGTAAAAGATTATGTTTATAATATTTTCGCGTTCCTTACTTTTCTCAAAAACAAAGCGATAGATTTTTTTTTCTTGTGCATAAATATTTGTAATAATAATATCTATTGCGCTTAACCTTCAATTTGCAGATACACCGATTAATACTTGAGTAAATAACAAAAATGCCAATTAGACAAGGACAGCGAATCCGGCCTGCTCTTAAATGGAATAAAATAGATTAAAATTAAAAACACGTTTATTTTAATTAGTATTTATTTAGAATAACCTAAATTTATTTGGATAAAACAGAATAATTATTTAAATGAAATAAACGGTTTATTTGAAAACAAATATTTTATTTGTTTGATAGAACATAATGATTTCGAATAATTATACATTGAATTAAGCTTAATTATTTGTTTGAATGAAATAAATTGGTTTTGAACTAAAAACACGCTTATTTGAATTAGCATTTATTTGAAATAACCAAAATTTAGTTTGATAAAACAGAATAATTATTTGATTGAAATAAACGGTTTATTTATAATCAAATATTTCATTTGTTAGATAGAACAAAATAAATTTAAATAAATATATATAAAATTAATCTAAATTATTCGTTTAAATGAAACAAATTAGTTTTTAATCAAAAACACATTTATTTGAATTAGCATTTATTTGAAATAACCAACATTTAGCTGGATAATGCAGAATCATTATTTAAATCAAATAAACGGTTTATTTGAAATCAAATATTTCATTTATTTAATAGAACAAAATGAATTCGAATAAATATATATTGAATTAAACTAAATTATTTGTTTAAATGAAATAGAGCAAAATGAAATTGAATAAATGTATACCCAATAAGCACACATCTGGAAAAAATAATTTTTTAAGAATTCATGAATGTCCGCTCTGAAGTTAATATAAAATATATTAATAAAGTATTCATAAAATATTCACAAAGTATTCTTCCACAAAATTTTAATAAAAAAAAACTCTTCAACTTATCTTTATAAATATTTTAAAAGTATTAAGAAAGTATTCATAAAGAATTCTTTTTCGAAACAGCCATCATAATCCGAAGTATTAATAAAGTAGTAAAAAGTATACTTTTAAATACTGATTTTCTAGTAACTTAGTCACTTTCAAAAATCGAAAGATGTAATGGATATTTTATTGCTTTTCAGATTATTTTAAAATCATTTTTAATTTTGATTTTCATGAATTTCAAAATTGAAAACTTGGAATTCCTGAAAATTTTATAAATTGTAAAAATTCAATTTTATTAATCATTTAATAATATAAATAATTTTTATCTATTGTAAACAAAAAAATTGTTAACATTTTATAAAACAAAATATATAAATATTTTAAGTTCGTTTAAAATAAATTCTTATTTTGAGAATTTGAACAAATATCTAAACATTCTTCAATTTAAATTCAATTAACCATGACTTCACAAAAAATTTCTTTTATTAAATTAAGGTATCTTTCGAATATTTAATAAATTTTTACTCAAATTATTCAAATAAAAATGTTTAGTTTGGCCAATATTATTAACCATGAATAATTAACTAACAAATTTACCAACATTTCTTATGCTTATACCAATGAGCATGTACAAATTTCGAGAATTCATTAACAGATAAGTTCCCAACAAGCAAAGGGTGTCAAAGAGAGAATTAAAAAAGAATTCTTTATGTATACTTTCGTAAACGAAAGTATCAATAAAGAGTTCTTAATGATTGCTTTGTTTATTCGCGAATGTCCGACCACTTTAGTTTTTAAAGTATTCACAAAGTATTCTTAAACAATTCTTTTGATTGAATCACATTCTCAAAATACTTTTTTTAATCATCAAATTATAAATGATCCTTCTATTTTACATGATTATGAAAAACAAAAAATGTTATAATTAATTAAAAATAAGCTATTAAATTAAAAAAAAAAAAAAAAAATTATTTGTTCGAGATTCGAACCACGGTTCTTGAGGATGTCAAACAAAATAAAAAAAACTGTTGCCTATGACTTAGCCTACTTGGCTACCAATTCATCTGTTAATAAATTCTCGAAACTTGTACATGTTCATTGGTATAAGCATAAGAAATGTTAGTGCATTTGTTAATTAATTATTCATAGTTAATAATATTAGCCAAACTACATTTTTATTTGAATAATTTAAGTAAAAATTTATTAAATATTCAAGAGATACCTTCATTTCATAAAAGAAATTTTTTGTGAAGTCATGGTTAATTTTATTTAAAAGAATGTTTAGATATTTGTTTAAATTCTCAAAATAAGAATTTATTTAAAACACACTTAAAATATTTATATATTTTGTTTCATAAAATGTTAACAATTTTTTCGTTTAAAATAGATAAAAAATATTTAAATTATTAAATGATTAATTAAATTGAATTTTTACAATTTATAAAATTATCAGGAATTTCAAGTTTTCAATTTTGAATTTCATGAAAATCAAAATTAAAAATGATTTTAAAACAATCTGAAAAGCGATAAAATATCCATTACATCTTTCGATTTTTGAAAGTGACTAAGTTACTAGAAAATCAGTATTTAAAAGTATACTTTTTACTACTTTATTAATACTTCGGATTATGATGGCTGTTTCGAAAAAGAATTCTTTATGAATACTTTCTTAACCCTTTTAAAATATTTATAAAGATACGTTGAAGAGTTATTTTTTATTTAAATTTTGTGGAAGAATACTTTGTGAATATTTTATGAATACTTTATTAATATATTTTATTAACTTCAGAGCGGACATTCGTGAATTCTTAAAGAATTCTTTTTTCCAGATGTGTGCTTATTGGGTTGGTAGCCAAGTAGACTAAGTCATGGGCAACACTTTTTTTTTATTTTGTTTAATATCCTCAAGAACCGTAGTTCGAATCTCGAACAAATAATTTTTTTTTTTTTTTAATTTAATAGCTTATTTTTAATCAATTATAACATTTTATATTTTTTATAATCATGTGAAATAGAAGGATTATTTATAATTTTATGATAAAAAGTATTTTGCGAATTTGATTCAATCAAAAGAATAGTTTGTGAATACTTTGTGGATACTTTAAAAACTAAAGTGGTCGGACATTCGTGAATAAACAAAGCAATCATTAAGAACTCTTAATGATACTTTCGTTTACGAAAGTATACATAAAGAATTCTTTTTTAATTCTCTCTTTGACATCGTTTGCTTGTTGGGTATTAAATTAAACTAAATTATTTGTTTGAATGAAATAAATTTGTTTTCAATTGAAAACACGTTTATTTAAATAAGCTTTTATTTGAAATTATTAACATTTAGTTAGATAAAGTAGAATCATTATTTAAATCAAATAAACGGTTTATTCGAAATCAAATATTCAATTTATTCGATAGAACAAAATGAATTTAAATAAATATATATTGAATTAAACTAAATTATTTGTTTGAATAAAATAAATTAGTTTTGAATTAAAAACACGTTTATTTGTATTAGTATTTATTCAAAACCACCAAAATTCAGTCGCATAAAACAGAATAATTATTTAAATTAAATAAACGGTTCATTTAAAATCAATAAATTCATTTGTTTGACCAAACAAAATGAATTTGAATAAATATATATTGAATTAAACAAAATCATTTGTTCATATGAAATAAAATAGTTTTGAATTGGAAACACGTTTATTTAAATTAGCATTAGTTTGAATTTACCAACATTTAGTTAGATTAAACAGAATCATTATTTAGATGAAACAAACGGTTTATTCGAAATCAAATATTTCATTTGTTCAATGGAACAAAATGAATTTGAATAAATATATATTGAATTAAACTAAAATATTTGTTCGAATGAAATAAATTAGTTTTCAATTAAAAACACGTTTATTTGTATCAGCTTTCTCTTGAAACACGTAAGTAGCGCCAGACGTACTTTGGGACGCTCTGTACTTTTTTGACTTTTTTCTGCCGCAAGCTGCCTTCGGGCGTTTTTATTTCAAGGTACTTGCAAGCGCATTAATGCAAGACAGTGTCTGTTTCAAGTTTGTGAGCAGTGATGCTATCCTTGCTTTGCTGATGTGAGTTTTTCTGGACCGGTGGGATTTTTTGAGGTTAGTGACAAATTAAATGTTTTTGGAGGAAAGGCAGTATCTGGTGGTTTTTAGAACACGCCAAGTGACAAAATTTTTCAAATTTGCCGCAAGGGCTCGCTATCATGGATCGATGTGCCATATGTAAGCAGCCGTCATCTGACATATGTGGAACAAAGAGACTGTATAATTGCTCGACTTGTCGTCAGCGCTGTCATGCTAAATGTATGACACGTATACAATTAGTAGGCACAGGTTACCACTATACCTGCAACAAATGTGTGAAGACAAAGAATGAGAGAGGCACCCCCTCCAGTTCACATGCTCGTGATGCTAGCATTAATAATAGCCAACTACTCGATGTCGGTAAGGCAGCGAAGAAGTCGCCCCTAAGCACATCGACTCCATCAAGAACTGACACGCAAGTATCACCGGTTATCGTCATACAGGGGCACTCAACAATCAAGGAACTTCAGAAGGCTGGTGGCGCGGCGATTTAAATAATAATAATTTAATTTAATTGGCGCATAGTAAAAGTGGCGCTGCGCATGTTGCTCCCGCTGCCAATATTAAAAATGATAAAACAAAAAATTTAACAAATAACGATGCAAAATTGAATAATAATGCTGACATCTCCATTTCTCAAGCTGCTTTGTCTGAAATTGATGGAAATTTGTCTCGTAAGCTTGACTCAGTCTTAAACGCTTTCGATCGAATACGGAGTGTTGAGAGCAGCATAATGGGTATTGATGATGGCTTGCGAGGCATCTTAGATAAACTTAGCAATCAGGACAAAGTAATAAAATATTTTGAGGTAATGCAGGCAAGGCTGCTTGATGAAAATATTAAATTAAGGGGGATAGTCAGCAGTTTGGAAAATAAATTGTCCACTCTAATTGAAAAGTATGATAGGACTGATTTAAATTCAAATTCGAAAATTAATAGCCTTCAATCTGCTATACAAGCTGAATTTAATAGAATGGACAAGAATTTTTCAGAACTTGGAGTGGGGTTGGCATGCGTGGTGCAGACCGTCTCTGATCTCAGTGTGCAGGAGCGTGTAGAAGAGCATGAAAATGTCTCACACACTGACATGAATTTAAAGGAAACAGCAGACGCCAACACACAAATTATCAACACAGAAATATCAAAGAATAATCATCAAAATACACAAAATTGTGGTATCGAGGGTGGCTCATTGGTGATCTCCAGTGGACTGGACTGCTTAGCGGCTAATGTTCGACAGGAGGATTATGTTTGTGCTGTCCTCGGTACCATATTTCCGGGCCTAATGCAGTCACACATTTTGTCGATTGTGTGTTTAACATCGTCTGAATCTAGAAGCGGCGTGATCAGTGACGGTCCGGGGGGTCCTCACTCGCTGCTAGTCAGACTCTCCGAGGCCAGTCTGGTTCAAAAAATATTAAAAGAAAAAAGAAAAATCACTAGTTTTTCAATGGCAGACATTGATCTTTCTCGTTTTGCCAGTCTGTCTGTCATAAAAAACCATTATAAGGTTTTTATTAATGAATACCTTCAAAAAGATACATATAAAAATTTCAAAGATCTAAAGAATCATGCTAAGGTTAAAGGTATTAAATTTATTTGGCATAGAAGTGGCAGATTTCTGGCAAGACGGGCGAGAGGGGAGAGAGCATACACATTTGCTACTAAAGATGATATAGATCAAATTTTAACTAGTTCAAATAATGTTATTGTAGACAAAAATTTTATTGCTGACAAATCTTGTGTGATTAGTGGATGTTTAAATAAAGTTGACAATGTTGTTAAGATAGCTCCCAATGATGAATGTCCTGTTATTAAAAGTAAGTTAAATAATAATGAACTCTCTCCCCAATGACTAAGCCAGATCTCCTCGATGAGTCGAAAAGGGAGAAGGGGTGCACTGCGAGCGGGCTTTTTGAATGTGACTTCTTTAAGGGCTCACATTGGACAGGTGCGTGAGCTTCTATGTGACGACGATTCCTATGACCTGTTTGGAGTGGCTGAGACCTGGCTGGGTCCGACTGTCTCGGATGACGTCATTCAGATTAAGGGGTATAAAATTTTTAGACAGGATAGAAACCTTTATGGAGGAGGGGTTGCCCTTTACGTCAAAGATAGTTTAAAATGTGAGATATCAGCTTTTTTGAATACCACAACTATAACTGCCAGTGGTAAGCCTGAAGTGCCTGAATATATTTTTTGTTCTGTTAAAGCAGGCAACTCTGAATCTGTATTGGTTTCCGTCATTTACCGTCCTCTTGTCATTTCCTTTACAAAAGATTCTGATCTAATTGATACGTTAGTCAGTTTGATTCCCGATTTTTCATTTAAGATTATAATGGGAGATCTGAATGCCGATCTCCTGCGAGAAAGCAGTGATGCGCACAGTTTCTTAGTAAACTGTGCGCTGAGCTTTCGCTTTAGTTGGTCCAGTACGCTGCCACGCATATAACTCCATCGTCTCGCACATGGATAGACCTGATTTTTGTAGATGACAATGACACTATACTAGACGCACGTAACGTACCTGCGAACTTTCATAGTCGGCACAATTTAATTGAAGTTTCTATAGCCTACAATGCTAGCAGTTTAGCGCAAGAACCAATTAAGTAAAGAAATTATAAAAATATTAGTGAAAAATTATTATTGGAGAAATTGGCCGGCTATGATTGGTCCAAATTGACAACTGATATAGTGGATCCTGAGTCTGCACTTGACTGCATTTGTGATAATCTCACTGCTGCTATTGAAAATTTAGCACCAGTGAAAATATTTAAATGTACGAAAAAGAAGCCACCATGGATGGATGGAGAGTTGTCACAGATGCAGCGCAGGAGGGATGCCACATATAGGCGATACAAACGGGCAAATGACAATAAATATTTTTCTGAATTTTTAATTTTACGTAAGGCGTTGGACGAGCAGATTGAGCGTGCAAGAAGTGAATATTATCATAACAGACTGTTCGAGGCTCTTGCAAGTGGTAATGTCTGGAAGGAGTTGAGAGAGCTGGGACTCTTATCCGGACCCCAAGGGGATCCGAATGGATTTGCTCCAGATGAGCTTAATGCGCACTTTGCTGGGGTGTCGGTTTCGCCACATGATGATGGTGAGGAACGCAAGAAGTTTCTTTCTGAATGCAGCGAAAATGGTTTCGCTTTTAAATCAATTAATATTAACGATGTTATTCTTGCAGTTTCTCACTTCTCATCGCAGGCTCGTGGGGAAGACAGCATTCCGAAAAGTGTGATACTTAAAACATTACCATTTATTGATGAACATCTTGTGACTCTGTTCAATTCCTCTTTTGCGCGAGGGGTTTTCCCTGGCCTTTGGAAACAGGCACGTATTGTGCCATTAAAGAAGTGCTCTGCACCCAAATCGCCTAAAGTCTTCAGGCCTATTGCTATTTTATGTTTTCTTTCAAAGATACTTGAGAAGATCGCCCATGACCAATTGCAGGAGTACATTACTGTTAATAAAATACTTGACCCAATGCAGACTGCCTTCAAAAAGCACAGCTCGACACAAACAGCTATTCTTAAATTAACTGATGACATAAGATCGGGCCTAGACAAAAAACTCGTCACGTTACTTTTACTTTTTGACTTTAGTAAGGCATTCGACACGATCTCTCCCTTTAAGTTACTTACTAGGCTTAGATCGATGGGGCTTTCCAGGGCTGCTCTCTTGTGGATTAACTCCTATATTTCAGGAAGAAAACAAATGGTTTAACGCATTTAAACGAGGAATCGAGTTGGCTGACAATCAACCTTGGAGTTCCACAGGGTTCGGTACTGGGGCCTCTGTTTTTCTGTCTTTACATTAATGACGTACGTGACGCTCTTGACTCTGGTTGCGTCGGGCACCTACTCTATGCAGACGACCTGCAAATTTACACGCAGGTGCCTCGCGAGAATGTGGAAGAAGGTATTCTCACTCTACAGAGGGCGGCCAAAGCGGTGTCGGAGTGGGCTACTGGTGTCTCTCTCACTTTGTATTCTAATAAAACCAAGGCAATTGTCTTTGGCAATAGTCGTTTTGTAAATTCTTTTTATGCTGATGGGTCACGTACGATTGATCTTGAGGAAGGCATTAGTATACCTTTCTCTGACTCCGTGACGAGTCTTGGTGTTGTGCTTGACCCTAAACTTTCATGGGTACCGCACGTTGATATGATTACAAAAAAGTTTGATAGAATTTTGTATGCCCTGCGGTTTTTCCGTCGGTACACCACGGAGACTCTGCGTAAACAGCTCGCAACCGCCCTGCTGTTTCCACATCTTGACTATTGTTCGGTAGTTCTGCTCGAGAGGCTTCGTCTTCTCAGGAGTTGAGAAGACAAATACAGAGATTACGAAATTCATGTGTAAGATATGTAATGGGTTTGAGAATGGGTGATCATGTCTCTCCTTATAGAACCGCGTTGGGTTGGCTGCGCACTGATTCGAGGAGACAGTATTTTTTGGCTGTGCTTATGTACAAAATCGTGCGCATGAATACTCCGGAGCATCTAGTGAGTCTCTTCACTAGATGTGTACCTAGGGGGGCTACTAGGAGAGAGACTAAGGATCTTACAATGCCCTTTATGCGCACTGAGACTGGAAGAAATTCCTTTCAAGCTTAAGGTGTGCATTTTTGGAATTCCCTACCTGCTTAAATTAAGTATCTTCCATCTATCAGCAGGTTCAAGACGGCAGTGAGGGGGTACCTACTTGACCTTGAGTAACGGATATTCTCTTTATGCTATATTTATAGTCCCTTTATGTTAATTTATTATCATGTGTAGTCCCGTATATAGATTTAAGGTGTGCTTGTATTTATAGTATGGATGATGAGCGCATGGTTGAAAGTGAATGCATTATTTTTTTATTATTTTTGACTATTTGACTCGTTTGATTTTATTACATTTTATTTTTAGTTTTGTTTTTACTAGTTTGACTGATAGATATTAATTCGACATATTTGTTTATTGTTATGTTATTGATGATTGTGTGTGTATTTTATTATTGTAATGATCTGTGATATCACTCTGAAAAGTGACTTACTTTTGTAGTATTATTAGTTTTAGGAAACCGACTGTGATATCATAAGTGCAATAATTACATTATCTCATTTCTGTAACTTATTATGTATTAAATATTATATTTTTGTTTTGTTACACACTTTTTGTAAACTATTACAAATAAATAAAATATCTATCTATCTATAGCTTTTATTTGATATAACCATTATTTCGTATGATAATGTAACGTCGGGCTACAATTCATCTGTTACTTAACACTCATAACATAAACTAGAGTTCAGTGGAAAGCCGAAGGAAGGGGTAACAGAAATTTGGGCGATATGTATTTATTATAATGACATTTATTTTACTTTATAACTTACATGAGCAAGGTTATAAGATAACTTAACACAATTAGAAAACAAGCGCAAATGGCCAACTAAATACGGGAACAGCCTGATAGTCAGAACTTCGAAAGACGCAAGGGGCCGATCGAATAGTCGATGAACTAAATGAACAAACAAAAATGGAATGTCGTATACGGCGCAAAACGGCCTTGGAAATTGCGGGAGCAGCCCGCTTACCGTTCATTTAGAGCCAAAGGTAGACGATGGGTATCGTCATGGAACGCGCGGGAACAGCCCACATGGAAAAGGACGCGTACCGCTGACGAAGAATATGGGAATGCTCGCTTGTACTATGACGTGCACTGAAACCGAAAAGCGCGGGAACGCCCGCTGATAATAAGACGCGCACTGTAACGAAAAGCGCGGGAACGCCCGCTGATAATAAGATGCGCACTGCAACGAAAAGCGCGGGAACGCCCGACGATAATAAGACGCGCACTGTAAACGTGAGTCGTGGGAACGCCTGTACCGACGCCACGCGATCGCGCACTCAAGCACTCGGGGCACCCCTACCACTGCACAAGCCACTCGAAGAAATCAGGAGCCGATGTAGAGACGTCGATGTCAAAAATACTACTACTCCTTTTTCGTAGAGACACGCGACTTTTACCTATTCTCTCCCCACCATGCCAGATGCGCACCACCTCCATGCGCGCGAAAACACCCGAAGGCGGTGTCCCAATCCGATTATTCACGAACACATCATTTATTTCTTACATATATATATATATTTACTATTATCTTTTTCCTATTTTCTTTAAAAATTTTTTCGTTCTGATTTTCTTTCACATAAGCGAAATTCGAACAAAACGAAATAATCACTTATTCTTAGATAGAAAAGAAAATATTGTATCTTTTAAGTAAAACACTACAGCTGTGTAAACAAACCGTAAGGGATACTCAAATCTTGGGTACCTGAAAAATATTATGTAAAAATTCACACGTATTTTCGTGTATATTGAAACTGCCTGAAAAATTTTACCGTTATCAATTAGAACACCCAGACAGAAACTCATTAAGCTAGGCGCCAAAAGAAAAATACTCATAATCACCCAAGAAACTCATAATATTCTTTTTGTAAATTTTTGTTAATAATAATTTATTTAAAATGTTTTTTTTATTAACATACAAATTTTATTATAATAAGTAATTTCTTTTCTTCTATAAATAAAATATTTGAAAATTAATAGACATTAAAAAACCCAATAAATATAAAAACAAAATTGTTATTATAAAAAAAACAACACAAAAATTAAAGATCATCCCTAAAAGGTTTTAGAATGAGTATCCCTTTGTTTAAAAAAAAATATATATGATTTCTTTTGTTATATTTTAAATAAAACAGATATATGTATATATATATGAAATTATTCGTATAAAAATTAACTAATTCTTTTTATGTAAAATTTTTATAAACTCTTATTCTTTTTCTTTCTTAAAAAAAACTAATAAATATATATGTATACATATAACAGTTTTTATAAATAATATTTAATAATAAAAAAATTGCGTATGCATCAAGCCTACACCACGCTCGAAATTAGAATATTGCGTTTTCTTTATTTTAAATTTATTTTTTAAATAAAATTTAAAAATTAAGTTTAGTTTTCAAAAGCGTTAAACAATAAAAAAACACAAAACAAAAAAAACAACAAAACCAAAATTTTTTAATTAATCATAATTTTTATACGTTAAGCGTCCTTTTTATTACCAAGCGTCTTTTTTTTGTGTGAAGCATCTCTCTGTTTTTCATTATTTTTCTTTATTTTCTTTAACATTTATTTCACTTATAGTAATGTAAACTTTAGTTTTAGTATTGAAAGTTTAGTGATATTAATATTAATATTTCTTCCTTTATTAAAAACTTTTTTATTGTCAAATTTGCGATAGCGTCCTTTTTTTCATTGCGTAATTCTTCTTTTAATTTCTGCATTATATATATATATATAATAAGTTAATGTTAACTGACAATGTTTATTCATTTAATATCTATATCATATTATTCTTTTGTTTTTAACTTTTATATATAAACAAATAATTTTATTAATTAATTGGATTTATTTAAATTAGTTTATTTTATTATAGATATTAGTTTGAAAATCATTGTAAACTAACAACTCTAATTTCTAGTTTATCTTTTTTATATGCGCAATTCGTTATATTTTTAATAACAATTAGATTTAAGACAATTTTTGTAGCTTACTTTCAAAAGAGAGAGAAAGAAAGTAGAGAGAGAGAGAGGTAGAGTAAAGAAAGAGAAAGAAAAAGAAAAGAGAGAGAAAGAAGAAAATCGAGACTAGCACAGCCAAGTGACAATTTACGGAACTTTTACGGAAACAAAATTGACCAATAGGAAAATTAAAATTTTTGGAAAACTACCCAAACGGGGGTAGCTAGTCCACGCCCCAATTTCAGGGTATAAAAATCTCCGACGGAGCACGGACACTCACTCTCTTCAGGAACTTCAAGGAAGCAACAGCAACTCTCAATTCACTACAAGTCATCAGCAACTCTCAATTCACTACAAGTCATCAGCAACTCTCAATTCACTACAAGTCATCAGCAACTCTCAATTCACTACAAGTCATCAGCAACTCTCAATTCACTACAAGACAACAGCAACTCTCAATACATTTCTTTCTCTGCACTTTTTTGAAAGTAAGTAAAATTTATCGTTTTTTCATTAAAATTCAGAATTAAAATCAAAACCTTTTATTCTTATTTTTGATCATCCAAACAACAAACAAATTTCTATTTTATTATAATATTTTTCTTGATTTAATTTTTTTTATATATAATTTTACAACTATCTATCTTTCATTATATATATATATATATATATATATATATATATATATATATATATATATATATATATATAATTCATATATTTCTCTTTTTAAATATAACGCGACCCCGACTTTGAGGACCGTCCTCATCAGACCCCAAGCAGAGCGATAGAGACATGTTGCTTTGCTTGGCTAGGGGTATAAAAATTTAATACTCAAATTAAATAAAAACATTAAAATCGCGACGCGGAAAGGACTCAATATAGGTCCCCGCATTTCAATGACCAAATTAGATTCTCGCCCCGCGTAAGTAACACGTGGTCAAACTCGGCGACCATTTATTAAGTACGACGCCGCGTAAAATAATTTACGCATATGCAATGATGAGTGGTAAATTATAAAATTAATTCATCTCTCGACATTACAATAAAGTAAAATCATTATTTAAATCAAATAAACGGTTTATTCAAAATCAAATATTCAATTTATTTGATAGAACAAAATGATTTTGAATAATTATATATTAAATTAAGCTAAATTATTTGTTTAAATGAAATTAATTGGTTTTGAATTGACAACACGTTTATTTGAATTAGCATTTATCTGGAACAACTAAAATTTAGTTTGATAAAACAAAATAATTATTTGATTGAAATAAACGGTTTATTTGAAATCAAATGTTTCATTTGTTTGATAGAACAAAATAAATTTGAATAAATATATATTGAATCAAACTGAAATATTTGTTTGAATAAAATAAATTAGTTTCAAATTAAAAACACGTTTATTTGAATTAGCATTTATTTAAAATAACCAACATTCAGTTAAAAAATACAGAATAATTATTTAAATGAAAAAACGGTTTATTTAAAATAAAATATTTCATTTGTCTGATAGAACGAAATAAATTTGATCAAATATATATTGAATTAAACTAAATCATTTGTTTCAATGAAATGAAATAGTTTTGAATCAAAAACACGTTTATTTGATTTAGCATTTATTTTAATAAACTAACATTTAGTTGGATGGAACAGAATCATTATTCAAATGAAATAAACGGTTTATTTAAAATAAAATATTTCATTTGTCTGATAGAACGAAATAAATTTGATCAAATATATATTGAATTGAACAAAATCATTTGTTTCAATGAAATGAAATAGTTTTGAATCAAAAACACGTTTATTTGATTTAGCATTTATTTTAATAAACTAACATTTAGTTGGATGGAGCAGAATCATTATTTAAATGAAATAAACTGTTTATTCGAAATACAATATTTAATTTGTTTGATAGAACCAAATAAATTTGAATAAATATATATTGAATTAAACTAAATTCTTTGTTTGAATGTAATAAAATAGTTTTGAATTAAAAACATGTTTATTTAAATTAGTATTTATTTAAAATAACCAAAATTTAGTCGGATAAAACAGAATAATCATTTAAATGAAATAAACGGTTTATTGAAAATCAAATATTTCATTTGTTTAATAGAACGAAATAAATTTGAACAAATATATATTGAATTAAACTAAATTATTTGTTCGAATAAAAAAAATTAGTCATGAATTAAAAAAAAGTTTATTTTAATTAGAATTTATTTGAATTAACCAAAATTTAGTCGGATAAAACAGAATAATTATTTAAATGAAATGAACGGTTTATTGGAAATCAAATATTTCATTTGTTTAATAGAACGAAATTAATTTGAATAAATATATATTGAATTAAACTAAATTATTTGTTTGAATAAAATAAAATAGTTTTGAATGAAAAACACGTTTATTTGAATTATTATTCATTTAAAATAACCAAAATTTATTCGGATAAAACAGAATAATTTTTTAAATGAAATAAACGGTTTATTTAAAATCAAATATTTTATTTGTTTGATAGAACAGGATGAATTTAAAAAAATATATATTGAATTATACTAAATAATTTGTTTGGATGTAATCAATTTGTTTTCAATTAAAAACACGTTTATTTGAAATTACCAACATTTAGCTGGATAAAGTAGAATCATTATTTAAATCAAATAAACGGTTTATTTGAAATCAAATATTCAATTTATTTGATAGAACAAAATAACTTTGAATAATTATATATTGAATTAAACTAAATTATTTGTTTGAATAAAATAAATTAGTTTCAAATTATAAACACGTTTATTTGAATTAGCATTTATTTGAAACAACCAACACATTTAGTTAAATAATGCAGAATAATTATTTAAATGAAAAAACGGTTTATTTAAAATGAAATATTTCATTCGTCTGATAGAACGAAATAAATTTGATCAAATATATATTAAATTAAACTAAATCATTTGTTTTAATGAGATAAAATAGTTTCGAATCAAAAACACGTTTATTTGATTTAGCATTTATTTTAATTAACTAACATTTAGTTCGATAAAACAGAATCATTATTCAAATGAAATAAACGGTTTATTCGAAATAAAATATTTGATTTGTCTGATAGAACGAAATAAATTTGATCAAATATATATTTAATTAAACTAAATCATTTGTTTCAATGAAATGAAATAGTTTTGAATTAAAAACACGTGTATTTGAAATTACCAGCATTTAGTTGGATAAAATAGAATCATTATTTAATTCAAATAAACGGTTTATTTGAAATCAAATATTCAATTTATTAGATAGAACAAAATAACTTTGAATAATTATATATTGAATTAAACTAAATTATTTGTTTCAATGAAATGAAATAGTTTTGAATCAAAAACACGTTTATTTGATTTAGCATTTATTTTAATAAACTAACATTTAGTTGGATGGAGCAGAATCATTATTTAAATGAAATAAACGGTTTATTTGAAATAAAATATTTCATTTGTTTGATAGAACAAAATAAATTTGAATAAATATATTGTAAGGGTGGTTTTTATTTGGGATATTATAAATATATCTAATTAAATACGAAATAATAATTGGCTTATAATTCCCAAATTCTGAGATTTACCAGCCTACAAAATTAATAATAATAGTATAAGAAGGGAATTAAATACTCTACCTTTAAATTTCTAACCAATTATAAAATCCCTTCAATAAACAAGTTAACAAATATTTAATTATAGGGAGTAAAATTCACTAAATAATCTTTAAATAATTTAATTAAAAGAATGTAGGTTAAGTTATAGACGATTTCTCTAAATTAAGTTAAAATAATAATAAAATATAGAAATCAATTAAAATATACTAAATTACAGAAAAGAAAATTATTAATTTAAACTAATAAGCAATAATAATAATCTGAATCTCTTTAATATTAAAACAAAATTGAGTAATGGAAGCAACACGTGCTCAATATCTTTTAGGTTATGTAAGGGTGGGGCTCGAACAGCAGTGCGTATCCCAGATTACGCAGTTCTCCAATTGGTGGCGCTAGTGTCGAGTTTCTTCTGAGTATTTCTCTCTCTAATCTTCAGTATGCGTTTCGTAGAAGCGAGGATATATTTTTTTTGTAATAACGTAATATAAATATTTCATATGTATATATATACAGGAACTTACTATGACTTTTGATTCTAGTATAACTTAAACTACTTGATATAAATTCAATAAGATCAAAAACTAAGAAAAAGAAAACTAAGAAAAAGAAAAGTTTCTAGAATTAATTATGAACTACTATTTTTAATTTATAAATAATTTAAGATTACATTTACAACAAATATAATTCACTAGAAAGAAATAGCATTTATTTACGATCACTTATTAAGTTGCTAAATTTCTTCTTACACTTCGATATTTTAGGTTAGGAATATAAAAGGAAATCTCACAATAAATTTTCACTATGCAATTTAATAACAAATTTCTCCTCAATATTTAAATAAAACAACAATTTAAGTTCTCGCTACTCCACAATGATGCCACGAATTATTTTTAGGTTAGGGAACCACGTGGCTATTTATATAGCCTGCCGTGATTTCTCCGCAAAAATTTTCAAGTATTACGACAAAAAAAATTGATTAAATTTCTAATTTCTTGGTTATTAAATAATAGCAGCAAATTCGATTAATTTATACGCTACTATTGATTCACCACGAGAGAGAGAGAGAATTTATGTTTCAATTCCGCGCACTATTAATTTCGTTTATCACAATTTTAATTAAAAAAAAAATTTTTTTTTTAATACAACTTATACCTTTTTCTGTTCGTTGCTACACTCTACCTCGGCCATCATTTGATAATCTCTCGATCCAAAAAGCAACAACAGCAAAAACCCCAAAAATCTGTGTGGATAAGCTATCAAGATGGCTGGTAATCGCTACGACAAATCCCCTGGTAGGAATGGCCGGCTTTGGCGACTGATATAAGTGTCCACGCGCACCCGATTAATTACCAAATAACAAAAGAAACTGAATAACAATACTCTTTAAACCTTTAACAACAACCAATAGAAATTCAACAATGATAACTAAATAACAATAACTTTAATAAGTAACAAGTAACAAGGTAGCTTTTAGAAAAAAGAAAATATTATAAGGCAACGATGCAGCTAGGCTAACGAAACGATAATGAGGCACGAAGAAGGAAGCGAACGCTGAGCATCAGTGGCTTCTTCTTCTCTATTGCTCTCTTTATTACTCTTGTTATTTCCTATCTACTATCTTTTTCTATTTCGCGACTCACTAATCAAGTAAAGTTCTTTTCATCGTCTTCTTCTAGTGTAGTTCGCTACTCGCTAGTCAAATAACAGGATATTTCCTGTTACTAGTGTAGTATTATTACGCTTTACAGGTTACGCCATCTGCGCGCTTAATTTGATTACATTAATTCTTTATCTCATTACAATAAAAGTTTCATTTTTTTTCATTAAATAATATAAACAAACATATTTTCTGATTATTCATTATTTTAGGTTCGCTTGTATCTTTATTCTGTTAACGATTTTCATTTTTAGTTATTTAGTACAATTACAAAGTTAGATTATTTATTTGTACTGTAGCGCCATCTATAAAAATATACTAAAATGTCTTAACAACAAGTATATAGAAATTATTATTTAAATTATATCTAAATATCTTTAGTCTTTGCGCGCCACCTATAATGTGACTCATTTCAATTCCTATCTGTTAATCTAGCGTCTCTTTCTATTATAATTAAGTTTTTTATACGTATACTTTCTTTTTACCATCTGTGTTTATCCTTTTTTATCGACTTTAATCATTCTCTCAGTCTATTTTTATATATCTCTCTCTCTTTCTACTTTTTAATTAACTCTACGCAAGCGCCACAATAGCATGTTCGCGCGAGCACGTGTTTGTATATATTTGCCGTCGGCGCCGCTTCGCCACCTCCTGGAGGTGTGGTAGTGCTAGTCGTCTGCTCGATGCTTTCGTCGTTAACCGTGAGTGACGTGTGTGCAACCATGTATGTATATGTGCCTTCGTTTGTGTTAGTGAGTGTCCCCACCTAGGCTTAACCTCCAAAGCACGGTCTCACGTGTTACTAGATGACAGGTTTGAGCATCAGCACCGGGAACAAGAAAAATCAATAACCAGGTGGATTAGTACCCTGGGTTTTATTGGCGTGTTCCTGGTGTGCATGTGTATGCAGCGTTTACGTGTGCGGTAAGGTATTCGTCATTTTCATTATATTAAGTTTTGAAAGGGAATAGGAAAAAGAGAAAAGATGGTCTTGGAGTGAGAGAGAAGATGTAAATATAAACAACATCTTCGATCTCTCATTAAGACACGAAAAAAAAATTTTTATTAAGAGAGAAGAAAACCGCGTTACAATATATTGAATTAAAGTAAATTATTTGTTTGAATAAAATAAATTATTTTCAAATTGAAAACACGATTATTTGATATAGAATTTATTTGAAACAACCAACATTCAGTTAAATAATGCAGAATAATTATTTAAATGAAAAAACGGTTTATTTAAAATGAAATATTTCATTTGTCTGATAGAACGAAATAAATTTGATCAAATATATATTAAATTAAACTAAATCATTTGTTTCAATGAAATAAAATAGTTTTGAATCAAAAACACGTTTATTTGATTTAGCATTTATTTTAATAAACTAACATTTAGTTGGATGGAGCAGAATCATTATTTAAATGAAATAAACGGTTTATTCGAAATAAAATATTTAATTTGTTTGATAGAACCAAATGAATTTGAATAAATATATATTGAATTGAACTAAATTATTTGTTTGATTGAAATAAAATAGTATTCAATTAAAAACATGTTTATTTAAATTAGTATTTATTTAAAATAACCAAAATTTAGTCGGATAAAACAGAATAATTATTTAAATAAAATAAACGGTTTATTGAAAATCTAATATTTCTTTTGTTAGATGAAACGAAATAAATTTGATCAAATATATATTTAATTAAACTAAATAATTTGTTCGAATATAAAAAATTAGGTATGAATTAAAAAAAAGTTTATTTGAATTAGAATTTATTTGAATTAACCAAAATTTAGTTGGATAAAACAGAATCATTATCTAAATGAAATAAACGGTTTATTCGAAATCAAATATTTTATTTGTTTGACAGAACAAAATAAATTTGAATACATATATATTGAATTAAACTAAATTATTTGTTTGAATAAAATAAAATAGTTTTGAATGAAAAACACGTTTATTTGAATTATTATTTATTTAAAATAACCAAAATTCATTCGGATAAAACAGAATAATTTTTTTATTGAAATAAACGGTTTATTTAAAATCAAAAATTTTATTTGTTTGATAGAACAAAATGAATTTAAATAAATATATATTGAGTTATACTAAATTATTCGTTTGAATGAAATCAATTTGTTTTCAATTAAAAACACGTTTTTTTTAAATTACCAACATTTAGTTGGATAAAGTAGAATCATTATTTAAATCAAATAAACGGTTTGTTTGAAATCAAATATTCAATTTATTTGATAGAACAAAATGACTTTGAATAATTATATATTGAATTAAACTAAATTATTTGTTCGAATGAAATGAATTAGTTTTGAATGAAAAACACGTTTATGAATCAGCATTTATTTGAAATAACCAAAATTTAGTTGGATAAAACAAAATAATTATTTAAATGAAAGAAACGGTTTATTTGAAATCAAATATTTTATTTATTTAATAGAACAAAATCAATTTGAATAAATATATATTGAATCAAACTAAATTATTTGTTTAAATGAAATAGAACAAAATGAATTTGAATAAATGTATACCCAATAAGCACACATCTGGAAAAAAGAATTTTTTAAGAATTCATGAATGTCCGTTCTGAAGTTAATATAAAATATATTAATAAAGTATTTATAAAATATTTACAAAGTATTCTTCCACAAAATTTAAATAAAAAATAACTCTTTAACTTATCTTTATAAATATTTACAAAGTATTAAGAAAGTATTCATAAAGAATTTTTTTTTGAAACAGCAATCATAATCCAAAGTATTCATTAAGTAGTCAAAAAGTATGCTTTGGAAACACTGATTTTCTAGTAACTTAGTCACTTTTAAAAATCGAAAGATGTAATGGATATTTTATTGTTTTTCAGATTATTTTGAAATCATTATAATTTTGATTTTCATGAAATTTAAAATTGAAAACTTGGAATTCCTGAAAATTTTTTTAAATTGTAAAAATTTAATTTATTAATCATTTAATAATATAAATAATTTTTATCTATTTTAAACGAAAAAATTGTTAACATTTTATAAAACAAAATATATAAATATTTTAAGTGTGTTTAAAATAAACTATCATTTTGAGAATTTAAACAAATATCTAAACATTCTTCAATTTAAATTAAATTAACCATGACTTCACAAAAAATTTCTTTTATTAAATTAAGGTATCTTTCGAATATTTAATAAATTTTTACTTAAATTATTCAAATAAAAATGTTTAGTTCGGCTAATATTATTAACAATGAATAATTAACTAACAAATTTACTAACATTTCTTATGCTTATACCAATGAGCATGTACAAATTTCGAGAATTTATTAACAGATGAGTTGGTAGCCAAGTAGACTAAGTCATGTGCAACCCTTTTTTTATTTTGTTTAACATCCTCAAGAACCTCAGTTCGAACTCGAACAAATAATTTTATTTTTTTTTCTTTATTTAATAGCTTATTTTTAATCAATTATAACATTTTTTATTTTTTATAATCATATAAAATAGAAGGGTTATTTATAATTTTATGATGAAAAAAAGTATTTTGCGAATTTGATTCAATCAAAAGAATTGTTTGTGAATATTTTGTGAATACTTTAAAAACTAAAGTGGTCGGACATTCGTGAATAAGCAAAGCAGTCATTAAGAACTCTTTATTGATACTTTCGTTTACGAAAGTACACTGAGAAAAAAATTTAGTTAAGTCAATGAAATAAATTTAGTTATTAAATATTTTGTTGATAAAAATTAATTTTGATTGAAGTAATATGCAAGGTTATTAAATCACTAAAATATTTAGTAGGGATGAAAGGAATTAATACCTAAGTTAAAAAAAAATAAATATTTTTTCAAAATAAAGAAAAATTTATTGTTTTGGTTAAATTATTTGATTGATTTAATCAAATCAATTTCATTAAGAGGAGGTCACGTATCTCTGTCCTTTTCTAATCAAAGAAATGATTTTTTTACAAAAACTAATAACTTTATCAAAAAATGAAGAGAAAGCCGCATCTTGTATCAAAAAAAGCAATATTTTCTTTGATAAGAAAAAATTAATTCTATTGCTTCGTTATTGTTCTCAAGAAAACCTTGAAAAACCAAATTGCCCACCCTAACCTCTATGATTTAAGTTTTTCAAGGTTTTCTTGAAAACGAAGTAACAAAATTATTTCTTTCTTATCAAAGAAAATATTGCTTTTTTTATTACGAGATGCGGCTTTCTCTTTATTTTTTGCTAAAGCTATTAGTTTCTGTAAAAAACTCAATTCTTTGATTAGAAAAGGACAGAGATACGTGACCTCCTCTTAAGACAGCTGATAAAATTTTATGAAATATTTATTTGTAACAATAGAATATGTTTGCAAATTATCTATATATTTTGTTACAGTAATTAAATATTTATTTTAGTAAATCGTTTGTTAAATTTACAAAATCTTTTATAACAATAAAAAAATATTGGTCAATCATCAATATAATATTTGCTTGAATTGACGGTTATCCGATTAAGAGCATGACGAAGCTGTCCGCCTTCTAATAATATTTCCAATCTTAACTTATGAATAAACGATGCGTTTAATCGAGTTTCTTTGCTACTAAGAAAAAATTTGTAAGATTAAACTCTAATGCGGACAACTGAAGAAATCCACCAAAATATAATACATACAAAGTTATAATAAAAACTTTCAATATGTCGTATTTTAAGATTAGGTTTGTCGAGTTTCATATCTAATTTCCAATCAAAGCTCATAAAAAAATAACAAGTCCAAATGATTTTTTATTTTAACAAAAATTATTGTATAAATATAGCTTTAGTGCGGACAAGCCATTATATTTGTTTAATTTAAGAATTTAAAAAGAGATTGATAAAATAAAAAAAGCAAAACTTGATTGCTGCAGCTCCGACATGCCGTTAAGTTAAGAGCAGGCCGGATTCGCTGTCCTTGTCTAATTGGCATTTTTGTTATTTACTCAAGTATTAAACGGTGTATCTGCAAATTGAAGGTTAAGCGCAATAGATATTATTATTACAAATATTTATACAGAAGAAAAAAAAAATCTATCGCTTTGTTTTTGAGAAAAGTAAGGAACGCGAAAATATTATAAACATAATCTTTTACTTCGGCGTTCCTTACTTTTCTCAAAAACAAATCGGTAGATTTTTTTTTTCTTGTGCATAGATATTCATAATAATAATATCTATTGCGATCAACCTTTATTTTGAAGATACACCGATTAATACTTGAGTAAATAACGAACAACTCAATTGTTACTCGGTCGGTATCAGGTTCTACTCCGGCCTGCCGTTAAAGAAGCTTATATTGTGAATAAATGCTTCACTAACTAGGAGAGTGTCACACCTCCGGATCACAGATATCGCTTAAACTTCGGGATAAGTTTTGAGATGATAAAATATGGGAAAAGCTAAAGTTATAGTCATAAATACTCAATATTTCCCTAGTTGCAGGCAATTAAAGAAAATCACTAAAAAAGTTACTAGATTTTTAAACGCATATAGTTCTTTAGCATTAATAGCTACAAGCTTGAAACTGTTTTTAAATGAAAGCTGAGCTCAAATCCTTTCGAATTAGTAGTTATAGCATGTCAAAATATTATTTTTTTTCAAAGTTAGAGCGTAATAAGGATTGGACCTAATTTCAGCTTTTATTATTAATCAATGTTTTTAAAAGAAAAATCAGGTCCAATGTTTATCATGCTCTAACTTTGAGAAAAAATAATATTTTGACATGCTATAATTACTAATTCAAAAGGATTTGAACTCAGCTTCCATTTAAAAACAGTTTCAAGCTTGTAGCTATCGACGCTAAGGAACCATATGCGTTTAAAAATCTAGTAACTTTTTTAGTGATTCTCTTTAATTGCCTGTAACTACGGAAATATTGAGTATTTATGACTTTAACTTTAGCTTTTTCCATATTTTATCATCTGTAAACTTATCCCGAAGTTTGAGCAAAATCCGTGATCCGGAGGTGTGACACTCTCCTAGTAAGTTAATAACATTGTCATTTAATTAATAATATATGTGATTGTATAAAAAAAATATTTTGTTGTATATAACACATAAAATTTGATCAGCATTTCAATAAAAGTTACAATTAATTTAAAGAAATAGGTTCCTTAAAATCAACAAATCTGATTTCAATAAATTCACAAAAAGAAAACCAATAAATTATTTTTTTAAAGTCAAGAAAGGTGCAACGCAAAATCCGATATTAAATTTTTTTTTAAGAAATATTTATTAAACCGAATACATTTATTCTATTATTTCCATCAAGTTATTATTGAAACAAGAATATATTTTACTGATTTAATTATATATTGTATTAACACTTCCATTAAATTACTTTAATGTTTGATAATATATTTGATTATCTTAATGAAATATTTATTAAACCAAATATATTTATTTTATTATTTCTATCAAGTTGTTATTGAAACAAGAATATATTTCACTGATTTAATTAAATATTATATTAACACTTCTATTAAATTACTTTAATGTTTAATAATATATTTGATTATCTTAATGAAATATTTATTAAACTAAATATATTTATTTTGTTATTTCTATCAAGTTATTATTGAAACAAGAATATATTTCACTGATTTAATTAAATATTATATTAAGACTTCTATTAAATTACTTTAATGTTCAATTATATATTTGATTATCTTAATGAAATGTTTATTAAACCAAATATATTTATTTTATTATTTCTATGAAATTGTTATTGAATCAAGAATATATTTTATTGATTTAATTAAATATTGTAGTAACACTTCCATTAAATTACTTTAATGTTTAACAATATATTTGATTATCTTAATGAAATATTTATTAAACCAAATATATTTATTTTATGATTTCTATGAAATTGTTATTGAATCAAGAATATATTTAATTGATTTAATTAAATATTGTATCAACACTTCTATTAAATTACTTTAATGTTTAATAATATATTTGATTATCTTAATGAAATATTTATTAAACCAAATATATTTATTCTATTATTTCTATCAAATTGTTATTGAAACAAGAATATATTTTACTGTTTCAATTAAATATTATATTACCACTTTCATTAAATTACTTTAATGTTTAATAATATATTTGATTACCTTGATGAAATATTTATCAAACCAAATATATTTATTCTATTATTTTTATCAGTTATTATTGAAACAAGAATATATTCCATTGATTCAATTAAATATTATATTAACACTTCCATAAAATTACTTTAATGTTCAATAATATATTTGATTATCTCAATGAAATATTTATTAAGAGGAGGTCACGTATCTCTGTCCTTTTCTAATCAAAGAAATGATTTTTTTACAAAAACTAATAACTTTATCAAAAAATGAAGAGAAAGCCGCATCTTGTATCAAAAAAAGCAATATTTTCTTTGATAAGAAAAAATTAATTTTATTGCTTCGTTTTCAAGAAAACCTTGAAAAACTTAAATCATAGAGGTTAGGGTGGACAATTTGGTTTTTCAAGGTTTTCTTGAGAACGAAGCAATAAAATTAATTTTTTCTTATCAAAGAAAATATTGCTTTTTTTGATACAAGATGCGGCTTTCTCTTCATTTTTTGATAAAAATATTAGTCTTTGTAAAAAAATCATTTCTTTGATTAGAAAAGGACAAAGATACGCGACCTCCTGTTAAGGATGTTCTATGATGCCAAAGGGAGGGTAGCGGGGACAGGGGAGACATGGGTTGAAAGCATTGAAAGATGTAGAGCTACCAATCTTAGAAAAAAAAATCAGTCTAAATAAATTTCATAAAAAATAAATGTAAAACCATAAAATATCATTGGATATTAACTTTTTTAGTTTTTATATGAATTGTTCATTTACTTTTTATATAAATTATTGACGCATCACAGTCTTCCTTCGTATTATAACCTCAAAACCTACGTTCGTAAGTCAGCTGTTATAAAGGCTACCAGATAAGTATATCTATGTATATTTGTACGGCGCTGCCAACTTTTTCATTTTTTTGTGATAGTGTTCCGATAATGAATGAAAATATAAACTTTAAGTACATTTATCTTTGCGAAATTTCTGATGAGGTATAAAAAACAAAATATCAAATTGTTCCTTAAGAAGGGGCCGAACTATCTGTCTTTGTCTAATAGCATTTTTCATCATTTATGTAAACACTATCCGGTATAACAAGAAAAAATAGCAGCCCCCGCTAGATATTAGTATAATAAGTAAATTTTGTAATAACAACCAAATTTTTTCACTGCGTAGTTTTTGAATAATTAGAGACCTACCAAAAAAAGATAGGTTATATTCTAGATTGCTAGTAGGTCTCTAATTAGTCAAAAACTATGCAGTAAAAAATTTAGTTGTTATTACAAAATTTACTAATTATACTAATATCTAGCGGGGGCTGCTATTTTTTTCTTATTATACCGGATAGTGTTTACATAAATGATGAAAAACGCTATTAGACAAAGACAGATAGTTCGGCCCCTTCTTAAAACCTATTCTTTCATAATATCAGTTTTTTTTTTTAATTCTGTACATTGCGTATATGAAAAATTCAAGACGTAAGCAAAAATTGCTTCAGTCTCCCATAAGAGCAATGTTATTTGGGACTATTTTCAAACTAGATTTTTAATAAAAAAACTCGCGATAAAAAATACTGAAAAAATTCTAGCTTGTTCTATATATGTTAAATTATCATATTTTGAAGTTTCATGCATTTCTGTACATTTTGATATAATCATAGAACATCCTTAAGAAGGGGCCGAACTATCTGTCTTTGTCTAATAGCGTTTTTCATCATTTATGTAAACACTATCCGGTATAAGAAGAAAGAATCAGCAGCCCCCGCTATATATTAGTATAATAAGTAAATTTTGTAATAACAAACCAATTTTTTCACTGCGTAGTTTTTGAATAATTAGAGACCTACCAAAAAAAGATAGGTTATATTCTATACTGCTAGTAGATCTTCAATTAGTCAAAAACTATACGGTAAAAAATTTGATTGTTATTACAAAATTTACTAATTATACTAATATCTAGAGAGGGCTGCTATTTTTTTCTTGTTATAAAGGATAGTGTTTATATAAATAATGAAAAACGCTATTAGACAGAGACAGACAGTTCGGCCCCTTCTTAAACCGAATATATTTATTCTATTAATTCTATCAAGTTTTGATTGACATAAGAATATATTTCACTAATTCAATTAAATATTATAATACTTCTACTAAATTACTTTGATGTTTAATAATATATTTAATTATCTTAATGAAATGTTTACTAATTCTAACGTATTTGTTCTATTATTTTTATCAAATTTTGATTAAAAGAAGAATATATTACATTGATTTAATTAATTATTATATAACCTCTATTAAATTACATTAATGTTCAATAATATATTTAATTATATTTATGAAATATTTAATAATGTCAAAATTATTGTTTTATTCTTTCAATAAATTTTGAATAGTAACAAAAAGATATTTCATTGTTTCAATTAAATATTGTATGACTTATATTAAATTATTTCACCAGTCAATGAAATACCTAATCATTTTAATTCAATATTTAGTTGCTTTGATGAATGCGTTTTTTCTCTTTCTGAAATATATGATTGATTCTATGAAATATCTCATTGTCTTTTAATCAAATAATTTCTTTGCTATATTATAATTAATTGGATGCATTAAATAATTTAAATTTTCAATTGATTTAAATATTTGATTTATTTTGTTCTATAAAATTATTTTATTACTTTTATTATTTAATTATATTGCGTCTATGAAATCAGTGATTAATTGAGTTAATTATTATTTTTAACAATTAAATATTTTATTATTTATGTTCTAATTAAATATTTTGTTGTATTAATTAATTTCTTTATCAAATCGATTAAATAATTATTCGATTATCCTAATAAAATATTTATTAAAACAATCAATTACTAATTAATAACATATTTACTAAATCGAATGAAATATAATGTCAAAATTAATATTTAATATTATTGAAAAATATTTTTTTGTATAAGTTATCATCCTTTATACTCAAACAAACTCATGTTTTAAATACGTGTCTTGCTAAGCGAATAACTTAGCAAAATATGTACTAAAGTTAATAAAAATTACAGAGAAATGTGATTGAACACTTGTTAAAATCAAGTAAATCCACTATTTGATTCAACTACATAATTTATTTCATTCAAATAACACATATTTGATCTAAAAGAAATATTTATTGTTTTTACAAAATAATTTAGTTCGATGGTTTGATGATACTACCGCTTAATGGCGTCGTTAATTTTCGATCTCGCAAGCGCCCTACTAAAAAATCTCAGGTGAGAAATCACCTGATTTGATAAATTTTTTGATTAAAAAAACTTAATATTCAAATGGACTTCAATTTTACTGGATGGATTTTTATTCAAATAGACTATTATTTTATTTTATTGGTAATATAAAATATTTTATTACTTTAAAAAAATAATTCATAAATTCAAAAACATATTTGTATAAATCAAAAAATCTTAATGTTCAAATTAGAATTAATGTGATGAAATTATTAATTAGAAGACAAAATTTTGTTTGAATTACTTAAATATTGTATAAAAACAATGAATTAATTTTATGAAAACAATATTTATGATATTAAATGGATTTGATTTTAGGTGCGGAAAATAAAATATATAATTAATTTAATTAAATATACTTTTGATGCGATGAATTTTTTTTTAAACAATCAATTAATTTTATTAAATTAATTTTTGCGTTGTTTGATGAGTTACATTTTTATTTAAGATTATAAAAGATTAAATTAATTCAATAAAATATATTATTATCGCAATAAAATAATTGATTAGAAAAACAAATGTGTCTTTATATTAATAAAATTTTTTTTTAAGACATTGAATTAATTTTATTAAATCAATTTTTGCAATATTCAATAAATTAAACTTTTATTTGAAAATATAAAATAGTGAACTAATTTAATTTCAATAAAGCATTAATGTGATGAAATAATTAATTAAAAAAACAAATGGACATTTTAATTGATAATTTTTTTTATTAAAACAATCAATTAATTTTGTTGAATCAATCTTCGCGACATTTAATAAGTCAAATATTTAATTGAAAATATAAAATATTATTTGATTTAATTCCAATATATATATTAATGTAATAAAATAATCAATTAGAAAAACAAATGGGCATTTTAATTGACGAAAAATTTTTTTAAAACAATAAATTAATTTTATTCAACCAATATTTGTGATGTTTAGTAGAATCAAATATTTATTTAAAAAAATGAAATATTTATTTGATTCAATTAAAATATTTGTATTAATGTAACAAAATATTTTATGTGCCGCCCGCACTTAAGGGATTTCATTGATTCAATTAAGCCTTACTTAATCCAACTAAATTTTTTTCTCAGTGTATACATAAAGAATTCTTTTTTAATTCTCTCTTTGACTCCGTTTGCTTGTTGGGTATTGGGATCTGACATGGGGGCGTGGTCTAAGCTAAGATGGCGTACCATAGCATACAATTTACATTGTTATATATGAAGCAAGTACCTGTTTTTGTTAATTATGAATATTTCTGTGCTATTAGGTAGATACTAATCCTACCAAACGTAATTTTATAGAAGGTGAACAAGTTTTCAGAGCAGGACATATAATAAAGTACGTTAAAAATAGCAAAAATATCGGTGATATAATAATCTTTTCACGCAAGACACATAAGAACATACAAGACGCATCAACGAACGCTTTCTGCTTGTATGCTACCATTCGTTCAGATTTTATCCATCAGAGAGCGTCTGGTCTATGTCAGATCCCAATTGAATTAAACTAAATTATTTGTTAGAATGCAATAAATTTGATTTTCCAGTAAAAACACGTTTATTTGAATTAGCTTTTATTTAAAATTATTAACATTTAGTTGGATGAAGTAGAATAATTATTCAAATCAAAGAAACGGTTTATTCAAAATCAAATATTCAATTTATTTAATAGAACAGAATAAATTTAAATAAATATATATTGAATTAAACTAAATTATTCGTTTGAATGAAATAAATTAGTTTTGAATTAAAAACACGTTTATTTGTATTAGTATTTATTTAAAACCACTAAAATTTAGTTGGATAAAACAGAATAATTTTTTAAATAAATTAAACGGTTTATTAAAAATCAAATATTTTATTTGTTTGATAGAACAAAATGAGTTTGAATAAATATATATTGAATTAAACTAAATTATTTGTTTGAATGAAATCAATTTGTTTTCAATTAAAAACACGTTTATTTGAATTAGCTTTTATTTGAAATTACCAACATTTAGTTGGATGAAGTAGAATAATTATTCAAATCAAAGAAACGGTTTATTCGGAATCAAATATTCAATTTATTTGATAGAACAAAATGACTTTGAATAATTATATATTGAATTAAACTAAATTATTTGTTTAAATAAAATAAATTAGTTTTGAATTAAAAACACGTTTATTTAAATTAGTGTTTATTTAAAATAACCAAAATTTAGTTGGATAAAACAGAATAATTTCTTAAATGAAATAAACGGTTTATTTAAAATCAAATATTTCATTTGTTTGATAGAACAAAATGAATTTGAATAAATATATATTGAATTAAACTAAATTATTTTTTTGAATGAAATCAATTTGTTTTCAATTGAAAACACGTTTATTTGAATTAGCTTTTATTTGAAATTACCAACATTTAGTTGTATGAAGTAGAATAATTATTCAAATCAAAGAAACCGTTTATTCGGAATAAAATATTCAATTTATTTGATAGAACAAAATGACTTTGAATACACTGAGAAAAAAATTTAGTTGGATTAAGTAAGGCTTAATTGAATCAATGAAATCCCTTAGGTGCGGGCGGCACATAAAATATTTTGTTACATTAATACAAATATTTTAATTGAGTCAAATAAATATTTCATTTTTTTAAAGTAAAAAATTGATTGTACTAAGCATCACAAATATTGGTTGAATAAAATTAATTTATTGTTTTAAAAAAATTATTTATTAATTCAAATGCATATTTGTTTTTCTAATTGCTTATTTCATTACATCAATATGCATGTAGTAACTGAATCAAATAATATTTTGTATTTTCAAATAAATATTTGACTTACTAAATGTCGCGAAGATTGATGCAATAAAATTAATTCATTGTTTTAATAAAAAAAATTATCAATTAAAATGTCCATTTGTTTTTCTAATTAATTATTTCATCATATTAATGTTATATTGAAATTAAATTAGTTCAATATTTTATATTTTCAAATGAAAGTTTAATTTATTGAATATTTTAAATTGAAATTTTAAGATTTAATAAAATTAATTCATTGTCTTAACAAAAAATTGATTAATTATTCGGTTTCACAAATAAAATATTTCTTCAAAGTGAAGAAATATTTAATTAATTCGATTTATAGATATTTTAATCGAACAAATACTGTCTTTAATCAACAGTATTTGCTTTCAGTGATTTATATTTATTTATTAACATCAATGAATTGATGACTCATTAAAGGACAGGTGAATATGATTCCATTTATTTATATGGTAAAGAATAACAATTATTAACATACTAACATTAGTATATGCTTTATACAGTGATCGCACACGCAGTAAATCTAACATAAATTTCGCTCGCATTACAATTTACGTATTATATATCTTGGATTTTTAACTTCCTTATATATCAACTTAGAAGCCCTCTTACCACTTGCGAGATCGAAAATTAACGACGCCACCAAGCGGTAGTATCATCAAACCATCGAACTAAATGATTTTGTTGAAACAATAAATGTTCCTTTTAGTTCAAATATGTCTTATTTGAATAAAATAAATTATGTAGTTGAATCAAATAGTGGATTTACTTGATTTTAACAAGTATTTAATCAGATTCGTCTGTAATTTTTATTAACTTTAGTACATATTTTGCTAAGTTATTCACTTAGCAAGACACGTATTTAAAACATGAGTTTGTTTGAGTATAAAGGATGATAACTTATACAAAAAAATATTTTTCAATAATATTAAATATTAATTTTAACATTATATTTCATTTGATTTAGTAAATATGTTATTAAATAATAACTGCTTGTTCCAATAAATATTTCATTAAGATAATCAAATAATTATTTAATCGATCTGATGAAGAAATTAATTAATACAACAAAATATTTAATTATGACATAAATAATAAAATATTTAATTGGGACATAAATAATAAAATATTTAATTGGGACATAAATAATAAAATATTTAATTGTTAAAAATAATAATTAATTCAATTAATCACTGATTTCATAGACGCAATATAATTAAATAATAAAAGTAATAAAATAATTTTATAGAATAAAATAAATATAATATTTGAATCAATTGAAAATTTAAATTATTTAATGCATCCAATTAATTATAATATAGCAATAAAATTATTTGAGTAAAAGACAATGAGATATTTCATAGAATCAATCATATATTTCATATAGAGAAAAAACGCATTCATCAAAGCAACTAAATATTGAATTAAAATGATTAGGTATTTCATTGGCCAGTGAAATAATTTAATATGAGTCATACAATATTTATTTAAAACAATGAAATATCTTTTTGTTACTATTCAAAATTTATTGAAAGAATAAAACAATAATTTTGACATTATTAAATATTTCATTAATATAATTAAATATATTATTGAACAGTAAAGTAATTTAATAGAGGTGATATAATAATTAATTAAATCAATGTAATATATTCTTCTTTTAATCAACATTTGATAAAAATACGTAGAATTAGTAAACATTTTATTAAGATAATTAAATATATTATTAAACATCAAAGTAATTTAGTAGAAGTATTATAATATTTAATTGAATTAGTGAAATATATTCTTATGTCAATCAAAACTTGATAGAATTAATAAAATAAATATATTTCTTTTAATAAATTTTTCATTGAGATAATCAAATATATTATTGAACATTAAAGTAATTTTATGGAAGTGTTAATACAATATTCAATTGAATCAATGAAATATATTCTTGTTTCAATAACAACTTGATAGAAATAATAGAATAAATATATTTGGTTTAATAAATATTTCATTAAGATAATCAAATATATTATTAAACATTAAAGTAATTCAATAGAAGTGTTAATACAATATTTAATTAAATCAGTGACATATATTCTTGATTCAATAACCATTGATAGAAATAATAAAATAAATATATTTGGTTTAATAAATATTTCATTAAGATAATCTAATACATTATTGAACATTAAAGTAATTTAATGGAAGTGTTAATATAATATTTAATCAAATCAGTGAATTATATTCTTGTTTCAATAACAACTTGATAGAAATAATAAAATAAATATATTCGGTTTAATAAATATTTCTTTAAAAAAAATTTAATATCTGATTTTACGTTGCACCTTTCTTGACTTTAAAAAAATAATTTATTGGTTTTCTTTTTGTGAATTCATTGAAATCGGATTTGTTGATTTTAAAGAACCTATTTCTTTAAAGCAATTGTAATTTTTATTGAAATGTTGATCAAATTTTATGTGTTATACGCAACAAAATATTTTTTTTATACAATCACATATATTATTAATTAAATGACAATGTTATTAACTTAGTGAAGCGTTTATTTACAATATAAGCTTCTTTAACTTAATCGGATGACCGTTAATTCAAGCAAATATTATATTGATGATTGACCAATATTTTTTTATTGTTATAAAAGATTTTGTAAATTTAACAAACGATTTACTAAAATAAATATTTAATGACTGTAACAAAATATATAGATAATTTACAAACATATTCTATTGTTACAAATAAATATTTTATAAAATTTTATCAGCTGCCTTAATGAAATCGATTTAAATAAATCAATCAAATGAATTAACCAAAACAATAAATTTTTCTTTATTTTAAAAAAATATTTATTTTTTTTTAACTTAGGTATAATTTTTTTTATCCCAATTAAATATTTCAGTGATTTAATAACTTTGCATATTACTTCAATCAAAATTAATTTTTATCAACAAAATATTTAATAACTAAATTTATTTCATTGACTCAACTAAATTTTTTTCTCAGTGTAATTATATATTGAATTAAACTACATTATTTGTTTGAATAAAATAAATTAGTTTTGAATTAAAAACAACTTTATTTAAATTAGTGTTTATTTAAAATAACCAAAATTTAGTTGCATGAAACAGAATAATTATTTAAATTGAATAAACGGTTCATTTAAAATCAATAAATTCATTTGTTTGAACAACCAAAATGAAGTTGAATGAATATATATTGAATTAAACAAAATCATTTGTTTGAATAAAAAAAATTAGTTATGAATTAAAAAAAAGTTTATTTGAATTAGTATTAAATTGAATTAACCAAAATTTAGTTGCATAAAACAGAATCATAATTTAAATGAAAGAAACGGTTTATTCGAAATCAAATATTTTATTTGTTTGATAGAACAAAATAAATTTAAATACATATATATTGAATTAAACTAAATTATTCGTTTGAATGAAATAGAACAAAATGAATTCAAATAATTATATATTGAATCAAACTAAAATATTTGTTTGAATGAAATAAATTTGTTTTCAATTGAAAACACGTTTATTTGAATTAGCTTTTATTTGAAATGACCAACATTAGGTTAGATATAGTAGAATTTTTACTTAAATTGAATAAACGGCTTATTCAGAATCAAATATTCAATTAATTTGATAGAACAAAAAGAATTTGAATACACATATATTGAATTAAACTAAATTATTTGTTTGAATAAAAAAAATTAGTTATGAATTTGTAACGCGGCTTTTCTCTGTTAAAAAAAATTTTTTTTTTGTGTGTTAATGAGAGATTAAAGATGTTGTTTATATTCACATCTCCTCTCTCACTTCAAGACCACCTTTTATCTCTTTCTATTCCCTCTTAAAACTAATAGAATGAAAAGGATAACTACCTTACCGCACACTTAAACGCTGCATACACGTGCACACCAGGAACACGCAAATAAAACCCAGGGTACTAATCCACCTGGTTATTGATTTTTCTTGTTCCCGGTGCTGATGCTTAAACCTGTCATCTAGTAACACGTGAGACCGTGCTTTGGAGGTTAAGCCTAGGTGGGGACACTAACTTCCACAAACCAAGGCACACACACACATGGTTGTAAGCACTTCACTTACGAGACGCGACAAAAGCCCCGAGCAGACGATTCTCACCACCAAACGTCTAGGAGGCGGCGAAGCTGCGCCGACGGCACAAACAATATACGAACACGTGCTCGCGCGAGAATGCTATTGTGGCGCTCGTGTAGTCTTAATTAAAAAGTAGAAAGAGAGAGAGAGATAGATAGAAATAGACTGCTACACTAACTAAAGTCGATAAGGTAGGATAGACGCATATGATAAAAAGAAAGTATACGTATAAAAAACTTAATTATAACAGAAAGAGATGCTAGATTAACAGATAGGAATTGAAATGAGTCACATTATAGGTGGCGCGCAAAATCTAAAGATATTTAGATATAATTTAAATAATAATTTCTATTTACTTGTTGTTAAGACATTTTAGTATATTTTTATAGATGGCGCTACAGTACAAACAAATAAAATAACTTTGTAATTGTACTAAATAATTAAAAATGAAAATCGTTAACAGAATAAAGACTCAAGCGAGCCTAAAATAATGAATAATCAGAAATTATTACTTATATTATTAACTAATGTTTGTTTATGTTATTTAATGAAAAATGAAACTTTTTATTGTAATGAAATAACGAATGAATTATTCATAAAGAAAATAAGAATTAATGTAATCAAATTAAGCGCGCAGATAGCGTAACCTGTAAAGCGTAATAATACTACACTAGTAACAGGAAATATCCTGTTATTTGACTAGCGAGTAGCGAACTACACTAGAAGAAGACGATGAAAAGAACTTTACTTGATTAGTGAGTCGCGAAATAGAAAAAGATAGTAGATAGGAAATAACAAGAGTAATAAAGAGAGCAATAGAGAAGAAGAAGCCACTGATGCTCAGCGTTCGCTTCCTTCTTCTTCGTGCCTCATTATCGTTTCGTTAGCCTTCGCTATACAGTCACCTTTTGCTATTTTGTTCTAAGATTAAAATTTCCTTTTGTCTTCTATTAAAGTTTATAGTTAGTTGGTTATTATTGTTAAATTGTTTTATTTTCTTTGCGGTGGTTAAGGATTAAAGATTGTTGTTAAAGTTTAAAAATTGTTGCTGTTAAATTTTTCTTTCGTTATTTGTTAATTGAAATCGGGTGCGCGTGGAGATTCACACCAGTCGCCAAAGCCGGCCATTATTCCAAGGGCTTATAACCACGATTACCAGCCATCTTGATAAATTATATACGAGGATTTTCGGGGTTTTGAGGTTGTTCCTTTGGATTGAGAGGTTATTAAAGAATGGCTGAAGTAGAGCGTAGCAACGAGCAGAAAAAGGTATAATTTGTATTAAATTTAATTTTTTTTTATTATTTAAAATTGTGATAAAAGAAGTTGATAGTGCCTGAAGTTGAAAATACAAATTCTCTCTCTCTCGTGGTGAATTAATAGCAACGTATAAGTTAATTGAATTTGTTGCTATTATTTAACAACCAAGAAATTAAAAAGTAATTAAAAATTGTATTTTTGTCGTAATACTTGAAAATCCTTGCGGAGAAATCACGGCAGGCTATATAAATAGCCACGTGGTTTCCTAACCTAAAAATAATTCGTGGCATCATTGTGGAGAAGCGAAACTGAAATTGTTGTTTGATTTAATTATTGAGGAGAAATTTGTTATTAAATTAAATAGTGAAAATTAACCGTGAGATTTCCTTTTATATTCCTAACCTAAAATATTAAAGTGTAAGGAAAAATTTAGTAACTTAATAAGTGATCTTGAATAAATACTATTTCTTTCTAGTGAACTATATTTGTCGTAAAGGAAATTTTAAATTATTTATAAATTAAAAATAGTAGTTCATAATCAATTCTAGAAACTTTTCTTTTTCTTAGTTTTCTCTTACTTAGTCTTTGATCTTGTTGAATTTGTAAAATTATCCAATTATCAACTTAGTATTATCATCCTAAAGTGATTCAAGATTCATATTATTGGTAGAAATTCTAACTTTGTGGGAGATCAAGAAAAGATAGTTGTTTGATAAATTCTTTAAAAACTATTTCTCTTAGATAGTTTTCTTTGATTTAGAATTAATTTTCTTATAATGGCGAGGATAATAAATTATTAAAAGCAAATAATTTTAAATATATTAAAAATCAAAGGTCATAGTAATCTAGTTTCTGGATATTCATATATAAAATATATATATATTAATTTGTGATAAAATATATAACCTCGCTTCTATAAAACGCCTACTGAAGATTAGAGAGAGAAAGACTCAGAAGAAATTCGATACTAGCGCCACCAATTGGAGAGTTGCGTAATCTGGGATACGCACTGCTGTTCGAGCCCCACCCTTACATAACCTAAAATATATATTGAGCACGTGTTGCATACGTCGCTCAATTTATAGAATATTAAATAGATTCAAATTATTATTATTGCTTAATAGATTAAATTAATAATTTTCTTTTATATAATTTAATATATTCATTAATTGACTTCAATATTTTCTTATTATTTTCAATTTGATCTAGATTTATTTAAAGAAATTGTCTATAGCTTAACCTAAATTCTTTTAATTAAATTACTTCAAGTTTACTTAGTGAATTTTACTCTTTATAATTAAATATTTGTTAACTTATTTATTGAAGAGATTTTATAATTGATTAGATAACTTAAAGGTAGAGTATTTAATTCCCTTCTCATACTATCATTATTAATTTTGTAGGCTGGTAAATCTCAGAATTTGGGAATTGTAAGCCAATTATTATTTCGTATTCAATTAGATGTATTTATAATATCCCAAATAAAAACCACCCTTACAACTGGCGCCCAACTCAAAGGCCAAGTAACGGCAGAAAAATACTGAAATTGATGGTGCAAAGTCCAAAAAGTGAGGTTAAAAATAAAACAGAATTGATTAGGTGTAAAAGAGAGAGAGAGAGAGAGAGCACCTATATATCTAAAGAGAATATATATATAAAAAAATAATACATAACATAGAAAGAGAGCATACATATATATACGCATATATATACATATTCACATATAAAAGAATATAAAATATATTTATATATATCTGTATAGCAAGAATTGGGAATATCCTTCTTTTATATATTGGGTGGGCCCTCCTACCTAAAACAAACTGATTTTTACGATCGTATTGAACCTGTCGAGTGCCAAAATTATATATATACCCATTTTACATTTGCGGTAGCGATTTTTTTTGCGGATTTTACAACTTACAGGAAGATTTTTCTTAAATATTATAAAAATAAAAAGCAAAATTCAAGAAGAAAAATAATTTAATTACTCAAGAAAAATAACTTAATTATTCAAGAAAAATTATATTATTACACAAGAAAAATAAAACTCAAGACAAATAATTACTCAAGATAATTACCAAATTTTTCCTAATTTTTAATTGTCATCAAATTTTTTTTTTTCTCTTTTTCTTCCTTTTTCGCGAAACTAAAGTATTAGGAATCACATCAAGAGATTCAAGAAGAGTAGAATTTTTATTTCTTTCACGTTTAAATTTTCTTATCTAAATTTTTTTTTATTTATAAGAAGGAATTACATAAAATTTTTTTCTACTTACTCAAGAAGATTTGCAAATAGCGAAGAAAAATAAATTAAAAATAACTCATAAAACAATCAAGAAGAATTGCGTTTAGCGAAATAAATAAAAGGATTTAAGATTAATTAAAATCTATATTACTCAAGAAACTCAAGAAGAAATAAAGCAAAAATACAATTTTGCAAATAAAAATTTGCACAAATTTTTCTTTCCCTCCTAGGTAAAACAAGAGTAGAAGTAAAAGACGGTAATCTCCAGAGTAACATAATTTATATACGTGTACATATATTTATTCATACATATCTATTTATATTGGCACTCGACGGAGATATTAGCGTAGAAACCCCTTTTTACATCCCCAAACTTAAAACAAGTACCGTTTTACTTATTTTACCCTATCGTGGAACTTCTATTGCATACGTGTGCTTTCGTCAGAGCGGTTTACGTTTGCGAAAATTTTTTTTTCTTTTCTTTTTGGCGCTTAAATAGTGATAGCTGCCCTCATTTGAATTCAGAAGTAGATTTTGTCGTGGTAGAGATTTTTATTAAATCGTTAAAATATTATAAAGAAGAATTTCGTACTTGTTTGGAGAGACCGTAGATCGTTGCAAAGCAATTAGCGGATCAAGATGTCGGACCACAAGACAAAGATGGATGAATTGAAAAAAAATAAAGAGATTAAAGAGTTGGCAAGAACTATTAAGCAGCTAGATCCACAGGAAGTCCAAAATAGACTAAAAAAGAGAAACTTAAATTCGCAAGGTCCGGTGTTAGCTATACGAGATAGGTTATTACGAGCATATATCATGGATACAGAACCAGATAAGGATGTTCCGTGGTACCCAACCGATGAGATAGCAGACGAGGCGGACCGAGTATTAACGGAAACTGGGGACCAACAGGAAGCACCAGAGATTATAGCAACAGAAACGGATACCACCGATAAAGATACAGATGTAGAAAAGGATAAAGTACCACCCTCTATACAAGGCACTTCAAAATCACCAATGACGACGATAGTAACTAGAACTAATCCTTCTACAATTCAACCAATAGAACAACGAAGTTCGTTACCAGAGGTAGCAGGATTGCCTATCTGGAGTAATATGGCATTACCACCTCTAGGACCACAACGGAAGAGAATATCTGTACTTCTTTCTCCGGAAATCGAAGAGATACTAAAAAGAAACTCAGAATGCCGAGAAGGTGAAGAAGTGCAAATAATTCAAAATTTACGTTTAGTAAAACCTCCACAAGGTTCTGAGCCAATAATCATAGCATCTCCAGATTCTACCGTAGCGGTAATGGAAAGAAGAGTAGAAGAACCTACGAGCATGATCAATAATCTAGGAAATGTAAGAATAACTGAAATAAATAATTCCAAAGATATGCTGAGTAGTTCTAATAGTGGAAGTAGTACCTCTGAAGCCTCCAGTAGCGGTGATGAAATGGGAAATAACCAAATCGTCAACCAGACTTATCAAAATCTCATTCAAACTCTGACAGGAGGAAGAAAACCGAGAAAAATGCAACAGAGTACAACTTCACTTACAAATCCATATTTAGAGGAACCAAATAATCAGATTCTAAGGCAACGCTCTACACCGAAGGTGAGCAAGCCAACCAGAATTGAAAAATTGAATTTCTCTGGAACCGAAGATCAGTCGTCAAAACCCAGTGATGAAAGAAGTAATAAGAAGAATATACTCACAGAGGAAAATAGAATGAAACCAAAGAAAAATAAGCAAAAGAGACAAAATAAAAAGAATAAGGAGCCGTTCAGAGGTAAGGAGGACGGCCGAAAACCTAGAAAAGGAGAATCAGACAAGGAGGTTTCATATAGCGAAGATGATAGTAGCGATGAGTATACCTATAGTAGTGATAGTGAGGAAGTGTTACCTAGTCAAAGGTCAAAAGGTCACCACAGAAGATCTAATAGAAGACGAAAGTCCAAAGAGGTGACAAGGGTTATGAAAGCCCTACGAACCTGGAACCTGCAATTCTCTGGTGATTGTAAAGAAGGACCAGAACACTTTCTAACACAATTAGACGATTTTAAAAAGAGCAATCACTACAGAGGGAAAGACATCATCAAAGCCCTATCTGGAGTGCTGACTGGCGCAGCAAACGTTTGGTATCTTACCAGAAAAGGAGAAATATCATCCTGGTCACACTTTAAGAAAGCTTTCCGACATCAATTCATTGGTGAATTATACAGGGAAGATCCGATAGATGAATTGAGACAGAGAACTCAAGCTAAGGGTGAGAGGATATCCAATTATTTATCGTGTCTCAGATATATCATTAAACACTTTAGATCTCCTCCAACATCGATAGAATTAGTGGATATGGTATTCAAAAATTTGTTACCAGAATATAGAAGAGCGATGGTGGATAAAGAAATCAATTCGCTGGATGATATTGAAAGGTATGGTCGACGCTGGGAACGTCGAAAGGATTTAGACAGCCGATACGTACCACCACCTCCGAAAGATAAGATGAGATTACCAACAGCTGGCTATGCTGGAAGTAATACCAAAGTTAGAATAGCAGCAGTCCGGGAAATATCATCCGAAGATAGTGAGACCCAAAATAGCGGAAAAAGTAAAAAAAGAAGAAGGAGTAAAAGAAACAAGAAGAGTAATCAGAATGAGGTAGCGGCAACTAATAAGAAAGAGAAAAATGAAATAATAGCGGCGGTTGTAGATATCAAGAAAGAGAGTATAGAAGAAAATAAGAACAATACTCACGAGACAGCAGGAAAAACAAACGATAATCAGGGAGAACAAGCACCACAAAATAATAATTACGATGGGAGGCCAAATTACGGAAATCAAGGCAGAGTTAGGTGGAATCCACCCAGAAATGGCGGTTATAACGGATCCCAGCGTTCAAGATATCGACCACAATCTGGGCAAAACGCATCTAATTACGATAGACCTAATAATTGTTATCACTGCCGTCAGGATGGACATAGAATGCATGAGTGTCCAACAATCACCTGTTATTGTTGCAAAGCAATGGGACATAGTGCTGATTATTGTCCTACTAGACCTAGTAGAAACAACCAAAGTCAGGTCTACTGCCAAGTCTGTAATACCCCAAACGTAAAATTTTAAATTTGTGTAACTTGTGCACCATTACGACAAACCTGGGGAAACGGATCAGCAGGGGGACTGCTTCGTCCCACACTCCCCTTATGAGCCACCCAGGGACGTCAATCAATAAGAAAAACCCACCAGAAATAAGAGAGATGTTAAATAAAAATAATGAAGAATCGAAGAATATGGAAACTAAGATAGAAAATGAAGATAATATAGTAAATAGAATAGATAATAATGATGAAGAAGATAGAAGAATAATAGCGGATTTGTTGAAAATTGATAAAAATGACGAAGAGTTATTTAGAAAAGCGGAAAGGGAAGCTAGACGATAAACCCTTACCGAACCTATAATAAAAGACTCGCTCAGAAAGGGAATTTCATAAACGAGGGAATTTCATGCTGGGCAAATCAAGGAAGTTTATCAACGGAAGATTACTCAGCGCAGAAAATTAATGAACTTCGGTTTAAAGCTCTGGGGAATTCCAGCACCCAAACTTATGATGATGGCTGGTCAACAACCTCAGATGAGGAAGAAACTGAAATGAATTAGGATTTCAAGCGTGAGGTACAAGAAATAGTAGGAGACTTAAAAAGTGAGATGATAGAGGCAACGAAAGTACCTACCACCGAGGCAGAGGCTATAGTAAAACCGGTTGATCTTGTTAATGGTCCTGGTTTTGCCGAAAACATCGAAAATTCAACGAAGCTGGACAACTTCGCAAAAATTGTCGATGAATCTGCAAAACAAGGGGAGGGGGAGAGGCTGTGCCAGGCACATCAAATTTTTCGTCACCTATGGAAGAAGAGAAGAAGAAAATAGCGGGTATGGCCACAGAAAACAGAAATTTTCTTCGAATTATTTTAGCTGGAAAACCATTTAAGGCATTATTTGACCCAGGAGCAATGGTATCATTGGTTCGTCCTCGCGTCTATGAACAATTCCAAGACAGATTGAAGGAAAATAATACACTGATTAAAACCGTAACAGGAAAAATTTCGAAGGTAATAGGAGTACTTCAGCTTACTAGGAGAGTGTCACACCTCCGGATCACGGATTTTGCTCAAACTTCGGGATAAGTTTTCAGATGATAAAATATGGAAAAAGCTAAAGTTATAGTCACAAACACTCAATATTTCCCTAGTTACAGGCAATTAAAGAAAATCACTAAAAAAAGTTACTAGATTTTTAAACGCATATAGTTCTTTAGCATTGATAGCTAGAAGCTTGAAACTTTTTTTAAAATTAAAGCTGAGCTCAAATCCTTTCGAATTAGTAATTATAGCATTTCAAAATATTATTTTTTCCCAAAGTTAGAGCGTGATAAACATTGGACCTGATTTTTCTTTTAAAAACATTAATTAATAATAAAAGCTGAAATTAGGTCCAATCCTTATTACGCTCTAACTTTGGGAAAAAATAATATTTTCATATGCTGTAGCTACTGTTTCGAAAGGATTTGATCTCAGCTTTAATTTAAAACAAGTTTCAAGCTTGTAGCTATCGACGCTAAAGAACTATATGCATTTAAAAATCTAGTAACTTTTTTAGTGATTTTCTTTAATTGCCTGTAACTAGGGAAATATTGAGTATTTATGACTATAACTTTAGCTTTTTTCATATTTTATCATCTGAAAACTTATCCCGAAGTTTGAGCACAATCCGTGATTTGGAGGTGTGACACTCTCCTAGTTAGTTTGGATATAGATGGCGTAGTTGACTTATTACCAGTAAAAGCTATCGATAACTTGGATCAGGATATAGTGTTGGGAGTGGATTTCTGCCAAAAATTCGACTGCGATGCTCGTCTAGGAAGAGGATTATGGAGAGTAAAAGAAGGTGAATGGAGAAGTTTTGGTCAAAACGATGATGAAGATACTATAATTCACGCAGAATGTGCTGGAATAGCAGAAATAACAGATGATGAAAAGAGAAAAGTAGGAAAATTAATAGAAAAATATCTCCCAACGAATTCAACTTCTCTCGGACTAAAGAAGTTAATAGAACATCGTATAGAGGTAACCAACCAAGAACCTATTGAACATAGGCCACCCAGGATGTCTCCAATGATGTTAGCGATTGCTCAAGCAGAAGTAAGAAAAATGTTGGCTGAAGGAATTATTGAACCATCAGCAGGCGACTATAGCAGTGCACCTGTAATGGTACGAAAACCAGATGGCAGTTATCGCTTTTGCGTGGATTACAGAGATTTAAATAAAGTAACGAAGAAAGATGCATATCCTCTACCGAATATGGACACAATTTTGGACAAGTTACGAGAAGCTTGGTATTTATCTAAGATAGACTTAAAGTCAGCTAATTTTCAGGTTATGGTAGAAGAATCAAGTAGGAAATATACGGCATTTAGCGTACCAGGATCTGGACTCTGGCAATTTCGTCGTCTCCCGTTTGGTTTGACTAACTCACCAATGACTTTTCAAAGATTAATCGACTCTCTGTTTGGTCCAGAATATGACCCGCATATATTTGGATACTTAGATGACATAATAATTGCCACCAAGACTTTTGAGGAACATCTTAAATGGTTAGAAGAAGTATTAAAGAAAATAGCCGAAGCTGGATTAACAGTAAATAGAGAAAAATGTGAATTTTGTAGTACAAGGGTAAAATATCTAGGATTTCTACTAAATAGCGAAGGACTTAGACCAGATCCCGATAAGGTTGCACCAGTGATGAACTATCCAGCACCAAGAAATGTAAAAGAATTACGTAGGTTCCTAGGTATGGTCGGATGGTACTCCAGGTTCATCGAAGGAGATTCAGAGAAAAAGATACCTTTGCTAAAACTCTTAAAGATATCTAAAGAATGGGAATGGACAGAAGAACAAGAAGAAGCATTTCAACAATTAAAGAAGGCATTGACTATGGCTCCAGTATTAGCGAGACCTGATTTCTTAAAATCTTTCACTATTCAGTGCGATGCTAGTAACTTCGCAGTTGGAGCTGTACTTACCCAAGAACACAAAGATGGCGAACATCCTATAGTATACGTAAGCCGTAGCTCGACTGCTCCTGAGCGCAACTATAGCACCACTGAGAAAGAGTGCTTAGCACTTATATGGGCCATGAAGAAATTGAGACCATATCTCGAAGGATACGAATTCCGAGTTATAACAGATCATAGCGCCTTAAAATGGCTGATGAAGATGAAAGAAGCAACTGGAAGATTAGCGAGATGGGCACTAGAAATCCAACAATGGGATTTCGAAATACTTCATAGAAGAGGATCAGCTCACCAATTTCCAGATGCTCTATCACGAATGTATGACCCCGAAGAAGAAGCCATAGCAGCATTTAAAAAGATCAAAGACGAAGAATATACCAAGAAAATGGCAGAAGTAGAGAAATTTCCTAGAAAATATCAAGGTTGGAAGGTTGAAGACGGTTTACTATATAGATTTCGCACTGACCCTCTGTTAGATCCTATAACCAATAGAGAAGAAAATTGTAGGTTAGTCATACCTATGGAACAACGCGACAGAGTGCTAAAAGACGCTCATTGTGAACCTTCTACCGGACACCTAGGAATAGAGAAAACATACGATAGAATAGCAAGAGAATATTATTGGAGAGGCTTATATTATGATGTTACTCACTTCGTAAATAGTTGTGTAGAATGTCAGAAATATAAAATATCACAACAAGGTCCACAAGGATTAATAGGAAAGCGAGTAGTAGGTAGACCATGGGCAGTAGTAGCAGCTGATTTAATGGAATTTCCTCCAAGCAAGAAACAATTCAAGTATGTGATAGTGTTTCAAGACCTATCCACAAGGTGGATTGAATTAAAACCTATACGAAACGCAGATGGTAAAGCGGTAGCAGCAGCATTTGAAGAACTTATTCTATTCCGATGGGAGACTCCAGAATACTTTCTAACCGATAACGGAAAGGAATTTGATAATAAGTTCTTAGATAAGGTATTAACAGAATATGGAGTCAAACATGTTACAACACCGCCATACCATCCACAGGCTAACCCAGTTAAGAGAAGTAATAGGACATCAAAAACGATGATTGCCACCTTTGTGAAACAAGACCATAGAGACTGGGACCAACACATACATGAATTTCGCCATGCTGTAAACACTGCTACTCAGGCATCAACCAAGGTATCACCAGCTTTTCTTAATTATGGTAAACATCCTCAACCAGTAAAAAGTCTCAGAAGAGAGGTTGAAAAAACGGATCTAATATACAAGGTAGACCCAGAAGCATGGTTAGACAGAATGAAAAGATTGGATGCACTAAGAGACTTAGTAGCGAAATTTATTGATGAAGCGAAGGAAAAACAAGGAAGAATATATTATGAAGGAAGAAGAGATGTCCAATTTAGCGTTGGCGATGAGGTGATGCGAAGAACGCACCCTCTATCAAATGCGGCACAACGATTCTCAGCGAAGCTCGCTCCCAAGTACGACGATCCGTATAAAATCGTGGCGGTTCTTTCTCCGTGCGTTTACGAAATCGAAGTCGGGTCGAACAAACAATGCGCGAAAGCACACGTGTCGCAATTGAAGAGATATATTCCCCCGCGTTACCCTTTAACCAACCCAAACCTTAAAAATAAAAATTAGTTTAGGATAAAAATTGGCGAATCTATCATAAAAATATACATATATACATATAAGATAAATTAGTGGTTAACAAAGAGTTTAGTGGCTAGGATGCTCCAGGCAATGGCACACCAGAGTCCATGGAGAACACCTCGAGCCCTCCGAACACTGATCTCATTGATTTAGATGGCCCGACCCCACCACCTTACAACGACGGGTCGAGTGAGGTGGAGGAGGCTCCGGAGTATGAGATGAGTGTGGAGGAGGAAGCTCGATTGTTGAGCGAGGACATGGACTCCATACCACCGTGTACCACTCCCTCAACAACAACCACATCAACACCAATAGAAACGGCTATGCTGGTAGACATCTGCGGTGATGACGCAGACAGAACCATCGGAGACGAGATTCTTGACTCCGTTCCCTCACCTCACCTTAATTGGGCAGACGAGGTAGAGGAAGAGGAGAGAAAAAACGCGGCTCTGAAAGAGTTTCGTCGGTCATCCGAAGAATTAGGGGAAGAGATGTCGGTAGAGAGGCCACTTTCTCCGACCAACCAACATTCGACGCTTGCTCCTCGCCCTAACCCGGCTGAGGAAGTAGAGGCGGAAGAACGGAGGTTGGCCCAAGAAAGGCAGGACTCTTTGCTTAGACAAAGAGAAGCAGAAGAGGCTCAAAGAGCTGAAGAAATGAAAATTGAAGAAAAGAGGCAGCGAATCATAGCGCAGGCCGAAATGGAAATGTTGAAAAAGATAGCTGCAGAAAATGAAGCAAAGGAAAGAGAAACAAGAGAAAGAAGGTTGGCGGTGGCGGAAGCAAGGATGGCGGCGCTAGATTTGGAAGATCTGGATGAGGATAATCCACAACAATACCTCAAGGCTCAAATGGCAAAGCAAAGGGCCCAGAAGCAAGAGCACCGGACACCAGGTACGCCGGTGCTAGCTCTGCGTCAGCCTAAAGGACCTGAGCCGATTGAGGAAATGGTAGAGGTAGCTGCTGTCGTCCTGATCGGAGAGGTCCACCAGCCAGAGACACAAAAACTACCGAAAGAAGATAGGCCAAAGACCGTAGTGGTACCGCATACGGGAACTAATGCAAGACTTCAGATCGTGGAGGACTCTGATGAAGAGAGGAGGTCCACTAGGGCCCCCACTACCGTCATAGTCCACCCCGTTAATGGGTCCTCTGCGCTACCATCGTCATACGTTCCTGTGGTCTCCGCTGAGGTAATGATTAACACTCAACCTCAAGCCTGGGATCTACAGGAGAGTATGGAGACGGAAGACTTAGTTCTCCCTATACCAAGAGAGATTCCTCGATCGGAGAATTCCCGAAGCAGGGGCAGGAACTGGGAGATCTGCCCGACGCCATAGAGCCAGAAGGAGGAGAGCAGCCGGAGAGACTAGGAGGCAGCTACATCCTGATGACTTAGAATCATCAGTAGTACTGCCACCTCGACCTCCCCGTGCACTTCCCCTTCCTTTGACTCAGCTGGTTTGAGCTGAGCCCTCCCTTCCCTCTGCACCGCCGAATATTCCAATCGAGAATGCTCCTAGACCCCTGGTGATTCATGAGGGCATCATGTTTGGGAATCTGACGGGGATTCCCACTGACCCCACCGTTGATCCACCTCACGGCGCCTGCTTCTCGTGCTGGCGTTCCGGACACCGATCAAGGGAGTGTCCACGGCCATTGGATGTTGCACACTGCTTCAACTGTGGAAGGAGAGGAGTTAACCTCAACTCCTGTCCCCGATGCAGCAGCGAGCACCGATCCTACGTGGCTCATACCTTCGGTCCTGGAACCCGACGAGAGGTACGGAGCACGGACTTGGGTACACGTGGAGGAAGGAGAGAAGAACACTCCAGACCCAACGAACGAACCTCTCGCGATGCTGGATCTAATAGAGCCTTTCGTGATAGAAGTACTAGGGGATTACGAAGCAGGTCTCTCTTCCGTCGAGGAAATCACCGGGTCCGAGAAGAGGGGGCCCCTTACCCCTCTCAAAGGACAAGGGAGACCCACGTAAATCCCCCAAGAAGTACAGCGCTGGATCGTCTGGGAGAAGCGGTTAGGCTGGTGGAGCGCCTTCAAGGCCTTCCGGAGGATACTAGAAATACATTCCTCCGGGCGGTTTTGGAGGAAGAACCGAGGTCTGACCGTAGACCTAGACGTTAAGTCGCCTGCATTAGCGAAATAGTGGAGTTGTGGAGATAGCGGTATTAGCAGAGAAGAGTAAAGAATAAAACGAAGATAAAGGAGGAGGAAAAATAGAATTAATAATGAAGAAAAATTGGTTGTGAGGATTAAGAAGAGAGGGGGTTGGTAATAGAGGAATTGAAGAAGTGTAAGCATCATAGGACAATGATATGTAGTGAGTGTTTTAGAAGTTAAATATCAATGTAAAATAGTAGGTGAGGGGTAAGAGGTAAATTGTGATGTCCTATACAATAACGATTAAGTTAATTATAAAATAACCAGAAATGTATGTATAAAATAAATTAAAAATATATATATATATCATATAGCGGATCCTGGTTCATTGTGTGTAGCGTTGAAATGCGGTACATCGGGGATGTCCCGATTTAAGGAGGGGGTGTTTGTAACGCGGCTTTTCTCTGTTAAAAAAAATTTTTTTTTTGTGTCTTAATGAGAGATTGAAGATGTTGTTTATATTCACATCTCCTTTCTCACTTCAAGACCACCTTTTATCTCTTTCTATTCCATCTTAAAACTAATAGAATGAAAAGGATAACTACCTTACCGCACACTTAAACGCTGCATACACGTGCACACCAGGAACACGCCAATAAAACCCAGGGTACTAATCCACCTGGTTATTGATTTTTCTTGTTCCCGGTGCTGATGCTTAAACCTGTCATCTAGTAACACGTAAGACCGTGCTTTGGAGGTTAAGCCTAGGTGGGGACACTAACTTCCACAAACCAAGGCACACACACACATGGTTGTAAGCACTTCACTCACGAGACGCGACGACAGCCCCGAGTAGACGATTCTCACCACCAAACGTCTAGGAGGCGGCGAAGCTGCGCCGACGGCACAAACAATATACGAACACGTGCTCGCGCGAACATGCTATTGTGGCGCTCGTGTAGTCTTAATTAAAAAAGTAGAAAGAGAGAGAGAGATAGATAGAAATAGACTGCTACACTAACTAAAGTCGATAAGGTAGGATAGACGCATATGATAAAAAGAAAGTATACGTATAACAAACTTAATTATAACAGAAAGAGATGCTAGATTAACAGATAGGAATTGAAATGAGTCACATTATAGGTGGCGCGCAAAATCTAAAGATATTCAGATATAATTTAAATAATAATTTCAATTTACTTGTTGTTAAGACATTTTAGTATATTTTCATAGATGGCGCTACAGTACAAACAAATAAAATAACTTTGTTATTGTACTAAATAATCAAAAATGAAAATCGTTAACAGAATAAAGACTCAAACGAGCCTAAAATAATGAATAATCAGAAATTATTACTTATATTATTAACTAATGTTTGTTTATGTTATTTAATGAAAAATGAAACTTTTTATTGTAATGAAATAACGAATTAATTATACATAAAGAAAATAAGAATTAATGTAATCAAATTAAGCGCGCAGATGGCGTAACCTGTAAAGCGTAATAATACTACACTAGTAACAGGAAATATCCTGTTATTTGACTAGCGAGTAGCGAACTACACTAGAAGATGACGATGAAAAGAACTTTACTTGATTAGTAAGTCGCGAAATAGAAAAAGATAGTAGATAGGAAATAACAAGAGTAATAAAGAGAGCAATAGAGAAGAAGAAGCCACTGATGCTCAGCGTTCGCTTCCTTCTTCTTCGTGCCTCATTATCGTTTCGTTAGCCTTGCTATACAGTCACCTTTTGCTATTTTGTTCTAAGATTAAAATTTCCTTTTGTCTTTTATTAAAGTTTATTGTTAGTTGGTTATTATTGTTAAATTGTTTTATTTTCTTTGGGGTGGTTAAGGATTAAAGATTGTTGTTAAAGTTTAAAAATTGTTGCTGTTAAATTTTTCTTTCGTTATTTGTTAATTGAAATCGGGTGCGCGTGGAGATTCACACCAGTCGCCAAAGCCGGCCATCATTCCAAGGGCTTATAACCACGATTACCAGCCATCTCGATAAATTATATACGAGGATTTTCGGGGTTTTGAGGTTGTTCCTTTGGATTGAGAGGTTATTAAAGAATGGCTGAAGTAGAGCGTAGCAACGAGCAGAAAAAGGTATAATTTGTATTAAATTTAATTTTTTTTTATTATTTAAAATTGTGATAAAAGAAGTTGATAGTGCATGAAGTTGAAAATACAAATTCTCTCTCTCTCTCGTGGTGAATTAATAGCAACGTATAAGTTAATTGAATTTGTTGCTATTATTTAACAACCAAGAAATTAAAAAGTAATTAAAAATTGTATTTTTGTCGTAATACTTGAAAATCCTTGCGGAGAAATCACGGCAGGCTATATAAATAGCCACGTGGTTTCCTAACCTAAAAATAATTCGTGGCATCATTGTGGAGAAGCGAAACTGAAATTGTTGTTTGATTTAATTATTGAGGAGAAGTTTGTTATTAAATTAAATAGTGAAAATTAACCGTGAGATTTCCTTTTATATTCCTAACCTAAAACATTAAAGTGTAAGGAAAAATGTAGTAACTTAATAAGTGATCTTGAATAAATACTATTTCTTTCTAGTGAACTATATTTGTCGTAAAGGAAATTTTAAATTATTTATAAATTAAAAATAGTAGTTCATAATCAATTCTAGAAACTTTTCTTTTTCTTAGTTTTCTCTTACTTAGTCTTTGATCTTGTTGAATTTGTAAAATTATCCAATTATCAACTTAGTATTATCATCCTAAAGTGATTCAAGATTCATATTATTGGTAGAAATTCTAACTTTGTGGGAGATCAAGAAAAGATAGTTGTTTGATAAATTCTTTAAAAACTATTTCTCTTAGATAGTTTTTTTTGATTTAGAATTAATTTTCTTATAATGGCGAGGATAATAAATTATTAAAAGCAAATAATTTTAAATATATTAAAAATCAAAGGTCATAGTAATCTAGTTTCTGGATATTCATATATAAAATATATATATATTAATTTGTGATAAAATATATAACCTCGCTTCTATAAAACGCCTACTGAAGATTAGAGAGAGAAAGACTCAGAAGAAATTCGATACTAGCGCCACCAATTGGAGAGTTGCGTAATCTGGGATACGCACTGCTGTTCGAGCCCCACCCTTACATAACCTAAAATATATATTGAGCACGTGTTGCATACGTCGCTCAATTTATAGAATATTAAATAGATTCAAATTATTATTATTGCTTAATAGATTAAATTAATAATTTTCTTTTATATAATTTAATATATTTATTAATTGACTTCAATATTTTCTTATTATTTTCAATTTGATCTAGATTTATTTAAAGAAATTGTCTATAGCTTAACCTAAATTCTTTTAATTAAATTACTTCAAGTTTACTTAGTGAATTTTACTCTTTATAATTAAATATTTGTTAACTTATTTATTGAAGAGATTTTATAATTGATTAGAAAACTTAAAGGTAGAGTATTTAATTCCCTTCTCATACTATCATTATTAATTTTGTAGGCTGGTAAATCTCAGAATTTGGGAATTGTAAGCCAATTATTATTTCGTATTTAATTAGATATATTTATAATATCCCAAATAAAAACCACCCTTACAAATTAAAAAAAAGTTTATTTGAATTAGAATTTATTTGAATTAACCAATATTTAGTTGGATAAAACAGAATCATTATTTAAATGAAATAAACGGTTTATTCAAAATCAATTATTTCATTTGTTCGATAGAACAAAATAAATTTGAATAAATATATATTAAATTAAACCAAATTATTTGTTTGAATGAAATAGAACAAAATGAAATTGAATAAATGTATATTGAATTAAACTAAATTATTTGTTCGAATGAAATAAATTTGTTTTCAATTAAAAACACGTTTATTTGAAATTACCAACATTCAGTTGGATAAAGTAGAATCAGTATCTAAATCAAATAAACGGTTTATTCAAAATCAAATATTTAATTTATTTAATAGAACAAAATGAATTTAAATAAATATATATTGAATTAAACTAAATTATTTGTACGAATGAAATAAATTAGTTTTGAATTAAAAAGACGTTTATTTGAATTGGAATTTATTCGAAATAACCAAAATTTAGTTGGATAAAACAAAATAATTATTTAAATTTTTTGAACGGTTTATTTGAAATTATATATTCTATTAATTTGAAAGAACAAAACGATTTTGAATAAATATATAATAAATTAAACTAAATTTTTTTCTTCTATTTTTATTGGTGTTTAAGGTTACATTAACCTATGTTGGTCATGAGTGACCACAGAATTACATGCATTACAACGAAGTTATCATATTATACATTTTGAACATTGTCATTGTTTCATAGGTAATCTTGTTAGTATAAACGGTTTATAATTATTAACTGAAATAAATCAAGTTAATGAAAATAGATACACTGTTTAATTAAATGGACTATATAAATGTCATTTAAATATTCTATGATTTGGCTGCATGACGATGGGTCGGCGAAGTTTCTGGCGAAGTTTGTGGAAATATTGTGTTTGATCCTTTCGTTTTCGTATTTTTTGCAGTAGCAGAGAATATGTTTAACAGATATATCGTTACACTGCATACGTTGCAGATACTAAATTATTTGTTTGTATAAAATAAAATAGTTCCGAATTAAAAACACGTTAATTTAAATTATAATTTATTTGAAATAACCAAAATTTAGTTGGATAAAACAGAATAATTATTTAAATTAAATAAACGGTTTATTTGAAATCAAATATTTCATTTGTTTGATAGAACAAAATGAATTTGAATAAATATATTTCGAATTAAACTAAATTATTCGTTTTAATGAAATAAATTAGTTTTGAATTAAAAACCCGTGTATTTCAATTAGCATTTATTTAAATCAATCAACATTTAGTTGGATAATGCAGAATCATTAATTGAAACAAATAAACAGTTTGTTTGAAATCAATTATTTCGTTTGTTTGAAAGAACGAAATGAATTCAAATAAATATTTATTGAATTCAACTAAATTATTTGTTGGAATGAAATAAATTGATGATTTGAATGAAAAAAAGAAGAATCTTCTACTTAAATTCTCATTTATTCGCTTTAAATAATATTCATTTGATCTAAATGATAAGATTTTTTTTTGTCAACAAAATCTTTCATCTCCAACAAATAACTTTATTTTTTCAAGTTGTTCACATAATAAAAGGCTCATTTATCCAAATTAAAAATATTTTATTAAGTTGACGAAATTAATTATGAGTGATAAAATGCTTAAGATCAAATAATTATTTATTCAAAATCGAAAAATACTTTATTCAATTAAAAAAAATATCTTTATATTCTAAATAAACGATTTATTGAATCAAACTTTTTTGGTTTTTCATTAAATTTAAAAAATTATCTTAATATTCTTAAAATAAATTATCATTTGATCATATCTGAAGTACAAATATTGAATTAGTTATTTAAATCATCTAATCTATTTTGTATTAATTAATTTTGCTAAAAGATTTTTATTTTATTATGTAATTTTAAAAATAAATATTTTTTATTAATACACGATTAAAAAAAAAATTAAAAATTTTTTTAATCAATAAAATATTTAAATAGTTATTATTAGGTTGATTAAGAATAAAATTAAAAAAAAAAAAAAAAAAATCGCCTTGTTGGGATTGAAGTTGGGAATCTTTATGTTTAATTGGAGAGAAAATAAAAATTTATATTATTTAAATAATTCATTTATTCAAAATATCTAATTCAAATTAGTACGATGGTTTGATGATGTTACCGCTTGATGGCGTCGATAATTTTCTTCTTTACTGAATCTCGCAAGTGGTCGGAGGGCTTCCAGTTTGATATATACGAAAAATCAGAATTGAAGATCATAATAAAATTCTAATGCGTGCGATATTTATGTTGAATGTATTATGGGCGAGAAACTTTATAAAGCGTATTAATGTCGAAACCTTCGTATAATTATTAGCTATCATATATATATATATATATATATATATATATATATATATATATATATATATATATATATATATATATATATATATATATATATATATATATATATATATAAATCAAATAAATGGTTTAGTTGAAATTAATTATTTCATTTGTTTGATAAAACAAAGTGAAATTAAATAAATATTTATTGAATTTAAGTATATTATTTGTTTGAATGAAATTTAAAAAAATATTAAAATATATAAATATATATATTTATATATATTTATATATATACATATATCAGAAGTCTTAATATATAAACTGATTAAATATTTTTTTTATTAAGAAATTTTTTATTGATAAAACAAAATAGTTTATTTGAATCAGCTAAATATTTTGTTAATTCAAAGAAATATTTTATTGGTAGAATCAAATGTTTTATTGATAAAACTACACGATTTATTTGTTATAACCAAATAATTTATCCATCCAAACAAACATTTATTTCGATCTACAAAGCTCAATTTTCAAATTTTGTGCTTTGAATCAATACAACATTTTGTTAATTCAAATAAATATTTGTTCGCTTAAAGAGGATGGGCTCTGCAATTTAATGAAATATTTAATTTTTTTAAATAAATATTTAGTTGATTTAAACAAATTATCAAGCTATTTTGACTAAAAATTTATTCAATCCAAATAAATATTTGCTTGATTTAAATAATACGATTTGCCATTTAAGTAAATATTTAATTCGTTCAAATAAATATTTAGTTGATTTAAATAAATTATCAAGTTGAATTGACCAAATATTTATTTGGTTTAAATAAATATTTGCTTGTTTTAAAAGAATGGGATTTGCCATATAATGAAATATTTAGTTCGTTCAAATCAATATTTAGTTGATTCAAACAAATTATCAAGTTGAATTAACTAAATATTTATTTGGTTTATATAAATATTTGCTTGTTTTGAGAGTATGAAAAATTGATTTCAATGAAATATTTAATTGTTCAAATTAAAAATTTTATTTAAAGTAATCAAATATTTATTGAATTCAACTAAATATTGTGGTTTGGATCAAATAAATATTTGTTAGGGAGTATTGGAACAAACCATTTAGTTGGACCAAATAAATTTTTATTCAAATCACTAAATTTTTTTTTCAGTGTATTGCACGAATAAATGAGTAAATATATAGAAGTAAAAAGAAGCTAAGATATTCAGAACAAGTTTAATTAAATGATGTAATAGAGAATATTTCTGTGGCGTTAAGGAAAAAGGGAATGTGTCACATTTTTTCGGAAATCAAGATAAGGCTGATTTCATTTCAAATCGAACAGCCTGTATACATTCAAGTCAGCAATCACTGCACCAATGAAGTATGTTATTCTACTCTAAAAATAAAGTAATACGTATTTTTTGCTAAAATATCAAAATTGCATAAGATATGCACATTTTAAAATTGCATACAAAAACTAAATGTTCAAACTGAAAAAGTTGACAATAACTTTAGAGGTCTATCGTTTTACCAATTTTCAATGAATTTTGGTAAACCTTTTTGTGTTTTATTCTGTTTTGAGCCCTCTTCAAATCAGTGTAAGAAATTTTAAAAAAATCAAAAAATGACTGAGATATATGCATTTTACCAAAAAATGTACTTTTCATGCACGTGCATTTTTCTCACAAAGGCCATCTCTTTTTTTTGCTGGAATTTCTTGGGCTGGTAGAGGAACAAATAACCTATCTGATGGTACCTGTTTGTTCCCGTATTTTTTTGTTTGCAGCGAGAAAACAATTTACAAATTTTATTGTTGAAAAATGCTTGTGCATACGTTCGGAAGTCTTATGCAATCTACGTTTAAACGCTGTCGCATGCTTCGCTCATCATTTGTATACATCTGTATGTATGTATATACTATCAATAGTGATATATATATATATATATATATATATATATGTGTGTGTAAATATATATGTAAATTCGTAATATAAAAATAAATACCCTATTTAAAAAATGTACGTGGATTTCACATATATTCCATGTGCATTCGCATAGCAATCCACGCAGATTACCCACGTGGGTCCCCACGCAAAAAATCCATGTGGATTTTATGAAAGCTATGTTCATTTTATAAAACCCTCGTGGACTGTTAAAGAATCCATATGGATTTTATGAAATCTATGTGGATTTTCAAGGAACCGGCATAGATTTTATAAAGTCTGTGTTGATTTTATGTACTTTACGTGGATTTTCAAGAAATCCATATGGATTTTGTGAAATCCATGTGGATTTTTAGGAAGTCAACGTAGATTTTTACTTGGATATCCACATGGATTTAAACAAAAATTCACGTGGAAATCCACATGGATATTTTGAATAGGATATAAGTCGATATTTATTTTGCATTCAAAGTAAAAACCAAAAACGAGGTAAACCTCGTAATTTCAGCTCTTTGAAGATCAGAAAGCTTCTACGATTCAACTGAGAGTAGTCTGGTCTTATATATCTGCGACTTCGAAATTCATATGATGGATCACAAAACTTAGAGAAGAGCCACCTTGTAACTTACTGTCGAATTTTTCTTCTTTTCCTTCTTTAAAAAATATGTTTTGTTGATTCTTTTCATGAACGCTCAGACGTTTTAAAGTATGTGGAATAACATGTAAAGGATATTCTAATAATCTGTGCATTGCTGCAGATGGACATAAATATCGTGCATTCATGTATTGTTTGATTTTGTCATATTCATTTTCAACATTTTCACTATTGTCATTTTCAAAAGTGTCTTTATTTTCTGATCTAAAATCAACATTTACTTGATGTATTTTAATGTATGCACAATGATGATCTTCATAACAGTATTTAAATAAATATTTAATGCATTGTACAGTGGAACAAACTTCTACGTTTATGTGTGCATTAAATTTCAATAATAAGTAAGGGTTATAAGGAACAACGAATCCATTATCTGCAATTCTTTCTGTAAATTTGTCGAAGATAGCTCCAACAATCACCCGCAAGTCGTATGGGAGCGCCACCACTTAACGCACGCGCTCAGCCTGACTCTCTCTGTCTTCGTCTCTTCCATGTCTCTACACGTCGCGGCGCACCTTCAGTCTCTCACTCTCATCCTGGACTGCACTCGCTGCACACGTTTAAACTCAAGAGATTGCCTTGACGTGTTTCATCACTATTATTACATAGTCGTTCGTTCTGAGATATATTAATTTACTTAGTATTATTAAAATAAAGTTCTTTTCTTTTGTAAATTAAATTGTAAGTGCGGTGCACTGGAGATTATTTAATCCTCAACTCTAACAGGTTATCGGCCTAGCCACGCTTTATCAGTATTTTTTTGGAAAAAAAGGAAGGTGCAGTTTTTGAAGTATTAGCGTGGTAAGTAGAGTGCAGTTTTTCCAGAAGAGGGTTTTTAATCAGATGTGGGAAAAAGTGCGCGATAAAACTCAGAGGTGACATGTTGCGTCACATTTTTCTCTCTATTCTTTATCGTTCAGAAATGCTTTAAAATAACGAAAGTGAGAAATAAAAGCAAAAACAGTTAGAAAAGTGCATATGAAAAGAAAGAGATAGGAAACGCACGCTGTGCAATTGAATTTTTTTTTCTATTTTTTCTCGGGATATTGTGTGTTGTGACAGAGATTCGGACTAAATTTTTCAGAGGTGAGTCTCTTTTGTGTTTACGCAGAAGTAAAATATTGCATAAAGTAAAGCGAAAAAAAAGTGAAAAACGAAGGAAGAAAAGAAAGAAAACGCACGCTTTGCGATTGACCGCCATTTTTTTTTCTTCTGTCCTTCTCTATCTCACTTTTCTCTTAGCATCCATTGTTGCGTCAGATATTCGGACGTGAATTTTTTTTTCTCTTTCTTTCCTCCTCAGACGTGGTTTTTTTTTCTCTTTTTATTTATTTTTTTGTATTTATTCAAAAGTGCAAAATAAAATTAGGTATAAACGGGCATCGAGAGAAAGTATAAAGAGAAAGAGAGAGATAGAAGAGAGTATTAACTGAGGGCACGCGACGCGCGACTTGTCGCCTTTTTTCGTTGTGTATTCGGTGTCTCTGCGACTCTTTTACTGCTTCCTAGAATAAAATTCCGTATGCTTAAAGAAGCGTTTATTTTTCAATTCACGCGAGTGATGTGAAATTCAGAGGGCGCGTACATCTACGCGTTCGTGGCTAGTGTTAAAACTTTCTTAAGTGAGATAACCTCTCTGAAATTATAAATACAGACAAACTTGCGTTCGGTATGTCTGTATTGCCTACATATATATATTTATATGCATATAGTGTTGGTGCCACACAGTTTTGTGTGTTTAACGGTGTTGTGTATGTGTGAGTGATCACCTTTCTCGCATTAATAGTGTAATTGCGTTCGTCACACTCACGCCGAGAGAGCACATATATATAGTACTACGAACACACAGACGAAATATTCTATTAAAGTAATGTGTTAACTTGTCGTACGGTTTCGCATATACTGGAATATTTTTTTTCAGCAAAGAAGTTAATTATTATTTTCATTTTAAATAAAAATAAAGAAAATTAAAATCATAATTCAAGTTTGAATCATTTACTTAAAGTGCATTAACTTGTACGGTTATGCAAATAAATAAATTTTTTTCTTTCAGAAGTTAATTGAATAAATATTCTTCAAACGTCGAATATTCTTATCCAATTTTTTAATTTTAATTCAAAAAAATAAATTTTTTTTTCTTTCTCAATTTAAATTTGAGACATATTGTTTGTTACAATGCAATAACTTGTTGTACGGTTATGCTTGTACACAAATAATTTTTTTCAGAATGTAATTGAATTAAAATTCTTCAAAGGTTGAAAAGATAATTCATTTTGATTTTTCAAAAAATAAAACTGTTTATCTCAATTCAAACTTAAAACATATTATTTAATACAAAGCAATAACTTGTACGGTTTTTGCATGTATTAATGAATATTACAATATTATTCAGACTAATTTTTTTTAAAATCTCCTTCAGAAATTATACATAAATTAAAAGGAGAAAAACAATAATGCTGAAAATGCCGGCAGCGGCTCCAACACAAATGACGTCAATGTCAATCAAAACTTAAGAGATACAAAGACAAATGGTAATTAAATTTATCTTTGTTGAAATATTAAGAGATACAGAGACAAATGGTAATTAAATTTATCTTTGTTGAAATATTAAGAGATGCAGAAGCAAATGGTAATTAAATTTATCTTTGCTGAAATATTAAGAATATTTACAATTCAATATTAAAGAGTTCAGACTTGTTGTTTTTAATTAAAATCAATAAAAATCCAAACATTAAAACATAAATTCAGAAGTCAGAGACTTATATAGTTATTTATCTACAACTGAAAGAAATAACATTAAGCCACAGGCGTCAATCATCTTCAGAGATATTTCATCTATCGGATTCAAATGGACAACTTGCGTCAACCGACACAAATGATAAAAGACGCCAAAGCTGCCCACAAGGCTATAGCAGACACGTGCGATAAGGAAGAAAGCTTCACCGAGAAAATGGAGAAGAAGATGACTGAAGCAGAAAAACTCACTGCTACCGTTTACAATTTCAGAGACAATTCAAATAAAAGAACATCTACTCCCTCCAGAGTTAATTCATTTAACAATGATACTTATTCAAACGCTTTATTAAGTTTAAATGAAACTGTGAAAAATATGCTCAAAGAATTTGAGATTAATTCTAGCAACCATAAACTGACGATCAAGAGAGAATATAAGTTAACACAAAAGACTGGATTGCATATCTGGCTGGACTGTCTAAATTCAGGGTTGATGGCTTCAAATCTGTCAAATGTCTTAAATCAAGAAAATTTGAATAAATTAAATTTAAATTCTGATGAAATTGAAAAACGTAAAAGATTAGTAAGGGATATCATTATAAATAGAGTAGACAAGCATTATCATAAAAAGATATTAAATTTAAAAGATCCAATTTATATTTTAAATAAAATTAAAGAAAGTAAGAGAATAGAAATAAATGTTACAGCAACGTCTGTAAGAGCAAAATTATATAATTTAAAAATAAAATCAAAGGAAAAGATAAGTACATTCATTGATAGGTTTGAGTCAGTAACTAGAGATTATGAGAACAGTAATCCAGCGGAGATGCTCTCCACGGAAGAAAAGAGATCTGCCTTCTATCTGGCAGTATCAGGATATTATTCAGAGTTGAGATTAGCTACGCTGATAAGAAAGCAGACTAATCAAAAGGAAATGACCATCAAAGAATTAAAAAAAAAAAAATTTTTCTACTACAGCTGGAAGCTGAAAAGAAAAAAAGACAAGAATTCAGAGGTGAAGATCAACGCAACTCAAGAGAGGACTACTCGCCCAATAAAATGTTACAGGTGTAACAGGATAGGACATCTACAAGCCGATTGTCCGCTATTACCATACAGATCATGGTTCTGTTGCCACTGCAACATGGTGACTAACCACAAAGGCACAGAGTGTCTCTCAGGAGGGAAGCAGTACATCAGGTTCGAGTGCTAAATCATCCAAAGAAGAATATGTACAGAGTAATCACCACAACAATAAACAAGATGGTAAAAGAAATAACACCAATAAAAAGAGTAAGAAAGAAAACTCTAATAAATTCAGAAGTAAGGTTTTCAAAAATACCAAAAATGACACCGCTTCAGAAAGGCTACAGAAAAAGGAAACTGCTAAAGTTTTGTTGACAGGAAATAACAACAAAACTAACACTAATGACTAAAAAAAAAAATAACATTTCTAGCAGATTCAGGAGCGACAGAACATATAGTAAAGAAAAGCCTAATTCTGAGTAACTTTAAGAAAAAGGCTCGGGAAGAGTCATAAAAAGTGCAAATAAGAATAAAACAGCTGACATTACCATAAACGGAGAAGGTAATCTTATACTGATTTCTAATAAAAAAAAAATTCAGATGTATTTAAGCTAACTAATGTGTTAGCAGCTTCAAAAGTTTCACACAATCTAATTTCACTGAGAAAATTTGCAGATGTTGGTCTAGGCATTTACCTAGAAGATAAAACACTAGAGATATTTGATAAATATACAGGAGTCAGATATCTTACAGGGAGATATGTAAAACCAAATTGGTTAATCTCTCTAAACATAGTGACGGAAAATGAGGACGAACTTCAAGAAAATCATGAAGAGTACGTGTGCGAAGCAAGGATAGTTTCCATCAATGACTTCATACAGCAATCTCAGTCAGAAATGTTGGACGCAGACCAAATCACAGACGCCCCAGCTGAGATTGGGAGGGAGAATGAAGAGAATGAAGTCTACGAGAATGAAGAATCACAGACAACAAATTCAGAAGATTTTCTAAAAAGAAAAATTACAGACATACACAAGATAACTGACTGACAAATATTAGACGACTTATTAAAGTCTAATGAAAACCCAAAAGTTAAGAGCAGTAAATTAGATGAAGGCATGCTATGGCATGTAAAATTAAGACATATGTCCTTATGCTATTTAAAATACTTACAAAAGTCAACTGACTGTTTGAAAAAGATCAAATTCAGAGATAACATATCAGACTGTGAATCTTGTATACTGGGAAAAATGGAAAATCTCCCTTTCTCAGAAACAAGAGACAGAGTAACCACATGTCTTGAATTAATACATACAGATGTTATGGGTCCTATAAAACCACTATCTTACCCTAGAGAAAACAAGTTTATAGTGGTATTTATAGACGACTACACCAGATTTGCCAAGGCCTACTCTATCAAACACAAGAACGAGGCAGGAGAGTGCTTAGAAAGATTTCTCAAAACTATGAGAAACTTATTAAAAGAAGATGCAAAAGTATGCTATATAAGAGCAGATAACAGCACAGAATTTACTGGAGGCAAATTTTCAGAAGTAATGATGAAGGAAAATATTGAAAACAATTTTGGACCACCACATACACCTCAAAATAACGGAACAGCAGAAAGGTTCAACAAGACAATCAAAAACAAAATACGTACCATGATGATCGACTCAGGTCTACCTGGCAGTATGTGGATCCTAGCCTCAGAATCAGCAGTACAAATATACAACAAATCACCGCATCGTTCCTTATAACTAAAAATTCCACTTGACGTAATTCTGCCGAATTCTAAACACCACGAGAACAAAATCAGGAGATTTGGATGTATAGCGTATGCTAAAATTCCAAACACAAAACAAAATTTTCAGAAAGAGCAGTCAAAGCTGTTATGGTAGGATATACCACAACAGGCTATATCTTATGACATCCTGGAACAAGGAAGCTTATTAATTCCATAAATGTCAGATTTAATGAGAAATTATTATATAAAGATGTGTTCAATCGAACACCGCAGGACTTTGAAAAGGTTGAAATTTCAGATGTGAAAGAAAACGAACATGAACCAGTGGAAAAGAAAGCTAAGCAACCTGAAAGGATAGCCAAAACCAACTGGAAGCTCAACGTGAGAGCAGAAGAAGTACAACGAGACAAGCCAATAGAGGGTGAATCATACCATGCTATACTCGCTGAAGTCAACAAAGACCCAAAGGACTACAGGAGGCTATGTCATCAACAGAAAGAAATGAGTGGCAGAGCGCAGTGGAAGAAGAACTGCGTGCAACGAAAGAAAATAAAGTCTGGGAAATAGTTGACATACCAGATAAAACTTCAGAAGGAAACATAATAGACCTCAAATGGATATTCAAAAAGAAAATTGATGTGACGGACAAAACCAGCTATAAAGCTAGGTTAGTCGTCAGAGGATTCAAGGACAAAACAGAATACAGCCTGAGTGAGACACATGCTCCAGTGTCAACAATGTCTTTGATTATATCAGCCCTACGCATCATCAACGAATACGACTTGAAAGCTACACAGCTAGACGTAAAACCAGCATTTCTACATGAAACCCTGGAAGGAGACATTTACATGAGAATTCTAGATGGACTCAAATGTGATGATCCGACTAAACGCACCAAAGTATGTGAAGTACACAAGTCCCTATATGGACTAAAAGTAAGCCCAAAAAGATGGACAAGTTGTCTTCATAATATTGTATGTAGACGATGCTATATTAGCCGGAAACAACCAAGCCAAAATGCAAGAGGTCAAAACTAAATTAAGCTCTGTGTTCAGAATGAAAGATTTAGACGAATCCAGATGTTTCCTGGGGATGAACATCACAAGAGATCGTTCGACTCAAACACTAAAGTCAAACCAGAAGGATTACACAGAAAAGGTGTTAGAACGGTTCAACATGAAAGAGAGCAAATCGCAGTCTACACCTATGATTACCAGACAAATCAGGAACAGAGAACATAAATAGCCTGACGATAATACTTCAGAAGAGAGGAAACTTGAAAAGAAAATCCCTTTCAGAGAAGCTATAGGAAGCCTACCGTACTTGGCTGGCACAACCAGACTAGACATAGCGTATGCCATTAACGACTTATCCAGAAGACAAACACAAGCCACAGAACAGGATTGGAAAGACGTGAAAAGGATTTTTCGATACCTCAGAGGAGCAGCTGATCTAGGACTCACCTACACTGGAGATGGGAATTCATTAGAAGCCATGACTGATGCAAGTTTCAGAGGTTGACATGACTCTTCGTCCACAGGAGGATACATAATAAAACTGTCCAATGACCCGATCTCATGGAGAAGTCACAAACAGAAGTACGCGACGTTAGCTACATGCCAAGCAGAGTATCTAGCTATGAGCGACGCATGTCAGGAACTGGTCTCCATCGATAAAGCAACAAGAGATATCATCGGAAAGGCGTTATACCCCGTAACCATATGGTGTGACAACAAGTCAGCTGGTGACTGTACTCAAATGGATGGCAGCCACAGACTAAAGAATTTTGATGATAATATAACAACCATCAAAGCTAATTTGGAATCCAGAGAACTCACTGGAAGCAAGAGTCACATGGCAACAACTCATGGTGACTATATCAAGCAGTGTTCTATCGAAGGAAAAGTTGTGGTCAGATGGATCTCCACTGATGAGAATGAAGCAGATATCATGACAAAACCTCTGCCTTCAGAGAAACACAAATACCTTCGCAATCGGATTCTGAAATTAGAGATGAACTAAATTAAAAGAATAATCTAAATCTTATTCAGATGACATACGAGTCTAAAACTAACTACCTTAGTTTATCGTAGAAGTCTACTAATATCAAATGCTCTATACAAAAATAGTAGATATACATTCAGAAGTTAAAGAAGTATGAATTTCTTTTTTTTTCAGATGGTACTAAGGAGAACAGGTTGGAGGAACCGAGAAAGTAGATGGAATTGTTGGAGGGAGGGAGTGTCGAAGATAGCTCCAACAATCACCCGCAAGTCGTATAGGAGCGTCACCACTCAACACACGCGCTCAGTCTGACTCTCTCTGTCTTCGTCTCTTCCATGTCTCTACACGTCGCGGCGCACCTTCAGTCTCTCACTCTCATCCTGGACTGCAATCGCTGCATACGTTTAAACTCAAGAGATTGCCTTGACGTGTTTCATCACTATTATTACATAGTCGTTCGTTCTGAGATATATTAATTTATTTAGTATTATTAAAATAAAGTTCTTTTCTTTTGAAAATTAAATTGTGAGTGCGGTGCACTGGAGATTATTTAATCCTCAACTCTAACAAAATTTATTTTTAAAAATGATTTCGACGCCATCATTTTTGCGTTTGTATAGTGGATACCCATTCGATTTAAATGTTGTTGTATTATTGAATTTTTTTGGAAAATTTTTCGTCCATTGTTTCGTATTTTTATCCATACACAGACAATTTATATTTTGCATACCACAGGGACCGTGTATCATAAATTGTTTAACAATACTATATAATTTTAGATGAATATCTCTATTTGGGATTTCTGCACTTATTATTTTATCAACTTTTTCGGGAATGTCAAATTTATCATTTTTATCTAAGAATAACAACATATGCATATGTAGTAATCCTCGTTTTTGAAATTCAATAACATAACTATATGCAATACATTTTCTTAATATTCCCTTTTTTATTACTAAATTTTTGAATTCTTCTACTTTTTGATAAAATACTTTTGTTATAATATCTGGTCTATCTATTGCATTTTCAGATATTCCCAAGTTTTCAGTTATTTCTTTCCAATATGGGTTACAGGTCATGGTTACAAAAAGGTCAGGTTAACCATGATAATTTACAAGTGTTATCGAATCAATGTAATTTTGTTTTAAAAATCGTGGACTTTCTGTAAAGTTTGATGGTAATATTACCATTTTTCCAATTTTTGAATAATCTGATTCTTTTTTGTTATGTAAATAGTCCATAGCACCTTTGTAACAATCACTTCTTAATACGTTTTGGTTTTTCCGTATGAAATATAATCTGGAGGTTTCAACTTCTACAAACGCATCAACAATGAACTGTTGAGATAATTTTCCTAAATTAAGAAATGGATTAAATTCATTTCTAACACTAAATCTACAATTATAAATTTGTAAATTTTTAATATTAGATTTTCCGAATTTATTTTTCATACTTGACATCCATCCGAAGCCACCATTAGGATGAATGAGCGAATATGTCATAGGATCTGTGTGTTTGCTAATTGTTAGTATACTAATTGATTTATCAGATTAAGGGTAAATGACAATATCACGTTCAATAGGAGGCATATCGTCTTCTCCAACGTATACTATTGCTACTTTATTACAGGTAGGTAGATTATATCTATTTTTATCAAAATTATTATTGCGGACAATAGGCATAGTAACAGTTTTCAAAAGACAATTGATTTTTGCACATCGTTGTAGTTCTTCTTCTCCTGCTTCATGCATCATTTTATAGGCTTTAGCATAAGGGTTAATATCTCTTATTAAGTTATCTAAATGTTTTAATAATGTTAAGTTTGTATTAAACTTATGTCGTTCAATCATTGCCATTTCATTATCTAAAATATATGATTGTCCATATTTACGTGGTTCATCTTTATTAGGATGTAACGCATATATATTATGGTAAATTTGTCCACATATTCTAATAACTTGTGGTCCTTTACCCAGCAATGTATCAAAATTGGCATCAAAACTTGCAAATGCTAAAGCATTATTGTACAACCTAACATTTCGTCGAAAATCAATACTTTCTTCCGTAAATTCAGTTGCTCAAAACATTAATCGTTCTGGGTAAAGTGGATTTTCTAACAATGCTACTTCACCTTTATGACAACAATTGGAGAAACCGTTACTTTTAGTATATTAAAAAGCAAAATGTTGCGCATCACAATAAACACATGTATTCGTCATGGTACCAATGTAATTTTCATATATAAGATTTTCATCGAAATCTATATTTGCCATACAACCAATCAGTTTCAAATTAATTTTTTCAGTTAATATTTTTTCATTTAATTTCATTAATTTTTTTCCTACTTTGCCCTTTATTGTTTTATCCATAACTTCGTTTAATACAATATTATGATTTTTATTATGATTATTATTATTCTAATTTTCATTATAATTATTATCTTCAATTTTTAATCGTTTACACTTAATATTTTCTAATTTTTCTTCATATTTTTTTGGTTGCTTTTCTTTAATTTTTCTATAAGCTTCTTTCTTACGTAAAGCCTCATTCGCACGTATTTGTTCCAATTTATCAGTACTCATTGTTTCCTTGAATTGCCATTTTGTTATCTTAGTATTTTCTAATTTCTGTTTATATTTATTTGGTTGTCCTTTTTTCATTTTCATATAAGCTTTTTTTTACGTAAAATTTCTTGAACACGTCTTAGTTCTAATTTATCATTACTTTTTTGTTTCTCGAATTTCCATAATAATGTCTTTTTCTGAAATTTTTTTATATTTATGTGATTCTTCTGTTACCATTTTCCTATTAACGGGATGTCGGAGCTGTATCACTTGAGTTTTGCTTTTTTTATTATATCAGTATCTTTTTAGATTAATAAATTAATCAAATATAATGACTTGTCCGTACTAAAGCTATATTAATACAATAATTTTTGTCAAAATAAAAAATCATTTAGACTTGTTATTTTTTTATGAGCTTGGATTGGAAATTAGATATCAAACTTGATATACCTAACTTTAAAATACGATGCATTGAAAGTTTTTATTATAACTTTATATGTCTAATATTTTGGTGGATTGAAGGCATCGTTTATTCATAAGTTAGGATTGGAAATATCATTAGAAGGCGGGCAGCTTCGTCAAGCTCTTAAGTTCTGTTACAAATAAAGTTTCTTTTTCATCTATTTCTTTTGATTCTTTTTTTTCTTCATTTACTTTAATCTCAACTGTCCCAATTTTATTATCGTTATAATTTAAGTGGATGTCATCGATTTCCATTATATCATTATCTGGTTTTTAAAAATTTCTATCTGAAATGTCATTGTCAATTTCCATCAAAATTGTTTCATGATTCAAATTCTTTTGTTTACGATACATTTCCATGACCTTTTTTTGTTCTGACAATAAATGCATTTGTGAGTTTTTTTAATATTTCAAGCTTGGCAAAATCTAAATTAAATGGTATTTGATTAAGACCTTGCTCATGACAAAAACTCCTTTTTATCATATCCGGTGGATTATTGTAATTAATTTTTGCATTATTATAATTTTGTTAAACTGGAAACATTTTTATTTTTTGCGTTTTAAAAATTCTTTATAAACATAATCGCATTTGAGAAACATTATATCTTAAACAACATGGACCTAAATTATAGAGTACTGCAACAGCAAAAACCATTGCAAAAACGCTACAATCATAATTATTCGTTTGTGGTTGTACTGTTTCGAATACTGTGCTTAATTATGATTTGTTTGGAAATAATCTGTCTATATAAATCTTATACTCATCTTGTAAATATATAAGATTCAAACTGTCATATGTATGAATTACCTTATTATTATTATAATATAATTATTATTATTATTATTATTATAATTATGTATTAACACACGAATCCGGTGACTCTTTTCTAAATTTCCGGTAAATAATAACTGTATGAATTCTGCATCAATCAGTACTGAATTAACATATTGTGGTCTCTGAATTAGTGAAGTTAATTGCATGTCGAATGAGGTGCACTGGTTTAAAATGTTATTAAATTCTAATATATGAATAGCAGTTAACATGAAAGCAATTCCTTTATACAATCCCTGTCTTTTTTACAATTAATTTATCTTCCTCAGTCAAAACCATTATTGAAAATGAAAATTCTCTTAAGAATTTTCATTCATTTTTAATGAACTTTTTCCAAAAATATTTACAAAAGAATCGCTTTTATATTAACTGATTTAATTTATTGCCTTTTTACTTTAAAAGCTAAAAGTTAAAGAAATTATGGAAAATGCTAAGAATTAATTGTTATATAATAAATAAATAATAATGAAATGTGTAAAAATAATATAATGATGAAAAATGATTATTTTCGGCAATCATTTATATATATGGGACGTTTCACGTCAACTCACCTAACAAAAAAATAGAATTCGTCAAAAATCTGTGAAAATGTTCTATTTGATACCCAAAATATACAAAAAAAATTTTAGAGTTCCAGGTCAAAGGGGTCAGGATTTAAATGTGATGGAATTTTTCGAATTTTTCAAATTTTTTGCTAAATAAATATTTTAATGAATTTTTTCCTCAAAAACTATCAATTTTTCATTAAAACTAAATAGAATACTTTTTCTTGGGAATTAGATGTAGAATTCACCTGAATTAGCAAATTATAATATACTGATTTTTATGCTTACTTGATCGATTTAAACATACTATTTAGTGTATCTAAAAATCGAGCAGGTTCAATTGGCTTTTTGAAGTCTTATTTTTTTGTTTTTCTATAACGAAAAAATATACGAAGCCTCCAGTTGGGCAGCCTTCTCAAAGTTACTTAATTGTGCAAAAATGCCTGAAAAATCGTTATTTTGGATCAATGATGAGATTCGTGATTTTTTTTCTGACAAAGTATTGATTTTTGGGACAAATGTATGAAAATGTTTTTTATTGGAAATCATGTGTAGAATATGAACATATTTTTACAAATTGTAATTTAAGACATTATGAACCATATATACTAAAAATTTAACAAAAAATAAATTTTAAAATTTCAAAATTTCATTTATAATTTGTGATGTTTAGCAAATAATGGTTTATAAAAATTTACATACATTTTACATACAATTTCTAATAAAAAACATTTTCATACATTTGTCCCAAAAATCAATACTTTTTCAGAAAAAAAATCACGAATCTCATCATTAATCCAAAATAACGATTTATTCAGACTTTTTTGCACAATTAAGTAACTTTCAGAAGGCTGCACAACTGAAGGCTGCGTATATTTTTTCCTCATAAAAAAACGAAAAAAATAAGACTTTAAAAAGCCAATTTAACCTGCTTGATTTTTAGATATACTAAATAGTATGTTTAAATCGATCAAATAAGCATAAAAATCAGTATATTATAATTTGCAAAAATTCAGGTAAATTCTACATCTTATTTCCAAGAAAAAGTATTTTATTAAGTTTTAACGAAAAATTGATAGTTTTTGAGGAAAAAATTCATTAAAATATTCATTTAGCAAAAAATTTGGAAAATTCGAAAAATTCCATCACGTTTAAATCCTGATCCCTTTGACCTGGACCTCTAAAATTTTTTTTGTATATTTTGGGTATTAAATAGAACATTTTCACAGATTTTCGACGAATTCTATTTTTTTGTTAGATGAGTTGACGTGAAACGTCCCATATATATATATATATATATATATATATATATATATATATATATATATATATATATATATATGTTTCATTTCATAAAAAATTTCAACATCAAAACTAATTCTCTATTGTAAAGAATAAAAAATTAAATTGGTATAATTTAATTTTTTATAAATATTTTTTATAAATAACTTTTTAATAATTTTGAATAATGGTAAATTTTTTAAATAACTTGTGGTATTGAATGCTAATTAAATTTAGTTTTAACATGAAGTTAGTTATTTAGGTTGGAAATGTATTCAATAAAATAATATAACTATTTATAAGTTATCACTTAATTTTTTTAACTTTTTATTCATAGTTGACAATTATATTGAATATATGATTCTCATTTTAATAGTTTTTATATGATATTATGTGAATTTTATAAATATAAATTATTTAAGGAGATGTAAAATGGACAGCACACTTCCACCTATAAATATTGATTATATTCCCAGTGTATTTTAAAATTTTGAATAAATAGATGCATTAACATACAGTATGTATCACGAAGATTATTCAGTTAAATTTTTACATAAATCTTTTCATTAGTTATTGAGAAGCTTGGGTTCCAATATTATTTACTAAAATTTTTCCATTTGTAATCATAAATTTAAATATCTTGAAAACTAATGATTGGAATAATTTAAAAATTCAAATAAATAATCATCACGAGACATACTACAAGTTAATGCATTCCTTTTATGAAAATTCAGCAATAGAATGGAAAGACAGCTAATTTTTTTATCTCCTTATAGTAAAATATAATCAAACTTTGACAACAAATTCAACAGAATAAAATAATTGTACTTTCAATGATTTGTATCATATTTAATACAAATTATAGAGTGATATTACAGAATATTATTTTTCTCCGCATTCATAATAAATGTTTCGCAAATAATAAGTAAATTTGTTTTTGAAACATTTACTTTTTTAGGGGGAATTCTACTTCCATCTAGACAGTTCATACATATAAATGCATAATTATACACGTAATCAGAAACATTTATTCATATTTTATATATTGTCCTATCTTTATAATTGACTATTAAAGAAATTTAATATCTAATAAATAATTTTTTTAAATTGTATTTCATAAAATTTATGTCCAAACGATATGAAAAAAAATATTTTTATATCATGTAATTATAATTTTTCAAATGAGGTAATTTGATATTCTTTAGAAATTAATGTTTCTCTTATTAAAAATATTATTGCTTCAATGAAATCAATTACTAACAATTTTTATATAGATCATAATTCATTTAAATATAAACACGTGTACAAATGAAAATGTAATTAAGGTTAAATGTATGTTATTTATAAAAAATTGTTAACAAGTAACTTTTTAAATAATATATTTTCATGGAAACTAATTTAAATACCTCATTCTCTGAATGATAACTGAATACAATTTTAATTTAATAAATTTAGTTATACAATTATAAATATATAATATTTATATAACTGTTCATCAAATAAAATTATTATTTATTTAATATATATAGATATATTAAAAAAATAATTATTACAATAGATTGTAGTTAAATAAAAATGTTTATTTCAATAATTATAGTGTTGAAATTTATTTTGATGAAAATGTTATTTTATTGACATTTACAGTATTATTTTAACTATTTTTGAAAAGTTACTTGTCATCAATAAAAAAAAATTTAATTTTCTAAATTAATAATCTATTAATATCAAGAATTTTCTAAAAATTATAATATTTATGATATGCAAACCTTACTTGTGATACATACACTTTGTAATATTTGTATCTCATCAAATTTTTATATTAGATGCAAAGAGGATTGTTGATTAATTGCAAATAGTTATTTTTTTATTCCGAAATATTCGAATTTAAAATTAACTAAAATGTTGTATTTTAATCTTATGATTTTTTCTATTTAAATTTCGTATTTCATATATATGAAATACATTTGTGAAGATATTTTTATTAGAAATCAACACGAATTTCTTTTAAGCATGTTTCACTTATAAATTAATTTCATGATTCAAATTCATGGTCATATATTGAGGTCTGGAAATTATAGTTGTAACTCAATACCTAGTTCTCAGTTTATTTACATCAAATATCGTACTAAATAAATAAATTATACGCTTCTTTACTTTAAGCACATGTGTACATATATTTTTATATTATGTTTCATCAAATTAATTTCAAATAATTCAGTACTGAAAATTCAATTAATTAATTCTTATTTACTTAAAATTAGTCATTTATACATAATAAGATAATAAAAGAAAATTCAACTTAGCGACGTTAGGAGCGAAAAACTTCAATATAATTAATACTTGTTAACGTAAAACCCAATAAATTGTGTAACGATTTTCAACAGTTGATAAATATTATGTAAATCATATAATATATATATATATATGAATTTTAAATTTTTAATTATCAATTTAAAACTCAAAAGTAACTATTTAAAAACGGAATATGGAAGATAAACATGTATCGTTTTAATCCTTGAATATCACGAATTTAAATATTAACTATTAGTAATTTTAAAGAGTTATATATTATATAAATAATTCTATATTTAATAATTTTCAATTTTAGTAACAGGAAAAGCCGCACGAGAAGAGATTATCAATTACACTTTTTGCGAAATATTGCCCTTGAATCGAGTAGGTGAAAGATCAGTCTTAATACCAAAAAAAAGGCAGTAAGCATCGCAAATTTATGCTCTTACTTCATAATATAATAGTACCAACATTGGTCCCTAAAATTCAAGCTATAGTACTAATTGAAATTATATCGTCACTCTTTTTTCAAGTACCTTAATACATAAATTAGATATACTTGATTTAAAACCTATTTTAACAATACTTTCTTTTCTCCTTGCAGTTGTTAGTTCTAGTTAACGTCAAATACTGTTTTCGATTATTTCATAGTTCGTGATTGAAACACGTGATTAAAAAGAAAAAATTCTTATTATATTTTTTCATTGATTCAAATGTAATTTAGTAGAACAAATTCTTAATACATCATGATATAATTTGTATTTAAACAATTTTCATGCTCATTGTAACTTTAATTAATCTTTTTTATAAAAATAGAATAATTTAATTTAGTACAAAACTACAACACCACAATTCATAAGTTGCATTGATTCTTTTTTATTTTAAAATTGGCTCATTTATACATAATAATATAATATATGAAAATTCAACCGAGCGACGTTAGGAGCGAGGTATTTTTTGCTAGTCTATACTATTATCATAGTTATTTTCTGTTTATTTTTTGTTGAGTTTGAATCGTCAAGAAAACTCATTTTAGATTTGGTTTCGGTTGCGAATGAAAACTGATTGTTATTTCTGAGTGAGCAGACATGCTCATTTTTCGTAAGAGTTTTCGTTGCATTTCTATTTTATATCTGTCGAGGCTTCTTATGCATAGGTTATACTTTGTGGAGGTAGCTCTGCATCGAGGAAGCAGATTGAGAGAATTCTTTTGGAGTTTCTTCAAGTATGGGTTATGTCTTCGGGGGTATTGTTGTTTGGGTTGGGTAATGTGGATATTACAAGGGTGCTGTGATTAGTAGGGGCCTGCTATATGTGTTGTACTGTGAGGTAGGTAGTATCGAATCTTGTTTCTGATTGTTTTTTATTATATTCTTGCAAGTACATCGGTTCTCTCCTTTCGCGACGGTTGATTGTTTTTGAGCAGTTTGGGGTTTGACATTTCCAAATCAAAAAAATTGTGATTGTTCCTATTATAAGGTTAGTGGTAAAGCCAACCACAATATATGTTTAAGTGTGATTGCGCTCATAGCGATTGTCAGCTATTTCTCTGAATTTAGATTTAATCTCTTGCAATGAGACAATATTACTGTTCTGCGTCCATTTCTTCAATTGTGCTGTGGTTTCAGTTTTTAAAGTTTCTGGTAGGGTAAAAAGGTTGGAGTTTGCTGGAGGGATAATAGCGGTGGTAGGTCGTATGCCATAGTAGGGTTTAAACTTTTTCCATTAGGGTTTAGGGTCAGTTGTGATTAATAGGTTACAAGTTATCAGAGCTTGGATAGTTGGTTGTGAATATCGTGAGTATTCGCAAGTATGCAGGCTTGATGGAGAGAGTATCGGATATTTTGGCAGACAAAAATGAGTCTGTTTATTATTCAAACAGTCTTTTAAGTAAGTAGCGTCAGTGAGGAAATATTTTTGTGAATCAGGAGTAATTATCAGATTACTGAATTCGGGTTTTATGCTTGCATATCCTGTAAAATTATTATAAATTTCTTTGGGAATTGGTCAGGTGTGGATTTTATAATTAAGAAATTTTATATGAACTGTAAGGGAAAAATCTATTATCATGTTCCATCTTCCTTAAGTTAGAAAGACATTCGTTTGAGAGAATGCCAATAATTTTTCCAAAGTTATTTGAGAATGATCGAGTGGAAGGGTGTAGTCGTTATTCTGTTTGTTTATTACCGTGAGTAAGGTTCAAAACTGATTTTAAATAAAAATTACGGGGTTTAAATGTTCATGTGTGATGTTTTCGATAGTATTGAGTAAGGCCTTAAGGGATTCGAGATGGGAATCTAGAGATTGCGCGAATCGTGCCGACCAAATTATCATGGACTGAGTTGTGAGACTTTTATTCTCTACTGATTGTACCGTAGCAGTGGAGTTTAGGAGATTTAATACTCCATTGTGTAATTTATTAAGATCTTCCTTGTAATTATTAGGTGTTTGATGAATGTGGTTCAGGTCAGAACTAACTATGTGTGTTTGGTTTGCTGTTAGTCTAGAAATTGATTCTTGACTCTGGTATAAGGTATTTATTTGTTGGTTAATTTGTTCTCTGTCTTCTGCGTCCATGGTGCCAAACAGTTTTTTTGCTTGCCCATTCTATGAATTATATTGGCGCTCCTCTCTTTGTTAGCGTAAAAGATAAATTATTTTCAGCGGGGGCTGGGGTGGTAGGAACAAGGATGTTGGTAAGTTCGTCATATCGTGATTGAAGGTCGTCAAGTTTTTTTTAGAAGTAAGTAATGGGAATATATTCATCACATCTGTTTTCGAATACTTTTAAGCAGTCGTTATAAGTTTTCTGTAGTTGACTCCTTTTTCAAGGGATTGGATCCATTAAGTTTTGCAAATCCAAGATTATGGTTATTCATCAGTGGCTGCGTATGAGTTTTACTTCGTTTTGACCCTCATAGAACATTCCTGGACTTTTCTGTAAGGGCGTAATGCGATAGAGTAGTTCTTCAAAATTCCCTACTGACATGAATGCGGCCCATATTATAAGGGTGTTGGTTAGGTAGTCTATAGCCATTTTTATTTGTTACCTTGACTTTGTTTTATTTCCCGTAACATATAAAATTTTTAAACGTAATTAATATAATTTTACTATTTTTTTTGTAATTATCTGTTAGTTATTTTGACTTTGTTTGATCAATTGTTTTCCGTTAGCAGATTCGATGAGTACGTTATTACTTTTATAGATTTCTTTTACTATGAATCTTCCATTATAAAATCTATCTAATTTCCTTTTTCGAGGCTCTCTTAGGATGAACACTTCCATTCCTGCTTCTAGGTTTTGGGGACGTGACTTTTTATCGTACTGTTGTTTACTTTTAGCTTTTGATTGTATGAGATTATCTCTAGCCGTTATTCGTAGGTCTCTTAAACATCTAATAAGTTCGCATAAGTAATCATTGTAGGTTTCTGTATTGAATTCATCGAGTGTTACATTTGGAGTTCGTGCGATTCTTCTGAATATGAGTTTAAATGGAGTGCAGCAGATGGATGAGTGATCCGAGGTGTTAAATCGAACCTGGCAAAAGGAATTATTTTATCCCAATCTTGTTTGCCAGAACCTCGTGTACGTAGATAATCAGCAAGCATTGCATGACTACGTTCTAATGAGCCGTTGAAAGCAGGATGGAAACTTGTGGTATTAAGTTCGATCTCAAAAATCTTGGATAGTTCTTGTAGTAGTTGGCTCTTAAAACTCCTATGATTATCCGACAATATTATTCTTGGTACGCCAAATTGGGCGATGAAGTGTTTAGCCAAGGTATCAGTTATAGTTATAGCTGTCAGATTCGGTAGAGGGATGGCTATGCAATATTTTGTTAAGACGCATTAGATGGTTAATATGTGTTTGTTACCAGAAGTAGTAATAGGTAATGGTCCTACTGTGTCTATGGTTATCTTATAAAAAGGTTCAGAGGGTGAGCCCGTTATGATCATTGGCTCTCTGGTTTGGATTCAAGTTAGCTTTCGTTCTTGATAAATGTCACATTTTCTCACAAAATCTTTTATTTCCTTTTTCATTCTCTTCCAATAATAACGTTCTCTTATTCTTCGATAAGTTTTTTCCATGCCACTATGACTGCCAAATAAACTAGAATGACTCCTAATTAAGATATCTTCTTTTGCTTCTGGTGGTGGCACTTTACAAATGCCCATACATACTTTTATTGTAATATCTAAGTGTTGCAGGTGTTTTATATTGAGTAAGAGAAGTTCGTTCTGTGGGAGTTTGTCAGTGATTTTGCCTCTTTCAGTTATTTTGAAGGACTTCACTTGCTTTTTTACTAGGATTTCCCCTAATGTTTCGAAACACTTTTTTATATTAGATGGTTTCAATCTATCTTTATAACTTTTTGTGACTACTAAGCTAAATATATAGCGTTTTCGAAGTTCGGTGACAATTACTTCTCCAACGGTGGGTTGTAATACCGTCAAATGCTCCTTGTTTATAGCTTGAATGTCGTATAAAGTTGATTGTTTTCAGCTACCATCTGCATGTCTGCTGATACAAAATTAACTAAGTTGTCCTTCGTGAATGTTAGGCATTCGCTAGTAGTAGGACTCTTATTTTCCTGTTTTTGTTAAAATGTAATTGTAAAATTTTGCTGGATTCTTTTTTATTGTTGTAGGTTACTGGTACATGGATATCGTTTACTTCCTCGTCAGTCAATAATTCTGGTATTTCGACAGAGTAATTTAATTCTTGGGTGTCAAGATTGTTACTCGTGGGTTGTTTTGATCCAGGTTCTCTAGGTACAGAAACTTCTGGAGTTATCGTATCAGTTTCCAACTCTGATTCTTCTTGATTAAATTCATATATTGTAGATAATTTATTCCAATTCCAGTAGTTTGAGAATCGGTATCGAGACTTTTTGGAAGCGGTTTAAATTTTCTCGCAGGAGTTATTTGTTGATTGACATTCTCGTTACTTTAATTCCTTCCGTTGCCATCGCTCTGGTTTATAGTTATTAGATGACACAGTTCTGACGGTTGGTAGAGTCATAAAGTGAAAGGAGTGGAGCGTCCTATTGGACCTCGGACCGGTGACTTATATGTAAGAGCTATAGATTCCTTATACGCTGGGAATGGAATTGCATTTTCCTTTACTTGGTCCTTCACCCAGGCTGCTATATCTATCTCTTTTTCCTCCTTTTCGGTTTTATTACTTAATGAGTTAGGTAAAGATTTTATTTCTCTTGTATCAGGAAATATTCTTCCTTATTCACTTTTTCACTCTATCGTGTCAATTTATTTTTCTCTTTTCCCCTCGGGTTCTTCGTCGGGATTTTAGAGGTAAGTATTCATGGAGAAATAAGATCCTCCGTCGAATTCTTCTAAGAATTTTTTTGTTTCTTCCGGTATAAATTTTGTTGCTTCTAGTTCTTTTGTTATATCCTTATAACTTTCCTGTTCTTCTTCGGTTGCTAATGATTTCCTCATAGTGGATTGAAAGCAAGGATTAATATTTCATCTTCTGATAAGAAAGATGAATCTGTAGATTGACGTTTTTGAAAGATCATTGTTTTCGTAGAGAGATAGTTTAAGGCTGTGGGTTCGGCCAGTCTATGCTCATCTTTTACATTATCTTTTTGTAATGGTGATTCCGAGTTTTTGCTTCCTTGATCCATTTCTGATTCTGTTTCAATATCAGAAAGTTCAGCCTCTTTAATTAAAAGAGAAGGCATAATCGATCGATCCTTCAAAGGTATAGGTATTATTTATTTTTCTGATATGACTCAAGATTCAGTTTCCGTACTCTCACTCTTATTTCTAAGACTAGGAGTAGTGCAAGATTCCTCTGAAGCAATTGAAGCGGTCGTCGAGGTGTTATTGATAGGTTTGTTCTTTTTTCTAAAGTAAACCTGTTTTGCTATAGTGCTTCCCTCTGAATTGGCTTGATTACAAGCGTATCGAAGCAGTGATAACAATGGTGCATTTCTACTTCCTTTCTTATGTCCTCGGGTAGATTTTGGTTTTTCTTGATCTGAATTTGTATTTACCTTGGTGGTTGTTGCTGCCTGTCTGGCCAATGATTTCTTAGTCAGTTAAGGTTCTCCAGCCTTAAGTGGAAAAGCCATAACTTTTAGAGGATTTGGAATTGATTCCTTATCAGTTATGGATTCGTAATCTGATGAATCATCGTCAACTATAACATCTACAGGATTTCTAGAAAGCGCATCAGCATTGGTATTTAGACGGCCTAACTTATACATAAATGTATATTGATAATCTCTTAATCTGGCTCTCTAGTGATTGAGCATACTCATAGGATTCTTTATGCTTTCTATCCAGGTCAGAGGTTCATGGTCGCTATATACAGTGAAATGTCGAGCGTAAAGAAAGTGTTTAAAATACAAGATTGCAGATATTACTGCAAGACATTCTTTCTCAGTGGTTGTATGATTTTTTATACATTCATTAAGAGATCCTGATATATAGGCCACAGGGCGATCTTGTCCTGGGCTGCTTTGACTAAGGACAGCAGCTGATGCATAATCTGGTGCGTCTACTGTTAAGATGAAAGGTTTGTTAAAATCTGCGTTTATTATTATAGGTGCTTTACATGAGACACGTTTTAGTGTGTCAAAACTTTTCTGTTGCTTCTCTGTCCATTAGAATTTATTTCCTTTCTTTAGCAACGTATTTAGTGCTTTTGGTTTAAACGCAAAATCTTTAATAAATCTTCTATAATATTTTGTTAATCCCAAGAATTGTCGTACATTGGTGATAGATTTGGGCTTGGGAAAATTCTTAACTGCGTTTATTTTCTCTGGGTCTGGTTTTATTCCATAACTGCCTATCTTATGGTCCAAATAAGCAGCTTCTGATTTTAGGACTTCGCATTTATGGATTCGCATTCTAAGTCCTGCGTCCGATAGTTTGTTAAAAACTTTTAATATTTTTTACTTATTTCTGTTAAGATCTTTTGCATAAACGATGATATCATCTAGATGGACGAAAATTTCTGTTCCTTGCATTCCTAACATCACTTGATCTAGGAGCCTGTGGAAGGTCGGAGGTGTGTTAAAAGGGCCGAAGGGCATAATTGTGAACTCGTAATGGCCGTAGGGAGTGGTAAAAGCCGTCTTTTATCGATCCTCTGGACAAACTTCGACTTGGTGAAAACCGTTAGCCAGATCGAGAACTGAGAAGTATTTTGCTCCGCCCAACTGTTCTAATATTTCGTTGATATTAGGGGTTGAATATTCATCTGGAATGGTCTTTTCATTGAATCTTCGATAATCAATTACTAATCTATAACGTTTGTTTTCTTGGGAGTCTGGTTTTTTTGGAACTATCCATAGTGATGAGTTATACGGAGAATTTGAATTTTGTATTGAGTCGTCTTGTAAAAGTTTATTTACTTGCTTACGTACTTCCTCACGTAAGGCTGGTGGATAACGATAGGGTTTTGTATAGACAGGTATTAAATCCTTAGTGTTTATTCAGTGTCGTATATAAGTGGTGCGAGAGAGCATATCTGCTGCTAGGTAAAACAAATGTGGAAATGTTTCAATAATTTCTCTCATTTGATTTAATTCTTCTTCTGAATAATGGTCACGTTTCATTTTGTTCATGATATATTTTATTTGATCTCGTTTGAGGTCATCGTCAAATTGTTCTTCTTCGTCATCGAACATTTCCTCAAATCCATCGAATACAAAAGGTACTAAGTCTTGAGGTGGTATTTCAATCTCGACTTTACCTGCTCGAGTGTTGACAGCCATTACATAACACATTCTTAATTCTTTATTTTCTGCAACTTCTTCTAGGAATACCCCAGGAGCCGTATTAACTCTAGGTAAATAGGCTTCACCATTAATTGATTGTTTGGTAGTAGGTATTCTAAGTGCTACCTTGCTACGTAGTGGTAGTCGGTGAATGATGTTACAGCCTACCTTTTTACCCTTGTGGTTAATTTTTTTGATGGATTTATTGGGCACTTCATCTTCAGAAAATTGAAATGGTAGTTCTTGAAGGGCGTTCATTTCTTCAGACTCGTTCTTGGGTTTCAGATTTTTCTTATTTTCGGCTGCAGATGATGGCTTTTTCGCTTACGGGTTTTGTATCCTTTTTATCGTCATTAAAAATTAGTCCGCGTTCTTCATCACAAAGTGTGATTTTTCTATCAAAAAATGGTATAGGGTCAATTGGTCTACTTTTTATGATCAGGGCTTTTAACTCGTAATCAACTTTAGCATCCTCGTATTCAAAATATGAGGAACCTAAAATTGCTTCGTGTTCAAAGGGTGAAGTTGACGGTAAAACATGGAACACGTGTGTTGAACCTAAAATTTCCATGTTTACAGTTCCTACTATATCTAGGGGTAATGGTGATATTCCAGTTACTGTTATTGCTTCATCAATCTTAATCAGTGTATCAACCTTAAGAGCATTGCGTTTTATCGCGTTGATATCAACGGCTGTGTTTAATATGGAGACGGCTTCTTCGTTCCTTGGAGTAGTGACATTTAATCGTACTGTGGGACAATTCTCTCTGCTTCTTGCACATCGCTGAATTCTTTCACTCTTACTATATTGGTTTGAGCAGGACGAGTAAGTTGAGACTTGTTCGCCGGTACGTCCATTCAACGAACATCCTGGTAGTTTAAAGAAGCGTTATTTTTGTTTACATTGGGTCCAAAAGGCGATGTCGGTCTAGATCCGTTATTTGTCTTATCACGTGAGTCATTATTACGTAATGGGTAGTAGATTCTAGACTGAGGGATTATATGGAAATTTTGAGAGTTTGGTGATTCGAATTGTTTGGTATCAAACGTTTGTTCCAGGGTGAATCCAGGGTTCATTGGATGATAGGCATAAGGGTTATGATAGTTGGGATACATAGGTGGATAGAAAGTAGGAAGTTACATAGGAAATTGTTGAAAGCCGTAATTATAGAAGTAAGGTGGTATCGAAGGACCAAGAGAGATAGCATCTGTAGGTGTTTGGAATCAAGGATTCTTTAGGCTACTCACGGGTGGATAAGATTCTGTTTTATTTTGTTGTAAGTTTGGCTTATAACTTAGTTGTGGAGGAGCAATGATGCGGCCTCCTTCTATTGTGGTATATGGAAATTCAATGATTATAGTAATAAGGTATATTTCTATTAAATATTTCCGGATCATTTTTATTTGAAAATCTGATACCTTTCTTCGTTCCGTCCACTTGTTGTATCATTCTGATTTGGGGGCGAATGTTGTTAGAAATCGTTGTGTATTTTTCGAGGTTCTTAGCGACTCCTAGAGCTTCATCTAATGTTTGAGGGTTAGCTATAATAACAGCTGTTATCCATTCATCTGGTAGTCCTCCTAAAAAGGCTTTCAATGCTAATACTTGTAGCTGAGGAGTTTGATCGAACATTCTTTCAACCTCTTCTAAATCTTCTCTAACAGTGGCTTGAGCAAGGTTTACTAAATAGGTCAAACGACCATGATATTCTTGATCGTTCTCGTTCTGGTCCATACAAGCATTAGCTAGAGTTTGTATATAATAACTGTATGATCTGTTCGGAGTAAATCTATTAATTCTTCAGATGTTTCTTTCATTTATTTATTGTGTTAAAGGTTCGTCCTAATATGGAGTGTCCAGCTTTACCTTTTAATTAAGCTATTATGGATCTTAGAAGTAATCTATCTTAAGCTGGAAGAATTAATTGTCTTCCATTCTCGATATCTTGTATAAAATCTTTCAATGGCGGGTTTGTACAGTCAAAATATGGAATATGAACTGTAGCTGCTCGAATAGTGAAACTGGTAGCTAACGAGGTCAGTGCATCGTGTAAAGTATTCAGATGTTCTAAAATTTAGATGCTTCTATCCGCTTGTTCTTGTGCTTTGAATTCCGCTAATGCTCTATTACGTTCTGTAGCATCTTGTATTTGCATTATTTCTTGTATAGTAGCCATATTGTATAATTGTGAGAATTATACTTTCTTTGATATATTATAATTTTAAGTTACCGTATAATAAATTAATCAGTTAGTTAAATTAAATACTTATGGATCTAACTACCTTACTGCATGCAGTCTTTATTTAAAAATTAATATGTGTGTAAATTATAATTTTATAACTATATATAACTTGTTATTTCTCTATATGACAGCTATATATGTCACAAATATAAAATTAAATAAGGTATTATTTATTATTGACTAATTAAAAGTAAATTAGGATTTATAAAATTTATGTAAGCCAATGACAAGTCTTACTAGTTCCCCACAAGGGATGCCATTTGTTATGACCAAACTTGATTTGGGCATTAAGTTCATTACAACAAAATTTATTTTTATTTCGTTGGAAACCAGTCAACCGTTCCAGGACATACCTTGTCACTTTATTTATTAAACAAATATATATCTCCCTATATTATATAGTTATATGAACCAAAATTCAGTCGGTGCCCCCCCACATCCCCCCACGCCCCCCCACAGCCCCCCACAGCCCCCCACATGATTTTTATTAATTAAATAACGTAAATTTACGTTATTTTATGTTATCGATCACTCCCCCCACGTCCCCCCACGTTCCCCCGCGTCCCCCCACAGACCCCCCACTAACCCCCCACTAACCCCCCACAGACCCCACAACCCCCACAATCCCCCCACAACCCCCACAATCCCCCCACAACCCCCCACAATCCCCCCCACAACTTTTAGAACCATCAAATACTGCATTATATAGTTTTATATTTTTTTATTATATTTTATTTATGTATAATATTACATAAAAATATAAAAATTTTAATTTTTTTTCTGTTGAAAACTCGAAAGTAGTTGCATAAAATTACAATTTATAATATTTAAAATGAAAAACATGTGCCTCATCAGATATCTTATTACCATTTTTTACATAGTTTATCTGAAATTAATAAATATAAATTTAAATTAATTCTATTACAATTCCTCAACACTATAATTAATTTATTTGTTGAAAACATAATGATTTTTAATAATTTATTTATATTATAAATATTTTATTGTATTAAAATAAAAATAAGCATATAGTGTTGAGGATTCAGATTTCCACACCACCTTACATTATAAACCTTTAATAGTATTGATTTATACTAAGATATATGCAACAATATTACCAAGATGCAATGGGAATAATGAGAACTGTAGGAAAACCTGATTTATTCATAACAATGACATGTAACCCAAAATGGAAAGAACTTAGAGAAATTTTAAAAAATTTTCCTGAAGGAACAACTCCTAATGATATACCAAATATTACAGTAAGATTATTTTATGCAAAATTTAAAATGCTATTAAATGATATAATAAAAAATGAAATTTTTGGTCCTGTAATAGCTTATGTATTTTCCATAGAATTTCAAAAAAGAGGATTACCTCATGCACATATCATTATCACATTACACCATAATCATAAAATATTTACTGTAGAATCTATTGATAAGTATATTTCAGCTGAAATACCATCATCGGAAAATATATATTTACAAAAATTAGTAATTAAACATATGTTACACGGACCACATACTAGCAAATCTCCATGTTATGATGAAAATAAAAATATATGTAAAAAAATTTTCCAAAACCATTTACTGAATGTACTAAAATTGAAGAAAATAAATATCCACAATACAAACGACGAAATAATATTTCTGATAATTATATCTACAATTTTAAAAATAACAAAAAAATTATAAAAGTTGATAATTCAATGGTAATTCCTTACAATAGTTTTTTATTAGCAAAATATGCTGCTCATATTAATACTGAACTTTGTATGTCAATACAAAGTATTAAATATATTTACGACTATATTTATAAAGGAGTAGATAAAGCATATTGCAAAATAAAAGAAAATAAAATAAAAGAAAATGAAGAAGAAGTATATGATGAAATAACACAATATATAGATGGTAGATACTTAAGTCCAATGGAAGCAGCATGGAGATTACAAGAATCACCATTATGTGGCAGAAGTCATTCTGTAATAAGATTAAGTATTCATACAGAAAATCAACAAAAAATAATTTTTAATGAAAATGATATAGATTCAGCATTAAATAAATACGAAACAACGTTAACCGCATGGTTTACTTTGAATAAAAAAGATGATTTTGCTAAAAAAATTAAATATGTTAACATACCACAATATTATATTTTCAATTCTAACACAAAATCTTGGATAAAACGATCAAAAAATAGAAAAAACATAGCTATTGGTAGATTAAATGTAGTATCTCCTAAAGATAGTGAACGTTTTTTTTAAAATTAATATTAAATAGAATAAAAGGTGCAACATCTTATACAGATTTACGAACTCACGAAAATATTACTTATAATACTTATAAAGAAACAGCTTTAGCAATGAATTTAATTGAGCACGAAAATGAAATTTATTATATTTTTGAAGAAGCATGTCAAGTTATGTTACCAATACAACTACGTAAATTTTTTTGCATGTTTTTTACTATGTGAAAATATTCAAGGTAAAATTATTTGGAACAAATATAAAAAATTTTTACAGAAGATTTTAAAGATAATAAAGAAAATAAAGCTTTATCACATATTAATCAAATATTAAATTTAGAAGATATGTCATGTGAAAATTTTGGTTTACCAGAACCAAATAAAACATACATTGAAGAAAATGAAGAAATTAATGATGAAATTATAAATTTTAGTAAAAAAAATTTGATAAAATGTATAAACAATTAAATAATGATCAAAAACAAATTTTTGAAAAAATAATAAATAATAAACAAAAAATATTTTTCATAGATGGACCAGGAGGTTCCGGAAAAACTTTCTTATACAAAACATTAATATATTATTATATAAGCATTAAAAAAAAATTTTTATCGATGGCTTGGACCGGAATAGCTTCAATTTTATTACTTAAAGGTTTAACAAGTCACAGAACTTTTAGATTACCATTGGATTTAAATAACATTGAAAGCGCATTTTTAAAATTTAATTCAGATAAAAAAAAATTAAGAGAAACAGATATAATTATATGGGATGAAGCATCTATGATTCCTAAAAAAGCTTTAGAAATCGTAGACAAAACTTTAAAACATGTTTGTCATAATGATAAAAGTTTTGGTGGAAAAATAATTATTTTAGGTGGAGATTTTCGACAAATTCTACTAGTATTAAAATATGGAAGAAGAAATACTATAATTGAAGAGACTATAAAATATTCAAATCTTTGGCCCTTATTTCATATTTTTAAATTAAAAAAAAAACATAAGATCTAATAATGACAGTTTCTCTTCATTTTTATTAAATATAGGAGAAGGAAACATTAATCCATTTATTATTCCAGAAGAATGGAAAACTAATGACGTCTGTGCCAAAATTTATAAAAACATTAACGAAAATTATTGTTTTCAAAAATGTCATTTTGAGTACACATAATGAAGATGTAAATATTTTAAATAACAGAATTTTAAAATTAATTAAGAATGAAACAAAAACTTATTATAGCATTGACTATGCAACATACAAAGGTGTAGATCAAACGGATGATAATATTCATTTGAATTATCCAATAGAAATGTTAAATAACATAAGAGAAGGATTACCTCACACGAACTGAAATTAAAAGTAAATACCATAATTATGTTAATTCGAAATTTAAGTATAAAAATGGATTATGTAATGGAACGCGATTAAAAATAACTAAATTATTCAAATATAACATAGAAGCACAAATAATTACTGGAGAAAATAAAGGAAATAAAGTTTTTATACCACGTATTACATTAAACACTAATGAATCATCATCTTTACCATTTATTTTATATAGAAAACAATTTCCTGTGATATTAGCTTTTGCTATAACAATTAATAAATCTCAAGGCCAAAGTTTCGAAAATATAGGAATATTCATCAAAAAACCTTTATTTTCTCACGGGCAATTATATGTTGCTCTTTCACGTTGTAAAAATGTAAATAAAATATATATTCAAAATGAATCGGAAAACAAAGATATTATACCTAACATAGTTTGGAAAGAAATATTAGAAAAATAATTTTATTATAATTTAACAAAAATTTAATGTTATTTAAATAAATTTTTTATAAATTATTTTATTAATTAAACTTTATTTTTTTCAGGTTATATTTATATTAATTATAAACATTAAAAATTTTTAATAATATATAAATAAAAAAACATAATGGAATGGAATTCAATTAATGATGTTGAAATTGACAATGTTAATGATCAACAAATGATTGAATGGGATCCAATAGAAGGTCATTATGTTGAAATTAACAATGTCAATGATCAACAATTGATGGAAAATTTAAATGATCAAATTGAAGAACATTTAAATTTCCAAGAAGAATATGAATATTATTTAGAAAGTCTAGATAATAATAGTTCAATAAGCAATACAATAATTTCTAAATTAAATAATATTATTAATTCGTATATAGAGGAAAATAATGAACAATTTGAATTTAAAAATTGGAATGAAGTACCAGAGTATTATAAATATTATGCGAATGAAATTATAAAATATAAAATAAATATAAGCGAACCAATAGCAGAATATTACTTTAATCAAAGTCATGAAATTTATTCTAATTATTTATTAAGATTAGCTAACATTATTAATAAAATATGAAAAATTAAAATAAATCATAAATATTACTATTTAATATCTATCTATCTTTCAAGTTCCATACCCGTACAGGTTTTCCAACCTTTTTCACGGGACACCTCGACCACCTATGTGTTCCGGTGTTTTCGCGTTCGAATCCATACTTTTTACCCCGGAAGGTGTTCGCGTACCCGTGCAGGCCTACTCAGGCGGGGAGACTCGCTCTACCCATCCTTTTAAACGCATCGAGCTCTCACCACACCCGGCAGAACGTTCCGGCTCAACTATAGTAGTGGAGCAGTCGCATTCTGCCTTACCGACCCTCGAATAATTATCTGCGATTTTTGTTAAAACCGCGGAAAATCATTCGGGGTGGTCCATCACAGTGTCAATGAGTCCGAAAAATTCTCCACTTTTAATTAAAAATGGAAAAAATCCCGCCCTCACCGGGACTCGAACCCCGGCCCTCTGGGTGAGAGTCGGATGTTCTAGCCCCTGAGCCACCGTGGCTCTCACATAAATATTACTATATAATAATAAATTAAAAAAAAAATTTTTTTAATTATTAATATTATTAAAAACAAAAAAAATTAGAATATTTAAAAATTAACTAAAATATTTAAAAGTTATGATTATTTAAAATTTATAAAACGAAATTCTAATAAATAAATAATTTAACTAATAACAACAATAAATAAAAAATTCATATTCATAACTTTTATACAGGTAAATATAGTATAAGTAAGTATAAAATAATTTAAAATTATTTTATTTATTTATTTGTTATATAAATAACTAAATTTTAAATAAAATATGATATAATGATCATGTAATAATTTCATTTACAATATCATAATAAATTTATAAATTTTAGTATGAATTTTTGATATATCTCATAAGATGTTTAAAATGAGAAAAAAGATATAAAAAAGGAATTATAACAAAATAATCCTATAAATCTTATAAAACTCAAAATCATTACGATATATCAAATAATATACTAAATTATCAACAAAATTTTCAATATATTTTAAACTAATGATCATTAATATCATAACAATAATAACACTATTTTTAAGTTATACTACATATAATTAAATATATTATAAATATTTAAAATAAAATATATTTTATAAGACTAAGTGGTTTTTAGGGCTACTGGCGAGGGTTTCCACTAATCAAAAATCTAACGCGCCATCAAGGTACCTCTATATTACACACCTTTTTTAAAACTTCATATATTATATAATTATATTAACAAAAAAATTTTACAAATTTATTCAAAATTAATATTGATTTAAAAATAAATATTTATAAGTTATATTGATAAAGGTTTGAAATGTAAGGTGGTGTGGAAAGCCGAACCTCAACACTATATATCTCTTCTTTTTTATAAAAATAAAAAATAATGAATTAATAATAATTATATATATCTCTTCTTTTGAAATATAATGAACAAAATAGTGTTGAGGTATTTTTATATAAAGTAACATAAATAATTAATATTAATAGAAATAGTAAAAATATTTATTTAGAGTTTAGATAAAAATTATATTATATAATAAATTAAATAATATTACATTATATAATATAATATTAATAATAAATGTTTAATATATAATTATATTTATAGCATAACTGAGGGTTGGCAGCAGCGCGAGTAAAGTACCCCTAGTATATATATACTAGGGGTACCACTGCTCGCGCTGCTCGCCAACCCCAGTTATGCTATAAATATAATTATATATTAAACATTTATTATTAATATTATATTATATAATGTAATATTATTTAATTTATTATATAATATAATTTTTATCTAAACTCTAAATAAATATTTTTACTATTTCTATTAATATTAATTATTTATGTTACTTTATATAAAAATACCTCAACACTATTTTGTTCATTATATTTCAAAAAGAAGAGATATATATAATTATTATTAATTCATTATTTTTTTATTTTTATAAAAAAGAAGAGATATATAGTGTTGAGGTTCGGCTTTCCACACCACCTTACATTTCAAAACTTTATAAATATAACTTATAAATATTTATTTTTTAAATCAATATTAATTTTGAATAAATTTGTAAAATTTTTTTGTTAATATAATTATATAATATATGAAGTTTTAAAAAAGGTGTGTAACATAGAGGTACTTTGATGGCGCGTTAGATTTTTTGATTAGTGGAAACCCTCGCCAGTAGCCCTAAAAACCACTTAGTCTTATAAAATATATTTTATTTTAAATATTTATAATATATTTAATTATATGTAGTATAACTTAAAAATAGTGTTATTATTGTTATGATATTAATGATCATTAGTTTAAAATATATTGAAAATTTTGTTGATAATTTAGTATATTATTTGATATATCGTAATGATTTTGAGTTTTATAAGATTTATAGGATTATTTTGTTATAATTCTTTTTATATCTTTTTTCTCATTTTAAACATCTTATGAGATATATCAAAATTCATACTAAAATTTATAAATTTATTATGATATTGTAAATGAAATTATTACATGATCATTATATCATATTTTATTTAAAATTTAGTTATTTATATAACAAATAAATAAATAAAATAATTTTAAATTATTTTATACTTACTTATACTATATTTACCTGTATAAAAGTTATGAATATGAATTTTTTATTTATTGTTGTTATTAGTTAAATTATTTATTTATTAGAATTTCGTTTTATAAATTTTAAATAATCATAACTTTTAAATATTTTAGTTAATTTTTAAATATTCTAATTTTTTTTGTTTTTAATAATATTAATAATTAAAAAAATTTTTTTTTAAATTTATTATTATATAGTAATATTTATGTGAGAGCCACGGTGGCTCAGGGGCTAGAACATCCGACTCTCACCCAGAGGGCCGGGGTTCGAGTCCCGGTGAGGGCGGGATTTTTTCCATTTTTAATTAAAAGTGGAGAATTTTTCGGACTCATTGACACCGTGGTGGGACCACCCCGAATGATTTTCCGCGGTTTTAACAAAAATCGCAGATAATTATTCGAGGGTCGGTAAGGCAGAATGCGACTGCTCCACTACTATAGTTGAGCCGGAACGTTCTGCCGGGTTGGTGTGAGCTCTCGATGCGTTTAAAAGGATGGGTAGAGCGAGTCTCCCCGCCTGAGTAGGCCTGCACGGGTACGCGAACACCTTCCGGGGTAAAAAAGTATGGATTCGAACGCGAAAACACCGGAACACATAGGTGGTCGAGGTGTCCCGTAAAAAGGTTGGAAAACCTGTACGGGTATGGAACTTGAAAGATAGATAGATATTAAATAGTAATATTTATGATTTATTTTAATTTTTCATATTTTATTAATAATGTTAGCTAATCTTAATAAATAATTAGAATAAATTTCATGACTTTGATTAAAGTAATATTCTGCTATTGGTTCGCTTATATTTATTTTATATTTTATAATTTCATTCGCATAATATTTATAATACTCTGGTACTTCATTCCAATTTTTAAATTCAAATTGTTCATTATTTTCCTCTATATACGAATTAATAATATTATTTAATTTAGAAATTATTGTATTGCTTATTGAACTATTATTATCTAGACTTTCTAAATAATATTCATATTCTTCTTGGAAATTTAAATGTTCTTCAATTTGATCATTTAAATTTTCCATCAATTGTTGATCATTGACATTGTTAATTTCAACATAATGACCTTCTATTGGATCCCATTCAATCATTTGTTGATCATTAACATTGTCAATTTCAACATCATTAATTGAATTCCATTCCATTATGTTTTTTTATTTATATATTATTAAAAATTTTTAATGTTTATAATTAATATAAATATAACCTGAAAAAAATAAAGTTTAATTAATAAAATAATTTATAAAAAATTTATTTAAATAACATTAAATTTTTGTTAAATTATAATAAAATTATTTTTCTAATATTTCTTTCCAAACTATGTTAGGTATAATATCTTTGTTTTCCGATTCATTTTGAATATATATTTTATTTACATTTTTACAACGTGAAAGAGCAACATATAATTGCCCGTGAGAAAATAAAGGTTTTTTGATGAATATTCCTATATTTTCGAAACTTTGGCCTTGAGATTTATTAATTGTTATAGCAAAAGCTAATATCACAGGAAATTGTTTTCTATATAAAATAAATGGTAAAGATGATGATTCATTAGTGTTTAATGTAATACGTGGTATAAAAACTTTATTTCCTTTATTTTCTCCAGTAATTATTTGTGCTTCTATGTTATATTTGAATAATTTAGTTATTTTTAATCGCGTTCCATTACATAATCCATTTTTATACTTAAATTTCGAATTAACATAATTATGGTATTTACTTTTAATTTCAGTTCGTGTGGAGGTAATCCTTCTCTTATGTTATTTAACATTTCTATTGGATAATTCAAATGAATATTATCATCCGTTTGATCTACACCTTTGTATGTTGCATAGTCAATGCTATAATAAGTTTTTGTTTCATTCTTAATTAATTTTAAAATTCTGTTATTTAAAATATTTACATCTTCATTATGTGTACTCAAAATGACATTTTTTGAAAAACAATAATTTTCGTTAATGTTTTTATAAATTTTGGCACAGACGTCATTAGTTTTCCATTCTTCTGGAATAATAAATGGATTAATGTTTCCTTCTCCTATATTTAATAAAAATGAAGAGAAACTGTCATTATTAGATCTTATGTTTTTTTTTTAATTTAAAAATATGAAATAAGGGCCAAAGATTTGAATATTTTATAGTCTCTTCAATTATAGTATTTCTTCTTCCATATTTTAATACTAGTAGAATTTGTCGAAAATCTCCACCTAAAATAATTATTTTTCCACCAAAACTTTTATCATTATGACAAACATGTTTTAAAGTTTTGTCTACGATTTCTAAAGCTTTTTTAGGAATCATAGATGCTTCATCCCATATAATTATATCTGTTTCTCTTAATTTTTTTTTATCTGAATTAAATTTTAAAAATGCGCTTTCAATGTTATTTAAATCCAATGGTAATCTAAAAGTTCTGTGACTTGTTAAACCTTTAAGTAATAAAATTGAAGCTATTCCGGTCCAAGCCATCGATAAAAATTTTTTTTTAATGCTTATATAATAATATATTAATGTTTTGTATAAGAAAGTTTTTCCGGAACCTCCTGGTCCATCTATGAAAAATATTTTTTGTTTATTATTTATTATTTTTTCAAAAATTTGTTTTTGATCATTATTTAATTGTTTATACATTTTATCAAATTTTTTTTTACTAAAATTTATAATTTCATCATTAATTTCTTCATTTTCTTCAATGTATGTTTTATTTGGTTCTGGTAAACCAAAATTTTCACATGACATATCTTCTAAATTTAATATTTGATTAATATGTGATAAAGCTTTATTTTCTTTATTATCTTTAAAATCTTCTGTAAAAAATTTTTATATTTGTTCCAAATAATTTTACCTTGAATATTTTCACATAGTAAAAAACATGCAAAAAATTTACGTAGTTGTATTGGTAACATAACTTGACATGCTTCTTCAAAAATATAATAAATTTCATTTTCGTGCTCAATTAAATTCATTGCTAAAGCTGTTTCTTTATAAGTATTATAAGTAATATTTTCGTGAGTTCGTAAATCTGTATAAGATGTTGCACCTTTTATTCTATTTAATATTAATTTTAAAAAAAACGTTCACTATCTTTAGGAGATACTACATTTAATCTACCAATAGCTATGTTTTTTCTATTTTTTGATCGTTTTATCCAAGATTTTGTGTTAGAATTGAAAATATAATATTGTGGTATGTTAACATATTTAATTTTTTTAGCAAAATCATCTTTTTTTATTCAAAGTAAACCATGCGGTTAACGTTGTTTCGTATTTATTTAATGCTGAATCTATATCATTTTCATTAAAAATTATTTTTTGTTGATTTTCTGTATGAATACTTAATCTTATTACAGAATGACTTCTGCCACATAATGGTGATTCTTGTAATCTCCATGCTGCTTCCATTGGACTTAAGTATCTACCATCTATATATTGTGTTATTTCATCATATACTTCTTCTTCATTTTCTTTTATTTTATTTTCTTTTATTTTGCAATATGCTTTATCTACTCCTTTATAAATATAGTCGTAAATATATTTAATACTTTGTATTGACATACAAAGTTCAGTATTAATATGAGCAGCATATTTTGCTAATAAAAAACTATTGTAAGGAATTACCATTGAATTATCAACTTTTATAATTTTTTTGTTATTTTTAAAATTGTAGATATAATTATCAGAAATATTATTTCGTCGTTTGTATTGTGGATATTTATTTTCTTCAATTTTAGTACATTCAGTAAATGGTTTTGGAAAATTTTTTTACATATATTTTTATTTTCATCATAACATGGAGATTTGCTAGTATGTGGTCCGTGTAACATATGTTTAATTACTAATTTTTGTAAATATATATTTTCCGATGATGGTATTTCAGCTGAAATATACTTATCAATAGATTCTACAGTAAATATTTTATGATTATGGTGTAATGTGATAATGATATGTGCATGAGGTAATCCTCTTTTTGAAATTCTATGGAAAATACATAAGCTATTACAGGACCAAAAATTTCATTTTTTATTATATCATTTAATAGCATTTTAAATTTTGCATAAAATAATCTTACTGTAATATTTGGTATATCATTAGGAGTTGTTCCTTCAGGAAAATTTTTAAAATTTCTCTAAGTTCTTTCCATTTTGGGTTACATGTCATTGTTATGAATAAATCAGGTTTTCCTACAGTTCTCATTATTCCCATTGCATCTTGGTAATATTGTTGCATATATCTTAGTATAAATCAATACTATTAAAGGTTTATAATGTAAGGTGGTGTGGAAATCTGAATCCTCAACACTATATGCTTATTTTTATTTTAATACAATAAAATATTTATAATATGAATAAATTATTAAAAATCATTATGTTTTCAACAAATAAATTAATTATAGTGTTGAGGAATTGTAATAGAATTAATTTAAATTTATATTTATTAATTTCAGATAAACTATGTAAAAATGGTAATAAGATATCTGATGAGGCACATGTTTTTCATTTTAAATATTATAAATTGTAATTTTATGCAACTACTTTCGAGTTTTCAACAGAAAAAAATTAAAATTTTTATATTTTTATGTAATATTATACATAAATAAAATATAATAAAAAAATATAAAACTATATTATGCAGTATTTGATGGTTCTAAAAAGTTGTGGGGGGGATTGTGGGGTTGTGGGGTTGTGGGGGGGTCTGTGGGGGTTAGTGGGGGTCTGTGGGGGGACGTGGGGGAACGTGGGGGGACGTGGGGGGTAATGATCGATAACATAAAATAACGTAAATTTACGTTATTTAATTAATAAAAATCATGTGGGGGCTGTGGGGGGCGTGGGGGGATGTGGGGGGGCACTGACTGAATTTTTGGTTCATATAACTATATAATATAGGGAGATATATACATATATATATATATATATATATATATATATATATAAATATGTATATAAAACCGGTCTTTTGAATGCGCAATACCCCGCGCTCGTCAGTACTGACTTCGGGTCGTATCCGGCGCACGTCGAGCTGTGTGGCAGTCTCACATTGTTGCTCCCTCCCTTCCATTACTGTATGTATTATTGAAATTGCCGCATTCAAAAGACCGGTCCCGCGCACAAAATATACAGGAGTCCATAGCAGCAAACTGTAGCGCACATTCAAAAGACCGATTTTACTTACTTATACACATATATCTATATACATACACGCACTTATATAAATTTATGTCATTTGAATTTTTATATTTTCATAACTACTTAAATAAAGTCAAATTAAATTCAAGTATCCGTTTAATAAATTAATAAGAATGGTTATATGTTGTGGTTTGTTCGCGTTCGCTCTGTTATACTCGTTCACACGTAGTTACGCCGTGTGCACACCACAGCAGTGTCACATATGGTCGTTCACTCTGTTATACTCGTTCGCTCTGTTATATTCGTTCGCTCTGTGACACTCGTTCGCATGTAGTTACGACGTGCGCACACTGCAGCAGTGTCACATAGAGTCGTTCGCTCTGTCACACTCGTTTGCTCTGTTATACTCGTTCGCTCTGTTATATTCGTTGGCTCTGTTACACTCGTTCGCATGTAGTTACGACGTGCGCACACTGCAGCAGTGTCACATAGAGTCGTTCACTCTGTCACACTCGTTTGCCCTGTTATACTCGTTCGCTCTGTTATATTCGTTCGCTCTGTTACACTCGTTCACATGTAGTTACGACGTGCGCACACTGCAGCAGTGTCACATAGAGTCGTTTGCTCTGTCACACTCGTTCGCTCTGTTATACTCGTTCGCTCTATCACACTATATCGCTCTGTTACACTCGTTCGCTTCGTTATATTCGTTCGCTATGTTATACTCGTTACAATTTTGGATAAGGGATAAACTTGAAATATTTTCCTAGTTTTCTCAAGAGATTTTGTATGTATATTTTAAGTATACATATATATATATATATATATATATATATATATATATATATATATATATATTCATATCACTACGGACTTTGCAGGATTGCGACGTTGCCAAATCTAAAAATAACCGCTTCGATAGTACCGTCCTTGTTTTAGTATCCTGCACACTCGAAGGTGTGTGGCAGTTTCTATTGTTATCCTACTCTTTTTTTCCCGCCAATATTTTATATTTCAAAAATCCTTTAAGTTCCACGGAACTTTGAGCATTTTGAAATTTAACATGCGATTCTCTATATACGGCAACAAACTGTTGACTCCTTAAAAGTCCGGTTTCTTAAAAATATCATTTGAATACAAATATAAAATTATTCATTTGACTTAATAATAATTTTATATTTTTATTATTCTTTAATCAGTGAAGTCGGGTTATAATCTACTCACTGATATTATTATAATTATAGTAAACTTATATAGACTTATATAGCACTGACTCTTTTCAGTGGACCTGGTAGAGCCGACTTTTGCAGTCACCGTCTTGTTGTGACTAAAGGTGTGCGTGTGAGAAAGAGGGCTGTTTTTTTAATTTTGCGCCCAGGTGAACGAGAGATGGAAAGCCCAATCAAAACTCGACATGCAGTCGAAATTTCCAGGACGGCAAATTTTTCAATTATTTTAAGTTTATTAGCTTGCTTACTAATGAAGTCGTTTTCCATCTTTCTCCGTCTCTCCTTTACTCTTGTATACAATTTGAGTGCTTTAGTTTTCGCAATAAAAAATGTTGACAAGCGCTGACTCGGTACATCGCATGGAACAGGTTTTTAAATAAGACTTTGAAATAATTTTATACTTAATTCTTATAATTTACTCTAGACGTTAAAAATTTAAATATTTTAATAATGTCTCATTAATTTTAAGGCTAGTTCCATGGGATGTACCAGGGGCATGATAACATTATTTTTCCAATTAAATTTTAAAAAATAACATTTTATTTTAACAGTAACAAACTCGGGAACCTCCTCTAGAGGATAGAGCACTTTTTCATGCTACCGAGCGCATTCACAGGTTGTGGATAGTGGAAAGGCGAGAAAGAACAGTGAGTGAAGGGGACCAAACTCAGTCTTTCTGGTTAGTCGCTAATATTGAATACGCGACCGCGGACAATGGAATCAGAGAGAGAAGGTGGAGTTTTTTGCATGATGGAGTGTAATGACAAAATATTAATTACCCCAGGTGGTAACCATTGTGGAAATCCACCCGCTGTAAAAGCGGCTGAGCCTCATTGGGATTCTGGGGGAGGCTTATCATTACATTGCAAAACCGTGACCGCAATGGGCCACTTGGTTGCGGTGACCACGAGTATTGATACAAGGGAAAATGAGAGCACCACCATCCTGGAAGTTAAAGGCAGCCCAAGGAGTATCTCGGAGCGGTTACAGGGTATGCAGCTTGACAAAGCCTTCGAAAATGATTTATCATCAATAGGCAGCACAGTCATAGCTGTTGACTCGGATACTGAAAGGGGACCCCTAAAAGATGGCGAAGTTAGAGGTGGTGCCTAGATCTGACCTCCCGCTCAGGCAAGTAGTATCGGTCTGGGTCCCTCCTCCAGTGCTGGAGGGAAATGAGACTGTGCTTAAAATTATAAGCAGGCAAAATAAGGGGCTCAATACTCAAAGCTGGAGAGTCATTTCTTCAGTGGCGAGAAAAATTGGCAACGGCAAGGACTACATCATTGCTGTTGAAGAAGGGTCCCTTAATAACATGAGGTCCACGAAGGGAAGCATCAAGTTCGGACTAGGCACGCTGAAGGTGAGGCTTCCCAACTTCAAGAATAAAAATAGAGAAACCGGGTCTGCTAGTGGTGTAAATTAACTTGCATCACTGTGAAGCAGCCTCGGAAGACTTGATGCTATCGCTGAATGAGGACAACATTGACGTTGCCCTAGTCCAGGAACCATGGATCGTAAGAGACAAAATCTAAGGGCTGGGGCAAAAAGGATATGACCTGTTCTTTGATCAGATGACAGGTAAGAAAAGAGCCTGTAAATCGATCCTTCAAAGGTTAGGGACTTTAGGAACCTCAAAAAGACTGACTGGACGCGTTTCTCGAAACTGGTGGAGGAGGAGGCCCAGACATGGATCACTTTTCGTGATCCTACTATCGGTGAAATCGAGGAAAGCGTCGAGTTCCTAGAAAATGCACTGCAAGGAGGATACTTGAGGTCGTGTCCCGTCAGGAAGAGCCGCGTAAAAACCAAACCCTGGTGGAATGTGGAACTAAGGCTGCTGAGAATGACATCGAGAAAACTCTATGCAATAGCTAGAAAAGATAATACAAACAAGAACTGGAAAAAGGACAAAACCAGTTCTAACGAATACAAGAAGAAAATCAGAGAAGCAAAATGGGACTCCTTGAAAAGGTTTTGCGAATCCGTCAAGGACGTAAATGAGTCAGCCAGGTTCAGAAAGGCGCTCGCAAAAGACCCGATGGTCATAAAGAGCGTCAGGAAACCGGATGACTCATGGATCAAGACCAGTAAGGAGACCCTAGACTTGTTAATGAATGTCCACTTTCTAGAAAATCAGGAAGCAGAAGAAACGGAAGAACCCCCAATCCAAGAAGAAATGGAAATAGGGAAAGAAAAAAGAGAAATGGTAAAAGAGATTGTGTCAAGGGAAAGAGTAGCGTGGGTGGTGGGCACGTTTGGTCCTTATAAATCAGCGGGGCCGGATGGGGTTATGCCGATCATGCTGCAGAAGTCTCTAGACACAATTATGGAACTATTGATAAAGGTTTTCTCAGAAAGTTTACTACTGGGATATATACCGAAAAAATGGAGAGTGGTAAAAGTGTTCTTCATATCCAAAGCGGGAAAATCCAGCCACACATTACCTAAAGACTTCAGACCTATTAGCCTCTCATCCTTCTTATTGAAGACATTGGAAAGGTTAGTAGATCAACACATAAAGGAGACCAAGGAAGTGGAAAAGAACTGCACGGCACAACATGCCTATTTAAAAGGCGAATCAGTGAATAGTGCATTGCATGAAGTAGTGATGACAATAGAAAAGACCCTTTAAAGGAAGGAATACACACTTGGCTCCTTCCTAAATATTGAAGGAGCTTTTAATAATGTCAAAGCGGAGGCCATAAAACAAGCACTAGAGGAAATGAGAGTGGACCGTATAACTATCAACTGGATCATTGTAATGCTGGAAAGCAGAATCACAAATTCGGAACTAGGAAACAAAACTACCATAAGAAAAAGCACAAGAGGAACACCACAGGGAGGAGTTATATCTCCCTTTCTGTGGTAAGTGGTAATAAATAAAATCCTCAAAAAACTTGAGGAAAAAAGAATAAAAGTGGTAGCCTACGTTGACGACGTAGTGATACTGATTACGAGCGAAGATGCGACTGTGGTTGGTGACATCATGGAGTCAGCCCTAGTAGAAATCACTAAGTGGGCAGAACGAAACGGATTGGGAGTAAATCCTAATAAAATGGAACTGATTCTGTTCACAAGAAGATACAAAAGTCCAGAGATAAGACTGCCAAAACTTGGGGGGCACACACTCGTGCTGTCTAGAGAAGCAAAATATCTGGGAGTTGTCCTTGACTCGAAGCTGCTCTGGAAGCGGAACGTCAAAGAAAGAATAAAAAAAGGAATAAACGTATACTACACATGCAGAAAACTGTTCGATAAGAGATGGGGTCTGCAATCACAGATAAGACAATGGATGTATAATGCGATTGTTATACCAATAGTCACTTACGGAGCACTGGTGTGGTGGTGCGCTTTGAACAAAGAAATAAATAAAAAGAGCCTAAACAAAGTACAGAGGGTAGCTACCTTAGGCACAACTGGGGCAATGAGGAGTACACCACAAGCGGCCAAGATCTAGTTATCAAAGGAATCGCCTTAAAAGGAGCCATCAGATTAAGAGACTCAAATCTATGGAAGCAGGATAATGACTGTGTACACAAAGGCATAACAAAAGAAATGTTAAAAATGGACGAAGGTGCGGGGGCATTGTTAACACCGTTATCGGACCACATGCTGCCCAAGCTGGAGTTCAAGAAACAACTTGATATATGAATACCGTCGAAAATAGAATGGGACGACGGCAAAGTAATGAGAAGTAATGAATGGGCTGTTTTTACAGACGGCTCCAAATCATTAAGCGACACAGGAGCAGGAATCTACTCAAGGGAGCTGGAAGTCGAGGAGTCGTACAGACTCAAAAATGACTGCAGTATCCTACAAGCAGAAATCCTGGCTATCGGAAAAGCAGCTCGACTCATCTAGAGTAAAGGAGGCTCCAACAGAGCCACAATTTACATGGATAGTCAAGCTGCCTTAAAAACATTAGCGTCCAAGGTCACCAGATCAAAGGCTGTGATGAGCTGCCGGGAGGCGCTGTCATGGATCCATGAAAGCGGAGTCAGACTCTGCTGGGTTCCCAGACACAGTTATGTGGAAGGTAACCAAAAAGCGGATGAGCTAGCAAAGCTGGGAGCGGATAGAGACAGTGCGGAAGCGTACAGGGACCCACAGCTACCGATCGAAGTGATTAAGACAGTTATTGACAAAATACTACAAGAGAGGCATAATAAGGACTGGAACAACCGTAGTGATTGCAGAATAGCCAGGAAATTGTGGCCGAAAATTGATGAAAAGAGAATAAAGAAGCTTTTAAGCTACAAAAGAACCTCAGTCAGCATGATCACAGGAGTAATAATAGGTCATTGTGCTATTAAAGCCAGGCTCGAACGAATGGGCAAAATCGGGGACGACTACTGCAGAGAATGCAATGAAGAGGAGGAAACCTTGGAACATCTCCTATGTCACTGCCTGGCACCAGAGAGTGAAAGACTCAAAAACTTGGGATATAGCTAACTAGAGGAACTAGAAGAGGCAGCAGAGATGGGGCCAGGGAAGCTAATGAACTTCACTAGAGGTTGGAAATGCTTCAGTGAAGAGAAGGAAGAGAATTAGTATTCTTTTGCCCTGCTTTCTCTCTTATTATTCAATATTGGGTATAGCAATGGGCCACTGGCCACCAAGCTGGGGCAACTTCCGTGAAAGGGCAGTCGTCCAAACCCTTACAACCTAATCTAACCTAACATTTACGAAATAAAAAAAAGAAAATCTCAATTTTTTAAAAATAACATAAACAGTTTTAAAATTTAAGTTACACAGAGATTAAATATTTTAGGAAAATTGAAAATTCTTTCAGAAAAATAACTATTTTGCATCTTATCTAACTGCTTGTTTTGTTAATTACTTTTTGTGTAGTAAAATTACTTTAAAAAATTTTCATTTTAAAATTTACACAAAAACTTTTTTGGAGTAGCCGAATTTCAATCCAAGCCGACGATATGTAAAAAAAATAATATATTTATAATTTTATTATTGTAACAGTTTTAAATGTATGTGGTGAACGTTATTTTGTTGTATTTTTTTAAATTAAATGTTAATTACATTGATATTGTACCTTAACATTTACTAAATTTGAAATTTTCCCAACACTACAAATTTTTGCTGACAAATATAATACCAAAAAAAAATTTTTGAAATTTTAAACCCAAAGTTTATTTAAAGTACTTGTAATAATTAATAAGGCAATTATATATTGAGTATAAATGTTTTTCATACTTAAATAACTAATGATCAAAGCCTACTTATAAGGAGAGATTATCTCCACCTTCAAGAAACAAATTAGGTTAAAACTACAAGATATGATGTAGTAATGAAAAAAATTAACCCGTATTTTTTCTTTTGTTTGAATGGATTTTAGAGACAAAGTCATACACATTTTTCAATAATATAATAAAACGAAGTTGTTGTAAGAACTTGAATGACCGAAAAACTAAATATCTTACAGAAATATGTATTAAATATTAAAAAAGTACAAGTTAAATACTTTAATTTGAGTCTTAATAGCTCAAAAAAGCTCAATGCGATTAAAAAGTTATGCTTAATTGAAAATTATTACATATTTGTTAATAATTTCAGCATATAATATACGATAAATTTTTTACTCTATAGAAATAGAGAAACTTGTATATTTTGATCGTTCGTAACTTTTGGACCACATAAGCTTTATTGATGCAATACAGCTTAAATTAAAATATTTAAGTACTTTCTTTGATCCATCATACATTTTTTATTTGGCTATTCAAGTACCGATAAGCATTTCTTTTTCCTATATTTTCTATGAAATATCGGTATTTTTATATCCGGAACCTTTTTTCATTTCATTTTTTTTTCATTAAAAATCAGATTTTGTAGTTTCAACCAAATTTGTTTTCCGAAGATAGGGATCTTTTTCTCCTTGTTCATTTAAACAATTTTCATTCAAATTAAATTTCTTAATTCTTTTTGTAAGATTTTTGTCAACTTAATTTAAACTTTGTATAATGTTTATTCAAAACATATTATTCCTTTCGCTTAAAATTGCCAGGTTTTGAATTTTATTCAAGAACATTTATTTATTTTATGATATTTTAGATTTATTATTAATATTTTAAACATTTTTATTTTATTATTATGTTTTAATACTTTCCATTCAACATTTTCTATTATCAAACATGTTTCTCATAAGGCTTTAAACAATTTTCAAATGATATACTCTTTTTAAGTACATTTTTAATTTATTTATGTTTAAAATTTAATTAATATTTTATTAATTCTTTTTAAATGTTATGCATAAATTTATTTGATCAATTTATAAATTATATTCATAAACGTTATATAACTGTATTATATTTATAAACGTATTATCTTTAAAATATATAAATTACAATAATGTTATCATTACTTCATAAAAATCAAAATAAATGAGCTTTGGCTATGATTATAAAAGAAAATCTGTCAGAATAATTAATTTTACAAATTACTTATATATAATAGATCTATAGAGTAAAGAAGAATTTAAAAAGAGAAAATAAATATCAAATAAAAATTCTCATTACATTTAAATTAAGAAAATAATCTATATTTAAAAAAAAACGTTTTTAAAATTTTTATTGCTAATATTTCTTATTAAAAAAATTTTTTCATTTTAAATTATTTTTTTATCCAAATTTTGCATTAAACTGCATTTAGGGATATGAAAAAAAGCTTTTATTTTTTTATATTATCGATGCAAAGAACAGAAAATCTGAATTAAAAATTTTATATTTGAAAAAACGTTAATTAGCACATGCTTAGAAAATGCTTGCAAAGTTAACGGTTATTTTATTTTAAATGGCTGTATTGTAGGTCAATATATTATGTCAACAATTTTTTCTTATTGTATTATCACAAATTTTATTTGTAAGCATACTATAAATTTTTTTTTTATTAAAAAAGGCAACGTGTGAAATCTCATGGAATCACATAATTTAAATTAATTCTAATAAATTATAAACAGTTACAACTATTTTTATTATAAACCCCTTTATAGAAATTTAAATGTTCCATGAGATGTCCTGAATTCAAACATTCAAAATTTCATCATACATATTGCGGAAATTAACCACTTTTATCTGTAAAGGAGTGGAAGAGATAGAGAACGAATTGATTAGAAAGCCCACTAATGAACCCGGTATTTCAAAACATCCTAAGTAATGCCTCTGAAAATTTGGACTCTGCGTAAGCTATAACAAATTTTTTCAATCCTTGATCGCTCACACGACTATAAAATTCTCGAATCGCTCTACTTATTGCCTTTTGTCTAATAATTGAGACTGCAACTAGATATTCGGTTGCGGGGATCACTGTAAATCAGTGCAAACATACAAACATAATTATAATTAAAATAAAAAAAATAAAAAGAATTTATTTATAATTTAGAATAAAGTTAAGTGTAAAATACTTAATTTATTCTCGTAGAATTATTCAAGTACAATTAATTGTTTAAGGATAATAGTGAAATTTAATAAAGGTCATCAAGAGACAATTAGTGGTGAATTACGATCTAAGTGATTATCAATATTATCTGTGAAGTGAAGCTGACGCAGAAACCGAATTGACAGAACAGAAAAGGAAAGGATCAAAAGGATCAATAGGATCACAGAGAAATAGGAAATCACAATCGTTAGAGCATTCTTCTCTTTACCTCTTTCTTCGAATAAAATAAGTCAGTTTACAAACTGTTATTTTAAATAAATTGTAAAAAGAAAAAGTAAATGAACATAAATAAAATATTTAACCTCAATAATTAATATTTTTATTATTTTTCTTATAAATATATTTATATATATATATATATATATATAAATAATTTATTATAAAAAAATATATTGATTTGTGAAAGGTAAGTCCTGGGACTGACTGGTTCAACACAAAAATAAATAATTATTGTTGAAACCCAACGACCGAAGTAAATCCGGCCGTAACAAATGGCATCCCTTGTGGGAAACTAGTAAAACTTTTCACTTGTTAATACAAATTTTATAAATTATAATTCAATTCCAATAAATAATACTTTATTAAAAATTCAAATTGCGCCATATATAACTGTTATATGGAGAAATAACAAGTTATATATAGTTTAAAAAAAAAAAAATACATTATTTTTTTATTTGAAGTAAAATTTACACTACTATAAAGTAGTTAGATTTTCAAGGCATTATATAAGTATATAAATAATTTATTATTGAAATATTAACAATTTAAATAATTAAATCAAAACAATTTCATAATGAATATTGTTAATATCTAAATTTCTTTATTTAAACGATCAACTTCGGTCAACGATCGTTGCGTCATCAAATGTTTTTATTGTGACCTGGATATCATTATTATACGCATTATTAAACAATTCATATTAGTAATTTATTCTTTATAATAACAGGTAATCAATATAATAGATAAATAAATTTCTATAAATAATATAATATAAAAATATAAAATAAAGGGATTCAATATTTAAATACACAAAATACTAATAAAACATTTTGTTTCAATTGTACGGTCAACGACCATCTACAAAGTTATGAGTCAGCAGAATCTTACAACTTGTGTGTCTCTTATCGTTTACTTTTAAATTAATAAAGTAAATTTTTGTTTCCTTTTTAATAAAACTTTTAAATCTTTCAAAACATTTAATTTAATTAATTTGATATTTTAATAATTAATAACTAATTATAATGTGTTTTTTTCACTATAAACAAGGGTAAATCATAGATAATATTCGCTTATCAGAAATTTTAGAGTAGATAAACTATATTTCAATTCAATTAATATCACTTTAAAATTATTATACTCTAAAGTAATAAATTGTTGTAACCATAATAAAGATTTTAGTTTATGATAAATTACTAAGGTCCAAATTTCGAGCCTTGATTGATAATATCACTTCATTACTATAGTTAAAATCATTAAATAAAAGGAAATTTTGACGTTAATTGATATTTTAATTCAAAATTTTGAAGGTTTTATTAGCCTTACTACTTATTTTATTTCGTGAATATAAGTATTTTTATAAAATGGTTACAATTTACAAATAAATCTTAAGAAATTTTAAGAATTCCTAAATATCCTTTTTATTAAAATAGTAAATATTTCTCAAGATAGCTATTGGTTAAGAAGAGGTGGAGTATATCTGTCCTTTTCTAATCAAAGAATTGATTTTTTTGCAAAAACTAATGATGGTAGCAAAAAATAAGGAGATAGCCCCATCTCGTATAATAAAAAGCAAGATTTTCTTTGATGAGGAAAAATTATTTTTATCGCTTTGTTTTTAAGAAAACCTTGAAAAACTGAATTGTCCATCCTAACCTCTATTTTTTACGTTTTTCAAGGTTTTCTTCAAAACGAATCGATAAAAATAATTTTTCCTCATCAAAGAAAATCTTGCTTTTTATTATACGAGATGGGGCTATCTCCTTATTTTTTGCTACAATCATTAGTTTTTGCAAAAAAATTAATCTTTGATTAGAAAAGGACGGAGATATACGACCTGCTCTTAAGTAACATATTTGACAAAAATTAATTTTAAAACAAATTAAACAATTAAAACAGTTAAACACCTAATCTCTTTTATATGTATAAGTATTTATAATTATAATAAATTATAACACCAATAAATTATAAAAAGGTTTATTTTCATTAAAACTATAACCTTTTTTTTATACTTTAACCTAATTTTTCTTTTAAAATTTCTATTTTTATAAATCATTGCAGATAATATCAACCTTCTTTAATCATCTTAATAAAAATTATAAAAACCTGTTAATCGACATTGAGATGACATATTTATTTATAATATTATTAATAATAAAATTTTATTTATATATATTTATATATATATATATATATATATATATATACATAATCATTATATTTTAATGTATTTGTTTTTTTTATTAAAACTAATATAAACATTCAACATAACTCAGTTACAGGAAAATTATACTTCCAATTTTATAAGCTGCTGAAGTGCGACATTCAAGGTAAATGAACTCGTTCATTGAAAGTGCAAAGTCAGCATTTCGCTACTTACCAAATACATCAAGTTCAATTAACGCATTAAATAAAAGTTTTGATAATTATTCATATCAAACTTTAATAAACAAATATTTTATAATAAAAAACAATAATTCATACTAATATAGTTAATATAAGTAAGAAAAAGTAAAATAATTATATTTAATTCGACAAAGTTGATATTAAACGACACACACTTATACATAAATTCATACTAAAAAGAATAATTTTTTTTAGCTTAATAAAATTAAAATCTAGCTGGCTATAGTGATTTCTGTTCGTTATATTTTCTTACCCTCTTTTCTCACTTATAATATATATACATATATATATATACTAGGGGGGGTACCCCCTTGCTTGCCCTGCTCGCCAACCCCCCAATACACGATGTACTTATCCTCGAATATTATGAAATTTAATGCCATAAATTTAATTAAATTCAAATGAGGTATTAAAGTAATTATGCTGTAAAACATATCAAGTTTAACACAATTTGCATAAAAATCAATGCATTTTGCAGTGATTATACTGTAATTTACAATATTAAAATATTAAAATAACGATTATAATAATACGTAAACATAATTAAAAGTATATTTATAACATACATGAATAATAAGAAGAATAATATTTAAAAATAATAAATATAAAAATATTAATATTAAAAGTATAATATGAATAAACAAATATATATTTTTTATAGATTCATAATTATCAAAATTAATATGTTAATGTGGGATATGAATCAAAATCAATATGTCGAAGTCCAAGATGACGAACATTATATATACTTCCCTACTGAAAAAAATAACATGAGATCTCACGTGAGATCTCATGTGAGATCACACACGAGATCTAACATCAGATCTCACGATTGAAAATGAAACGAGATCTCATATGAGAACTCATATAAGATCTCATGTGAGATCTCATGTGCCGCAAAATTTTATTTTTCCTGATGCCCGATCTCACGTGAGATCTCATGTGAAAGCTCATGCGCGAAAAGTATAATTTTTCCCGATACCCGATCTCACATAAGATCTCACATGAGATCTCATATGAGATCTCGTGTGAACTGAAATAAAATTTTTTTTGACATGAGATCTCATGTGCAAAAAAATTTGATTTTTTCCTACACTTATAGTTGTAATTAATGTCAACAAATATAAAATCTAAATTTTGGTCTATAATTCAATTTATTTATATATTATATATATTAATAAAATTACGATTAAATGATTCTACACTACATCTACAAAACAATCGTTATCTAAAGCATGCTATTATAGATTATGGTTTTAAACTATATTCGAGCGTAATTATACTTGGCGATTGAATAATAATAGAAACAAAATTTTTTACGAAGATTTAGACGTTATTTACAAGTAATATTTAAGATACTAGTTACTACAATTATGCATATCGCCTTTTACACTCGAGAAGGCCGTCACTTTTCAGTGAGGTCTGGAGCGATGCCGTTCGTATACAAAGGTTTGTACAGAATTTGTGTATTCAAAAAATGAGATACTTATTTCATATCACAGACGAAATCATGTATACGAGGCTCGGGGTCAGTTCACTAATTAATGACAGTTTTTTTAATCAATAGGAAGTGTCGTTCTATGATGCACGCTGCATCTGGTTCAGATTTACGGCATAACACGTCTTACCAATTGTTACACAATTTGCATGTCGCCGTAAAAACAGTTGCAGCTTCATTTATGTCTTAGAACATTATGAAAAACTACCTTCAATGAACTGACAGTGACTTAGTACTTATTATCTTTTTTTTATCATACTGATAAATTATTTTTACATATCATTTACAATAGCGTCTTACAGATTTAAACAATATAGGTTCTTCTGACTCAAAAATTATTGATTTTATTTTAAAGTATTATCTTAATCTTATTGCTTTTTTTCATAATTCAGTCGTGAATCTACCGTAATCTGAAAAATTTCAAAATCGTGCTCGAATATAATTATAAACCATGATATATAATCATATTCATACAGACTATTCACATAGTTTCCATAGTAAGAATTATATTTGCATGCAATTTAAGTCCAAACATTGGAAGTAAGATGATAAATTGATCTTATTATTATGCTATTCGTCAAGAGCAGGTCGAAGCAGATTCGATACTGACCGAGTATTGAACATCCGTTGTTTAATTTTCTCCTACTAAACGTAATGAAATGCATTAAAATTTCAAATACATTCACGAAATTGATTTCTCTATTGTACTCACCAAAATAATTGAAGGAAAATTTGAAAATTGAAAAATTCTATACTACAATTGTTTATTAAACTGTAAGTACGGTTACTTACTTTTTGTTTAAAATATGATGAATATTATGAAAAAAACATCTATTATACAATCATGTATGAATAAAAAATTGCGCTCGATAACAATTCCTTTTGAAAACAGTATAATTATTTAATTTATGATTAAATAATATTTTTACCTCTCGGTCGGTAACCACATTTGCTCCAGCTTACTCTTGAAGATGAGGTACTGACCTTTTTTACCCATCGAAAGTAGGTAAATAAGTAATTTCGTTTATTTTTGATAAAAATACATATTAAAATTTTTTCATTTGTAAATATCTATTTATTTTAACAAATGAGAAGCGAAAGTGCGTAAATTTGTCCAAACTCAAAGAATAAGCCAAAAAAATAAATAAAAACAAAATATCTTTTTTAGCTATTTTCGATCGGTAAAGTTAGTCGAAAGCTGATCCGAAGTGGAAAGTGACGCCATGAAATACAATTCAAATTAAATGAAGTGGCTAAAATAAGGAATACTAACCCCGGGCAAGATGCATTGGGTCTTGTGGCTCCACTAAATTTATCGAATATGATGTTCTGTATTTTAATACATATTTATAATATTAATGTAATTAAATTCATTGAGGGCATAATGAAGCTCCCCTTGTGATAATATTTGTTATCCAACTTTATGAGTAAATGGAGAATTTAATCGGGTTTTTTCACTTCAAGAAAAAAAGTAGTAGGATTCAACTTGAGTGCGGACAACTAAAGAAATCTACCGAAATCTTATATTTGAAAAGTTATATACAAGTTTTCAATTTATAGTATTTTGAGGTTAGTTTTGTCAACTTTGATGTCTAATTTGCGATCTAAGTTTATAAAAAATTAACAGCTCCAAAGGATTTTTTATTTTAACTAAAATAATGGTATTAATATAGCTAATGTCAAAATTTGTCAAAATTTAAAGAACAAGCCGAAAAAAATAAAAAAGTAATAAATATCTTTTTCAAATTTTTTAAATTGAATAAAATATATAAGAGATCCCATGTGAGATCACATATGACATCGCACACGAGACTGCATATGAGATGTCACATGAAATCGCCTATGAGATCGCATATGAAATCCAATGTATATTCGTTAAATTTTGAAAATAAAAAAAATATATGTGCGATCTGACATGAGATCTCACATATATTTATTTTATTTTCAAAATTCAACGAATATATATGAGATTTCATAGACGATTTCATATGAGATTTCAAATGAGAGTTCATACAATATTTTTAGTAGGTGTGATTTTTCTTGGATTGTTCTTTATATTTAAACATATTTACACTCTTCAGATTCACATTTATTTAAAATAAGTTCATACCTATGAATACTCCGGAGCATCTGATGGGTCTCTTTACTAGATGTGTACCCAGGGTGGCTACTAGGGGAGAAATCAGGGATCTAGCGGTACCCTTTATGCGTACTGAGGTTGGCAGGAATTCCTTCCAAGTTCAAGGTGCGCATTTTTGGAACTCCCTGCCTGCTGAGATTAAACATCTTCCATATTTCAGTAGGTTCAAATCAGCGGTGAGAGGGTACATGCTCGACCTAGATTAATACTTTTTACTATTAATTTATGTTAATTTATGTTAATTTATTTAATTTATTTTTGTAACGTCCTCTATATAGGTTTAAGGTGTGGTGTATTTGTTGTATGAGTGTTGGCTGAATGGTTAGTGAGTGAGAGTTTTTATTTAATTTTATTCTTGACTGCGTTTCATGCTATTGCGTACGCTTGTTATTTTATTTTATTATGTATTAAATTTAATTCTTTTAAATTTTAATATTGTGACTGATAGATATTGTATGACTGATTTTTATTTATATGATTATTTTTATTTATATTGCGTGTATTTTATGATTACTTTGTGATATCACTTTAATTTATTTTAGTTTGTGACTTACTTATTTAGTATTATTAGATTTGTTGACTGACTGTGATATTAATTGTGCAATATTAACATTTACATATATATTTATACTTTTTGTGCAATATTAATTGTTTCTATATTTACAAATTGTATTACACGTTTTTGTACTCTTTTACAAAATAAAATAATATCTATCTACATCTATCTACCTATAAGTGAAATCGGTGGTAGCCAAGGGACTAAGACCCTTGGCTCATGCTGTGGTAGACCGAGGTTTAATTTCCGGGAAAATTTTGGAAAAATTTTTCTGAATTTTTCTCTGTGAAATAGAACTAGGAGACCAGGAGAAACTAATTAAAAATTCCCCCTGGCCAATATTTGGTACGAAGAAATTAATTAATTCGAAATATTTTTTATATGCATAAAAATATTTTATTGGAGGAAAAAAATTTTATTTTTATTACGAAATATTAATTTAAAATAAAATTAATAACTTCCAGTATGAGATATTTTTAAGTTTAAGAAATATCCTATGTATGTTGAGCAATATTTCATTGATATTTAAAAATGTTATTTTCACTGTCGGAATAAATGATATTGATATAAAAAGTATTTCACCGATAACCAGAAAGAATCTATTCGATACAATGAAATTTTTTTCGTTACAAAGAAATTTTTTTTTATTATATAATACTATTTTTTCCATTAAGAAATAATAAGTTGATTGAAAAAAATTTTCTCTTATTTATTTTTTAGTCTATTTTTAATTATAATAAATTTTATTAAAAACGGAGCAATTTATTCTAACATATTTTAACAATGAAAATAATACTTTTAATTTATCTCGAAATAATACTTTTAATCTTATTTAAGAGTCAGCCGTATACCGACACAGTTACCTGTTTTACCGAATCTATTTAAAATTTATTTTTTATAAAAACTAATAGCTTCAGGCAAAAATAAAGAGATGGTTTCGATTCGTGTAATAGAAAGCAATATTTTCTCTGATAAGAATAATTTAATTCCACCGCTTTATTTTCAAGAAAAGTTGGAATAATTTGAAAATCCCATTATTTGACACTAATTTCTAATTTTTTAAGTTATTCTAACTTTTCTTAAAAACGAAGCAATAAAATTAATTTATACTAATCAAAGAAAATATTACATTTTATTAAAGACATCGAAACCATCTATTTATTTTTGCCTCTTGTTACTAATTTTGGGAAAAAAGTCAATTTTTTAATTAGAAAAGGACAGAGATACAGCGGCCTCTTAAATAATGAAAATAATTTCAATTTATATAATTCATAGTGAAGGTTGAAATATTTTTATCTTACCTGCAAGAAATAAAATGTTGGCTCTCGAATATTCGCCTTTGCGACTCGAAGGATTACAGTGAAGTTGACGGTGATTATTTTTAACGAAGTGAAATCCGTTATTATCAAAGTCCTCACAATCGTCTGACACAAAAGACGCAAGAGTATCTTTTTTCCGTACTCTTCTTATACATCGGCTTTGTTCCAAATGCTTCTCGGGGTTGCGCACGCCGTGTTCACAAAATTTATCACGCGTTAAATAGCTCTAAAGAAGCTTTCTGATTGGTCGAAACAGCTTATCTATAAAGAAACCCCCAGTATGTGCAGTAGATTTTCGGACACAGCAATATACTAAGCATCACTAATGCGCAACTTCAAAAAGCGTGTTTAACACAGCCATTTGTATGCGAACGTAATTTCGTAAGCAAGACAATGAAAAGTCTGTAAACGCATCCATATGATGCAATACATACATATATATATATATAAATTCATTAGTAATACATCGGCTTTGATCCAAATGCTCGCCATGTATATATATATATATATATATATATATATATAAATATATATATATATATATATGGGACGTTTCACGTCAACTCACCTAACAAAAAAATAGAATTCGTCGAAAATCTGTGAAAATGTTCTATTTACTATCCAAAATATACAAAAAAAATTTTAGAGATCGAGGTCAAAGGGGTTTGGATTTAAACGTGATGGAATTTTTCAAATTTTCCAAATTTTTTACTAAATAAATATTTTAATGAATTTTTTCCTCAAAAACTATCAATTCTTCGTTAAAACTTAATAGAATACTTTTTCTTGGAAATTAGAAGTAGAATTCACCTGAATTTTTGCAAATTATAATATACTGATTTTTATGCTTACTTGATCGATTTAACGGCATGTCGGTGCTGCAGCAATCGAGTTTTGCTTTTTTTATTTTATCGATATCTTTTTGAATTATTAAATTAAGCAAATATAATGACTTGTCCGCACTAAAGTTATATTAGTACAATAATTTTTGTTGAAAAAAAAATCATTTGGACTTGATATTTTTTTATGAGCTTGGATTGGAAATTAGATATCAAACTCGACAAACCTAACCTCAAAATACGATATATTGAAAGTTTTTATTATAACTTTGTGTGTATAATATTTTGGTGGTTTTCTTGAGTTGTCCGCACTAGAGTTTAATCTTACAAATTTTTTCTTTATAGCAAAAAAACTCGATTAAACGCATCGTTTATTCATAAGTTAAGATTGAAAATATTATTAGAAGGCAGACAGCTTCGTCATGCTCTTAAACATACTATTTAGTATATCTAAAAATCGAGCAGGTTAAATTGGCTTTTTAAAGTCTTATTTTTTTTGTTTATGAGGAAAAAATATACGAAGCCTCCAGTTGGGCAGCCTTCTTAAAGTTACTTAATTGTGCAAAAATATCTGAAAAAATCATTATTTTGGATCAATGATGAGATTCGTGATTTTTTTTCTGAAAAAGTATTGATTTTTGGGACAAATGTATGAAAATGTTTTTTATTGGAAATCATGTGTAGAATATAAACATATTTTTACAAATTGTAATTTAAGACATTATGAACCATATATACTAAAAATTTAACAAAAAATAAATTTTTAAATTTTAAAATTTCATTTATAATTTGTGATGTTTAGCAAATAATAATTTACAAAAATTTACATACATTTTACATACAATTTTCAATAAAAAACATTTTCATACATTTGTCCCAAAAATCAATACTTTTTCAGAAAAAGATCACGAATCTCATCATTGATCCAAAATAGCGATTTTTTCAGGCATTTTTGTACAATTAAGTAACTCCAAGAAGGCTGCCCAACTGGAGGCTTCGTATATTTTTTCCTCATAAAAAAACAAAAAAAATAAGACTTTGAAAAGCCAATTTAACCGGCTCGATTTTTAGATATACTAAATAGTATATTTAAATCGATCAAGTAAGCATAAAAATCAGTATATTATAATTTGCAAAAATTCAGGTGAATTCTACATCTAATTTCCAAGAAAAAGTATTCTATTAAGTTTTAACGAAAAATTGATAGTTTTTGAGGAAAAAATTCATTAAAATATTTATTAAGCAAAAAATTTGGAAAATTCGAAAAATTCCATCACGTTTAAATCCTGACCCCTTTGACCTCGATCTCTAAAATTTTTTTCGTATATTTTGGGTAGCGAATAGAACATTTTCACAGATTTTCGACGAATTCTATTTTTTTGTTAGGTGAGTTGACGTGAAACGTCCCATATATATATATATATATATATATATATATATATATAAATTTTGCGAATACGGCGTGTGCGACCCCGAGAAGCATCTGGAACAAAGCCGATGTATTAGAAAAGTACAAAAAAAAGATCCTCTTGTGCCTTTTGTGTCGGACGATTGTGAGGACTTTAATAATAACGGATTTTACTTCGTTAAAAATCACCACTGTCAAATTCACTGTAGTCCTTCGAGTCACAAAAGCGAATATTCGAGAGCCAACATTTCATTTTTGGCAGGTAAGATGAAAATATTTAATCCTTTACTATGAATTTTATAAATTGAAATTATTTTTATAATACTTTTAAATATGATTAAAAGTATCATTTCTACATAAATTAGAAGTATTATTTTCATTGTTAAAATATGTTAAAATAAATTGCTTCGTTTTTAATAAAATTAATTATAATTGAAAATAGACTAAAAGATAAATGAGAAAAAAATTTTTTTTCAATCAACTTATTATTTCTTAATGAAGAGAATAATATTTTTAATTTAATCTATTCTGAATATATATTCCAACCATATAAATTTTTATTATCATAGACGATCTTAGGCTCCTATTCATAGACCTAACTCAAGTAGCGGTTGTTACTTGAACCTAATTATGTCTTTGTCTCTCCATGATAAGAATAAAAGACAGATGATACAACCGTTATTTGATCTCGTTAATAGCTACACTGGAAAAAAATATATTAGTATCGAAAAAAATTTTATTGTATCGAATATATCCTTTCGGGCAATCGGTAAAATATTTTTTTTATCAATATCATTTATTCCGTCAGTGAAAATAAAATTTTTAAATATCAATAAAATATTTCTCAACATACATAAGATATTTCTTGAACTTAACAATATCTCATATTGGAAATTGATAATTTTATTTTAAATTTATATCTCGTAATGTCAAAATATAAATTAAGTTAAATAATTAAAATAAAATTTTTTTCCTATAATAAAATATTTTTATGCATATAAAAAGTATTGCGTATTAATTATTTTCTGCGGACCAAATGGAAGTAACTATAAATTGAATAAATATTATCTTTCTTTAAAAATATGTCTGAATTTTTCAAGCTTAAAAAATTATATATGTAGAAAAATATTATTTTGAAAACATGAAACATCACTTTTAAGCATAGAAATAATTTGTTACAAGTAAATTAAAAATATCAATTCAAATAAATGTTTCAACAAATTTAAGTTTTCTTTCTGCAATATAAATTTTAATTTTTTTTTAATTACTGAAACTCTTTTGATTCAAAGAATTATTTTTTTATTCAAAGAAGTATTTCTTTAAAACAGTTAAATAATGATTTTAATTAAAATTTATTTTTTGTAATTATGTTTATAAATAATTGTTGTGAAATTTTTTTTACTGTAATGTACGTTTTTAATCAAAATAATAATTACTTTATTAAAATGAGAAAATTTTTTAAGTTTTTCAGTGATATTTTCTTCATTCTGACAATTGTTTTTTTTCAATTCAAAATCCTCTTTGTAATGTAAAGAAATGTAATTTATTACACCACTTTTTTGCATCAACAAACATTCTATTGTTGAAAAGAGATAGGTTTATGGAAGTCATGAACTAATTTGTTTAATTTAAAAATGATGTCTTTGGATCAAGAAATTATTTGATGTAAGATATTTTTTTCATTTTTATATAAAAATTATTTTAAATAAATATTACATTTTTTCAATAAAAAAATATAGCATTATTTTTAAGAAAGTTTTACTGACTTTCAATACTATTTTGGAAGTAACTAATTTCTTAAAGTTAATAAGATATTTTTCTAAATTCAAACATTGTTTTTTTCGAATATAATATTTTACGAAGAAAAAGAATATTTCAAGGTTTTTTTTTTATTTTAAAAATTATTTTATTAATTTAAAAATTATTTTTCTTTGACTCAAAGAAATTCATTTCTTTGCACCGTATTTCTTATATTCAAAAACACCTTCTTTAAAGTAAAAAAACTTTTTATGCTGTGTAGTTACAAATTTTGCGTGAAATTCCGTGATAAATAGAACATTTGAACATACTAATTTAATACCATTTCAAAACAATGTATAATAACTATTTTCATGGTGGAAAATAAGGCTTCCTATTTTTTTTAAACATTTTGCAGTTAAAAATGAAATTTCATTTCGTTAATATGAAAGGACAAAGATGAGCCACCTGCTCTAGGATAAATTTAGAACAAACGTGCCTGTTTTCTTTTAATATCTAATATCACTAATGTCCAATTATTCTTTTCTTTTATGCTATATTATTGAAAAAATTAATAATTTATAAAAATATTATATCTTTTTATTATTATTTAGTTTTTGAATAACATTAATTTAAAAATTCGTTTCATGACACAATATATAATAAAGTTGAGATTAAGATTAGAAAAGGACAAAAATAAATGACCTATTATAAAACAAAATTCTTAAGGGTTTGCTTTATCGATCAAATATAGTTTAAAAATAAATTTCGTTTTTTTTTCATATGAATAAATATCGGAATTGTTTGTGATCCCTAGCGGAAATATAAAATGTTTAAAAATGTTTAAAACTGTTCAAAACTGTTTGAAACTGTTTATAAGTGCAAAATTTAGGATATTCAAAACAGTTACGAACAGTTTTGAACATTTTAAAACACTTTCAAAAAGTTTTGTTAAGTTCGAAATGATTTCAAACGGTGTTTAATAGTTTTGAATTTTTTATGTTAAAAAGTTGTAGATTATTTTAAATATTCAAAATATTTGAAACAATTTTAAATCAATATGAATTATTTTTTATTAACTTGAACAGTTTTAAACAGTTTTGAAATGTTTTAAAAAGTTTGACATGATTTCAAACAGTGTTTCATAATTTTGTGTTCGTAAAAATTTTCTTATATATATTAAAATGTATATAATATATACAAGAAAATGTTCACTTCAGTTTTAAATTATTCTGTATTGTTCAATACTGCTCAAAAATGTTTAAAACTGTTTATAACTGTTTCAAATGTCCCAAATTTCACATTTATAAACTATTTTGAATAGTTTTAAGGCGACTTCGGATTTTAGGTTAGATTTTATTTTTGAGTTTACAAATTACTCTTTCAATATGTAAAATTTTTCAGATTTTTTTAATTTTCCACCATTCTACGGATTATTATAAATGGTGGAAAATTAAAAAATCTGAAAAATTTTACATATTGAAAGAGTAATTTGTAAACTACAAAATGAAATCGAACCGAACTTCCGTAGTCGCCTTAAACAGTTTTAAACATTTTTAAACAGTTTTGACTAATTTTAAACTATTTCAATAAGTGATGCACATTTTATATTTCCACTAGGGAACCACATTGGAGATATCATCTTCTCCTCTATTTTATTGCTAGTAAGTCTCTTGATCGCTGTGGACTGAGACCCGTGATTTCACCTTACTCATGTAATTTTTATAGGCCTGGGAGAATTTGTAATTGCTTTTTCCTGCACTGAAAAACTTTTTGTACAAAAACACTATTATGAAAAGCAAAAAGTGTTTTGGCACGAACGTATTAATGCTCTAGTTTACGAATGTTCGTAGTTATTCAGCACGAAGATCGTAGTGCATGAGCTGTAGAAAACGGTACAAGTAAAACCCTTTGACGCTCAAAGTTAAGGGCTATAAATTTCGTAGAATATATGATTGATACTAATATCATATGTGTATACTTTGAATTTCGTAGCTCAGCACTATGAGCTTCGTAGTAAAATCACACGAACATTCAAAACTCGAAAAGAGAGTCGAGTGCGGCTCTCCCACTCCTTCATACAAAAAGCAAATGAGGGGAAAAGATAAAACTCACGCTTTATGAGAAAAACTGCCTCGATTGAAATGGCGTTCTTTAATAACATATATATTATTTATATATAGATATAAAATTAAAAATATATTTTAATATTTTACGCAATCTAACTGTAAAAAAAAATTACATAAGCATTTTGAAGAGCCAATAATTCAAAGAAATTATTTAATCTATTTGTTGAAATTATTCTAATTATTGTGTCAGGCAAATTTTCCTAATAATAAAATGTTAAGAAATATTTTTATTGTTAATCTATAGTTCTATTATATTTTTAGCATAATAAATATAACTTAATTTTTGTAAATATTTATTTCGTTTGAATGAAATTTAATTTATATTTACATTAAAACTTCTTAACAATGCTATTGGTTTTAGTTTTTATATAATAATAATTTGATGTAAAGATATATTTGTTATAATTCTATTGAAGATAATAGTATATAGATGTAAGCAAATATTTTATAACTACATTGATAGTAAATATAATAGAAATTTTTTTAGTTTTATAAAATTATTTTTTTAGTATCGCTTATTTGAGTAATTCTCTACAACTTTTAACTTTTAATGTCACTGTTTTTAAACAATTTTTCAACAGTTTCCATTCCGTTATTTTGAGGAACACAAAACTTTACTAAAAAATTTTCTATTATATTTACTATTAATGTAGTTATAGAATATTTGCTTACATCTATATACTATTATCTTCAATAGAATTATAACAAATATATCTTTACATCAAATTATTATTATATAAAAACTAAAACCAATAGCATTGTTAAGAAGTTTTAATGTAAATATAAATTAAATTTCATTCAAACGAAATAAATATTTACAAAAAATTAAGTTATATTTATTATGCTAAAAATATAATAGAACTATAGATTAACAATAAAAATATTTCTTAACATTTTATTATTAGGAAAATTTGCCTGACACAATAATTAGAATAATTTCAACAAATAGATTAAATAATTTCTTTGAATTATTGGCTCTTCAAAATGCTTATGTAATTTTTTTTACAGTTAGATTGCGTAAAATATTAAAATATATTTTTAATTTTATATCTATATATAAATAATATATATGTTATTAAAGAACGCCATTTCAATCGAGGCAGTTTTTCTCATAAAGCGTGAGTTTTATCTTTTCCCCTCATTTGCTTTTTGTATGAAGGAGTGGGAGAGCCGCACTCGACTCTCTTTTCGAGTTTTGAATGTTCGTGTGATTTTACTACGAAGCTCATAGTGCTGAGCTACGAAATTCAAAGTATACACATATGATATTAGTATCAATCATATATTCTACGAAATTTATAGCCCTTAACTTTGAGCGTCAAAGGGTTTTACTTGTACCGTTTTCTACAGCTCATGCACTACGATCTTCGTGCTGAATAACTACGAACATTCGTAAACTAGAGCATTAATACGTTCGTGCCAAAACACTTTTTGCTTTTCATAATAGTGTTTTTGTACAAAAAGTTTTTCAGTGTGGTCTCCTAGTTCTATTTCACAGAGAAAAATTCAGAAAAATTTTTCCAAAATTTCCCCAGGGATTAAACTTTGGTCTACTACAGCATGAGCCAAGAGCCTTAGTCCCTGCGCTACCACCTATTCTACTTATAGGTATGAACTTATGAAATCGTCTATGAAATCTCATATATATTCGTTAAATTTTGAAAATAAAAAAAATATATGTGCGATCTGACATGAGATCTCACATATATCTATTGGGCGGTTGCCTTACTTTTCTATGAAAATATTTAATTTATTAATAATAAAGAAAATTTAGATTAGACAAGGACAGAACTATACGGCCGCCTCTTAATACCATTATTTTAGTTAAAATAAAAAAATCCTTTAGAGCGGTTATTTTTTTATGAATTTGAATCGCAAATAATATATCAAAGTTGCCAAACCTAACCCCGAAATACTATAAATTGCTAATTTGTACATAACTTTTTAAGTATTTGGTAGATTTCTTTAGTTGTTCGCACTCAAGTTGAATCCTACTAATTTTTTTATTGAAGTGGAACATAAACTTGGATCAGAAATATTATCAGAAGGGGGAAGCATCACCATGCCCTCAATTTATATAATTACACTAATATTATAAATACGTATTCGCACACTAGAACATCATCATATTCAATAAATTTAGTAGAGCTATATGACCCAACGTATCTTGCCCGGGGTTAGTAGTTCTAATTTTCGTTTTTGCATGGTATTTCATGGCGTCACTTTCCAATTAAGGATCAGCTTCCGACTAACTTTACTGATCGAAAATAGCTAGAAAAGAATTTTGACTAATGTACACACTTCCGTTTCTCATACGATAAAATGAATAGATATTCACAAGTGAAAGCAATTATGATATGTATTTTTATTAAAAAGAAATTAAATTACTTTTTTAGCTACTTTCAATCAGTAAAAAATGCCTAAAACCTCGTCTGAAACTGACCTTTAACATGTAAAATAGTATAATACTAAAATATGTGTATTACCTTACTTTTAACGTTTAGACTTACATTGCATACAAATATAATTCTTATTATGAAAACCATGTGAATAGTCTGTATGAATATGATTATATATCATGGTTTGAAATTACATTCGAGCGCGATTTTGAAATGTTTCAGATTACGGTAGATTCACGACTGAATCATGGAAAGGAGCAATAAGATTGCGATATTACTTTAAAATAAAAGTAAAATCAATAATTCTTGAGTCAGAAAAACCTATATTATTTAAATCTGTAAGACGCTATTGTAAATGATATGTAAAAATAATTTATCAGTATGATAAAAAAAGATAATAAGTACTAAGTCACTGTCAGTTCATTGAAGGTAGTTTGTCATAATGTTCTAAGACATAAATGAAGCTGCAACTGTTTTTACGGCGACATGCAAATTGTGTAACAATTGGTAAGACGTGTTATGCCGTAAATCTGAACCAGATGCAGCGTGCGTCATAGAACGACACTACCTATTGATTAGAAAAACTGTCATTAATCAGTGAACTGACCCCGAGCCTCGTATACATGATTTCGTCTGTGATATGAAATAAGTATCTCATTTTTTGAATAAACAAATTCTGTACAAACCTTTGTATACGAACGTCATGGCTCCAGACCTCACTGAAAAGTGATGGCCTTCTCGAGTGTAAAAGGCGATATGCATAATTGTAGTGACTAGTATCTTAAATATTACTCGTAAATAACGTCTAAATCTTCGTAAAAAATTTTGTTTCTATTATTATTCAATCGCCAAGTATAATTACGCTCGAATATAGTTTAAAACCATAATCCATAATAGCATGCTTTAGATAACGATTGTTTTGTAGATGTAGTGTAGAATCATTTAATCGTAATTTTATTAATATATATAATATATAAATTAATTGAATTATAGACCAAAATTTAGATTTTATATTTGTTGACATTAATTACAACTATAAGTGTAGGAAAAAATCAAATTTTTTTGCACATGAGATCTCACGTGAGATCTCACATGAGATCTCATGTCCAAAAAAATTTTATTTTAGTTCACACGAGATCTCATATGAGATCTCATGTGAGATCTTATGTGAGATCGGGTATCGGGAAAAATTATACTTTTCGCACATGAGATCTCACATGAGATCTCACGTGAGATCGGGCATCAGGAAAAATAAAATTTTGCGGTACATGACATCTCACGTGAGATCTCATATGAGTTCTCATATGAGATCTCGTTTCATTTTCAATCGTGAGATCTCATGTTAGATCTCGTGTGTGATATCACATGAGATCTCACGTGAGATCTCATGTCATTTTTCTCAGTAGGGTTATTACGATCGTCTAGAGACCTTCAAAATTCAATAGATGCTGCCGATAAAAAGAAGATAATTTTCAGGAAAGTATTAGTAATTATGAAAATGATGAAAAATTTAAAAAAATCAATGAACTAATAGAAAATTTTGATTTTACAAATTATAGTAATCATTTTCCCACTTGGGAAAATGTAGATGAATTTTTTTAATTCGAAACAAAAAAGTTAATAACATACCGTTTGGAGAATAATATTGGGCCAAAAATAGGATATTTAGAAAATAATAAAATTTATTATAAACATTTATTAGTTTTATCAAATATATTATATGATATATATTCGTGAATGCAAAAAAATTAATAACATATCGTTTGGAGAATAATATTAGGCCAAAAGTAGAATATTTAGAAAATAATAAAATTTATCATAAAAATTTATTAGTTTTATCAAATATATTATATGATATATATTCTTGAATATTAATTTTTTTAAATTTTCATGAATTTGGAATTCAAAACGTTCGTAAGAATTACTCCTAAGATGAAATTTTTTTTTATTCCAAATTTTAAGAAATAGCATAAACATCTAATTTAACTAAAAATGGTTTATCTTAAGTGATCTTTAATACCGATGCTTTGGCTGTTTCTTGAATTTTGGAGTTGAAAAATATAATTTGTCAATATCTAAATTTTAGTATTATGGATTAGGCCTGATTATTTAATATATCATGGAATATTTCTTTTTTATTGATTATAATTTATTTTAAAAAATAATTTCTAATATATTATAATTATTTTTAAAAAAATTCTGATTTATGTTGAAAAATTGGGGACACCATATTAAAAAAAAGCGCCCTTACTATTTACCTCACGGGTGGTGTGGAAAGAATAGAAATTTAGACTAAAATTTATATATCAAAAATTATATTTCTTAATATTTTTATTTTTATGCTTATATTGTTACTGACGCAATATTTTGATTATATAGATAAAAAAAAATTATTTATTTGAGGAGTACGTAGGTATATCTGAAGTGTCTCTAAGGCGATGTATGAGGCGTTCTTAAAGCATTTCTAAGGCGATGTATAAGGCGGGACAAGAGGCATACAAAAAAATGCTTCATCTCTGAGGTGTAACTTGAGGCGTTGTAAGAGAAGGGAATGAGGAAGCACTGAGGCGTCGGTAACTATTTTTACGTTATTTTTGAAAATTTTAAAAAATATTACTCTCACAAACTTGAGGCGTTTTGAGGCTTTTCTAAGGCTTTCCTGAGGCATCTCTGAGGAGTCTTTGACGAGACCTATAAGGTAATATGAGGCGACAAAAGTTGAGGCGATGTCAGAGGTAGGTCGAGAAGGGGGGAGGATGGGGGAGGCGGAAGAAGGAGGGGGGGAGGCATCTCACAGAGGCTGAAAAAGAACCTATATTTACGTTAAAAAAATCTAAAAACGTGAGGAGGGGGAGGAGGAGGGAGGCTGGGGGAGGAGTAGGGAGGACGCAAGAATTCTATTTTTTGAAGCTTACGTCTATATAATATAGGAAGATATATATATATATATATCTCCCTATATTATATAGTTATATGAACCAAAATTCAGTCGGTGCCCCCCCCCCACAGCCCCCCACGCCCCCACAGCCCCCCCACATGATTTTTATTAATTAAATAACGTAAATTTACGTTATTTTATGTTATCGATCATTACCCCCCCCACGTCCCCCCACGTCCCCCCATAGACCCCCCACTAACCCCCCTCTTGCCCCCCACAATCCCCCAACAACCTTTTAGAATCATTAAATATTGCATAATATAGTTTTATATTTTTTTATTATATTTTAAGTATAATATTACATAAAAATATAAAAATTTTAATTTTTTTTTTGTTGAAAACTCGAAAGTAGTTGCATAAAATTACAATTTATTATATTTAAAATGAAAAACATGTGCCTCATCAGATATCTTATTACCATTTTTTACATAGTTTATCTGAAATTAATAAATATAAATTTAAATTAATTCTATTACAATTCCTCAACACTATAATTAATTCATTTGTTGAAAACATAATGATTTTTAATAATTTGTTCATATTATAAATATTTTATTGTATTAAAATAAAAATAAGCATATAGTGTTGAGGATTCAGATTTCCACACCACCTTACATTATAAACCTTTAGTAGTATTGATTTATACAACTTTTAAAATTAATTAATATTAATATTTATGTTTAAATTTATATAACTTTCAAGATTAATAACTATTTATATTTGTTTTACAAAGGTGTAGATCAAACGGATGATAATATTCATTTGAATTATTCAATAGAAATGTTAAATAACATAAGAAAAGGATTACCTCCACACGAACTGAAATTAAAAGTAAATACCATAATTATGTTAATTCGAAATTTAAGTATAAAAAATGGATTATGTAATGAAACGCGATTAAAAATAACTAAATTATTCAAATATAACATAGAAGCACAAATAACTCTTTCACGTTGTAAAAATGTAAATAAAATATATATTCAAAATGAATCGAAAAACAGAGATATTGTACCTAACATAGTTTAGAAAGAAATATTAAAAAAATAATACGCGAACCAATAGCAGAATATTACTTTAATCAAAGTCATGAAATTTATTCTAAATATTTATTAAGATTAGCTAACATTATTAATAAAATATGAAAAATTAAAATAAATCATAAATATTTCAATATATAATGATAAATTTAAAAAAAATTTTTAAACATTATCAATATTATTAAAAATAAAAAAAAAAAAAATAAAATATTTAAAAATTAACTAAAATATTTAAAAGTTATGATTATTTAAAATTTATAAATCGAAATTTTCATAAATAAATAATTTAACTACTAACAACAATAAATAAAAAAAACATATTCATAACTTTTATACAGGTAAATGTAATATAAGTAAGTATAAAATAATTTAAAATTATTTTATTTATTCATTTGTTATATAAATAACTAAATTTTAAATAAAATATGATATAATGATCATGTAATAATTTCATTTACAATATCATAATAAATTTATAAATTTTAGTATGAATTTTTGATATATCTCATAAAATGTTTAAAATGAGAAAAAAGATATAAAAAAGGAATTATAACAAAATAATCCTATAAATCTTATAAAACTCAAAATCATTACGATATATCAAATAATATACTAAATTATCAACGAAACTAAAAAAAAAATGATTTAAAATTTTAAAAATGATTTAAATGTTTAATATATAATTATATTTATAGCACAACTGGGGGTTGGCGAGCAGTGCGAGCAGGGGGGTACCCCCCCTAGTGTATATATATCTGTATGTATGTCCGTGTGTATATATATAGCATCCTCTTGAAGGGACCCTCCCTCATGCTATATATATCATCCTATATTATATAGTTATATTAAAAATTCAGTTTCAGCCCCTCCACTCCCCCCCCGTGCCCCCCCACTCTCCCCCACGCCCCCCCACAGCTCCCAATAATGTTTTGTAAGGAATTCCTACGAAATAACGTAAAATTGTTTGTATTTCTACGATATTTTGTAACCATTTACTTCCTGTATAGGTCCCCCATCCCCCCCACGCCCCCCGTGCCCCCCCCACATCACCCCTACTGCCCCCCTCCCACTCGTGTAATGACTCGTATAACAGTTTATAACTTGCATGCATTATTATGTTAATTAATATAATGTGGTATATTTAATGAAAAACGAAATTATATTTTTAATAATAAAATTTTATTATATAATACTTTAATATTTATACATTAATGAAATTATTAATAGATAAAAAAATTTTTTCTTTATATTATTAATTAATGAATTAAGACTTCTTGTTAAAACATTTACATGAAGAATAAGTAATTCTATTTATAAAACACATGATATATCTGAAAAAACAAATAATAATTTAATTATGATTGTTTATTTATATAAATAAACAATCGAGTTTCCACACCACCTTACACTTTAAACCTTTGTTATATGTTTATAATAAATTATTTTTAAAATTAACATTCAAATTTTATTATTTTAAAAGTTAATATTTAAATTAACAATAAATCTGTAAATATATTAAATGAATATATAAAAAATAGGTTTATAATGTAGCGGTATCGCTAACGGCGCGTTGTGATTTTTTTTATAGTGGAAACCTTCGCCAGTAGCCCTAAAAACCACTTTTTATATAATATATATTATTTTATCTTATAGTTTATGTATATGTTTCACTGTATTTTGTAATATATTAAAAAGTTGAAAAAATGTTTTAAATAACTAGTGTTTGAAAAAATTTTATAATTTTAATATAATAATTGATATATCATAAAATTCATTATTTTTTCAATAAAATTTATAAATATTTTTATTAAAATGTTTAACATTTTATATAATTATTAAATAAATCTTAAATCACAATGTATAATTTAAATTGAAAAAAATTTAAATATAATAATTGATATAGCATAATGTTTGTGAAGTCTTTTAAGATTTCAAGGATTATTTTGTTATAATTCCTATGTAATATCTTTTTACTTGCTAATAAACAATAAAAATAATTATAATAAAAGAAAATTAAATATAGATTCAATTACTACAAAGAATTACTATAAAAATTAATAATACAAATTTAGATACATAAATAAATCATATAAACAAAAATGATGGAATGGAATCCGATTGAAGGAAATGATGTTGAAGTAAATGATATTATCGATCAACATTTAATGGATTATTTAAATAATCAAATTGAAGACCACTTAAATTATGAAGAAGAATATGAATATTATTTAGAAAGCTTAAATGATAATATTTCAGAAGATGCAGAAATTTCTCAATTAAATAATATTATTAATTCATATATTGGCGGAAATGAAGAAAAAGTTGAATACAATAATTAGAATAAAGTACCAGAATATTATAAATATTACGTTACTAAAATTATAGAATATAAAATTCAAATATGTGAACCAATAACAGAATATTATATTAATCAAAATTATCAAATTTATTCTAGATATTTATTACGATTAGTTAATATTATTAAAAACATATTTGATCAAAATTTATAAAAGTAAGTAATAAAAAGTAAGTTTAATATTTCAAAATTATTTTATTTTATATATATACAAATTAAAATCATTAAAATAATATAATGATTTAATGATCTTATGAATATTAATAATAATTACATCACTTATTTTTGAATATTAAAGTAAACAAATTTTTAAATTTTAGTATAAAATATTGATATATTTTAAAAAATGTAAAAATAAGTCAAAAGATATCAAAAAGGAATTATATCAAAATAATCCTATAAATCTTAAGACATAAATAAACATTATGATATATCAAATATAATACTAATAAAATTTTTATACCAAATAATTATTTAAAAATTTTCATATAGTTTTAAATTTATTATAATTTTGATCATTAATATCATTTAATTAATAATAAGTTATTTTTTTACTTATATATTGTACGATATCACTATTTTTTTATTCATATTCAATACATAAAATAAATTATATTATAAATGTATAACTAATCTATGAAATATTATCTATAAAATAAAGTGGTTTTTAGGGCTCCTGGCGAGGGTTTCCACTAATCAAAAAATCTAACGCGCCGTAACGTTACCTCTATATTTCACACAGTTAAAATATATTAGTTAAATTAAAATCTATATTTAAATATTGAAAAATTTATACAATTAAATTAAATATATGAATGCAATTCATCATAATAACTAGTTTGAAATGTAAGGTGGTGTGGAAACTCGTTTAGTTTATAAGGTATAAACAATCATAATTAAATTATTATTTGTTTTTCAGATGTATCATGTGATTTATAAATGATTAATTTTTCTTTTATTGGTAAAATATATGTAGGATATGAATAATCACCAATGGGGGTTGTGAGCAGAGCGAGCAGGAGGGTACCCCCCCCTAGTATATATATATATATATATATATATATATATATATATATATATATATTTGTTTAAGACAATGCTTTCATAAGTTTTATTTTTTTTTATTTATTTTTAGATCATTCATGGGAAATATTGATTTATATTGTATTATTTCTTATTAGCTTTTATTTTAACTTTGATGATTTGACCAATTGCTTATTTAAAATTACTTATTTTACCTAAAATGTGGTGTTCATTCACTGGTATATTTGTTTGTTTTTTCTATATAATTAAAAACTTAATAATTCAATTAATAATTAACGATGAAATTTAATGTTTTTAACAGCCCCATCTAAAATTCACCATAATAATACGTTTAAAATATTTGATAAAATCTGAACTCAATACCATTTTAACAAATCACTAATTAATTCAGTTCTATACTTATATATTATTAAATACAGTGTGTTATATAAATTATCTATATAAAGGTTGTATGATTGATTAATATAATTTATAATATGAAAATTTACTTATTTTCTCACATAGGTTTAACTATATAATGAATAAAATTTGACTCAATATAATTAAATAAAGAATAAAGAGACAGAGATAATAACCATGACAACTAGACAAGAAATATCGCGAATAGAGAACGCTGATGAACGAGCAAGACGATGAACAGCATTAGAGGTTTAAGTGACCGAAAGAAGTGTGCAAATATTAGAACACTTAAATGACTTGCATAATGCATTGACAACTTTTGCCACTAGTTTTACTCTGCAAGCCGCAATTATTCATATTCCGTATTTCGACGGTTCTAACTTACCCTTGAAAGATTTCATTCAAGATGTAGGAAATGGACGTCAGCTTGTTCCTGAGGTCCAAGAACGTTTATTTTTGCGATCAATAATTTTAAAATTGTAAGAAAAAGCTCGGAATCCAATAACAAATTTAACCTTTAATAATATAGAACAATTAAAAAACCATCTAAAAACCAGATTTGCGTCATGTCGGACTTATGGATATTATATCCAAGCCTTAGCCAACGCATGCATGGGACAAAACGAAAACATACGTGAATATCACGGACGCTTGTCCCATTTAGTAAACTTAGCCCAAGCAGTTGTCAGAGAGGATTTAAATGAAGACCAAAGAGACATTGATCAAATACCTTAGTTGCAAGTATTAGCACTTGATGCCTTTCTAAAATGAAGAACTTCAGTTATAATTGCAAATCCAAAAAATCTTAATGACGCTCTCGAAGTTGCCAAGAATTTTAAGAAATATTTAACAACCATAAGTAACAACCGCCAACATATAAGATTGATGCATCAGATAGACGAGACAAAGAAGAATGCTAAATTTATAAATAAACACAATCCAGAAATATTTAACCATGATATGCCTTATCATACCAATCAAGAATAGAGACGAATGCACCCATAAGTATTTTGAAAAATCCGCATTTACAACCGCCCACAACTACCTATAATCAATCAAACTTTTAAAATCCATTTGCTAATCAAAACCAACCATTTCCTATGTATCCTCCTTAATTCTATCTTATGTATCCTTACTACCTGCCTCATCCAAATCCATATTATCCAGGACCACCAAAACTTCAGCAAAGTTTCACCCCAAACGTTGGTAAAGTTCGAGACCATGACGTAGAAAATAAACAGCTTTATTACCCGTCGCAAAACAACAAACGTGGTAATACCAATAATAATTCTAAACCGGTTTCATCATTTCCAACAAATGCTACAACGAACAACAACCATTTAAACTATGAAGGTGCTCGCCGGGAGGGTATACTGTCGAGAAATTTCTAGTCAATACGCCCCCACAAATCCTCTACATACAGGCAGAAGAATCAGTTGCGCACGAAGCAAAGGATCCTGTCCAATAGTTCGATTAAATATTTCGACATCAAAAGGAGAAAGAGGAATATTTTATATTAGATACAGCTGCCGATATTAATGCTGTGAGAAGAAACGCCCTAAAAGACAACACCCTCATTAATACCAGTGAAGCTATAACGATAACAGGTATATCTACGATATCAATTAACACAGTAGGCACAATAGAAATGGAGATCTGAGGTTCTATTCATACATTTTATGTGTTGCCGTCTACAACGCCCTTAGCACAAAATGCTATACTAGCCTCACCTTATTTCTATGAAGAGAAAGTACGAGTCTGCTACGATCTCAAAGCTTTTATAATAGTTAAAAGGCCGATACATCCTATCTCCTTTTTGGAAAGGGAAACTACTGAATTTGATAATGAGCGAGGACTAGATCTAAATAAAACTATACTTGTAGGAAAAGATACAGAAAATGTGCAAGATTCTTACGTTTGTAATAGATGAATACTCTCACAATGATAAAAAAAGAAAATTCAATGCCTTTGAACAACTACTTTTTTTCTCCGTCGAAGACGACCCACCTCACAAACCTGCAAGAAAAATTAATCCTGATGGCAAGAAAATTGGCTGCAATGTCTTGCATCGCTCACCACCACGCAGTAAAGTAGCACTAAAGGTGCCAACCACTAAACAATCTATGAGTGGTGACGCTTATTTACCTAGGATCAACAACGCTCCTGGAATATTCTTAGGAGAAGCGGTAGTGAAAAACAAATCAAGATCCTGTTACATAATAGCTATTAACACTTGCGAAGATAAAGTAGAAATTGAAATACCGCCTCAGGATTTCGTACCATTTGAATTTGACGAATCCGAAGATTTCTTCGATTCAGACAAAGAAGTACCCAACGAAAATCTAAAGAATGATAGAGCAGAATTCATTATGAATAAAATGACTCGTGAACATCATAATTAAGATAAACTAGCGCAAATGCGAGAAATCATAGACCTTTTTTCCCCATTTATTTTATCTCCCAGGAGACAAACCCTCACGCACCACCTATATACAACACAGAATTAACACCAAAGATGACGTACCAGTCTAGACAAAGCCTTATCGTTATCTTCCTGCATTACACGAAAGAGTAAGGAAGCAAATAACTAAACTCTTCCAGGATGGTAGCATACAACATTCAGAATCTTCTTATGATTCTTCTCTCTAGATAGTTTCAAGGAAACCAGATTCACAGGGAAACAAGCGTTATTGCTTAGTGATAGACTATCGAAAACTGAATAAGAAAACTATACCAGATGCGTACCCTTTACCTAATATCAATAAAATATTAGAGCAACTTGGAGGAGCAAAATATTTCTTCGTCTTTGACTTGGCCAATGGATTTCATCAGGTAGAAGTCTGTCCGGAAGACAGAAAACAAGCAGCCTTCATTACTCCCTATGGGTACTATGAATTCACTGTTATGCCTTTTGGATTATCTAACGTACCTCCAACCCTCCAAAGACTCCTTGATCAAGTAATGTTGGGGCTGCAAGGAACAGAAATTTTCGTCTACTTCGATGACATAATTGTTCATGCTACAAACTTAGAAAAACATAAGCAAAAAATATTAAAAGTCTTTTACAGATTATCAATTGTAGGACTTAGGTTGCAAATTGATAAATGTGAATACCTAAAACCGAAAGTAACATATTGAGGCCATCAAATAGGAGGTTATGGAATAAGGCCAGATCCAGGGAAAATTGCTGCTGTCGAGAATTTTCCCAAACCTAAAACTATAACAAAAGTTCGACAGTTTTTGGGTCTAGCCGGTTATTATAGTCGATTTATCAAAAACTTCGCACTAAAATCAAAGCCTTAGAACATATTATTAAAGAAAGGAAATAAATTTGAATGGAACAAGGAACAGCAAAAGAGCTTTAACATTTTAAGAAAAGCGTTATGCGAAGCCCCATTTTTGATAAATGCCAACTTTAATAATCCATTTATCCTAACTGTCAATGCATCTGATTATGCTATGGAAGCTGTCTTAAGTCAAGGTGAGCCAGGAAATGAGCGACCTGTTGCATATATGTCACGCTTGCTCAATAAAAGCGAACGAAATTACTCTACCACGGAAAAAGAATGCTTGGCGTTCATAGCTGCAGTTTTATACTTTAAACACTATCTAGTCGGTCAACATTTTACGGTCTACGGAGATCATGAATCCTTGGCTTGGATCGAAAGCATTAAGGACCCAATGAGTAGACTTAATAGATGGAGAGCCAGACTTAGAGGCTACCAATATACTGTTAAATACAAACCTGGCCGTCTAAATACTAACGCCGATGCACTCTCTAGAAACCCTGTTGATGTAACCATAGATGACAATACATCTGACTATGAATCCATAACAGACAAGGAATCTATACCAGATCTAAAAATCGTCATGGCTTACCCACTTCGAGCCACAACACCCAAACCTACGAAAACCTCATTAGCTAGACAAGCCGTTACAGCTGCAAAAACAGATAACTCTAACCAAGAAAAAACAAAACCAACTAGGGGCTGTAAAAAGGAAAACAAAAATGCACCTCGCTACCACCATCAGGATTCATTAGCAACCAAGCTAATTTAAAAGGGTGTACAATAGTAAAGAGAATAAGGTTTAGAAAACAAATTAGCCCTTCAGCTAATGTGGAACCAACTGACACAATCATAGAAAAACCTAGCAGTACTGACAGTAAAAATGTCACCACCTAATGTTCTGAGACAGAATATGAACCTACCACGGAATCTGAAATAATACATATATCATGAAAGGACCGGTCAGTTATACCATCGCTTTTAGTAAATAAAACTGAACTTTTTAACACAGAAACAGATTCAGAAACTGAACAAGAGGAACAAAATCCGAGAGAAACTAATAAAGAAGCTAGCGTAATTAATTCTGAACAAGCCAAACCCACGGCTTCTTTACATTGCCTGACAATTAAGACAGTAATTGCTCAACATTCAATGGATACCTTATCCTCCTCGTCTGAGGATGAAATACTAAATCCTTGTTTCCAATCTACAATAAGGAAGTCACTCACCACAGATTTACATCAAGAAAATTCCATTAACATAGACAATGAATTAGAAGCAATTGCTTTCAAACCGGAAGAAACAAAAACATTTCTAGATCAATTATAGGATTCCTATTTTTCGATGAATTTACATCTTAGAAATTTTGACAAAGAACTTGAGGGGGAAGGTGAAGAGACTAATCTTGAAGAATCTACCGAGGAAAATTCCCTTGACTGGGAAAGCGGATAAGGAAACGTCTTTCCCGATACACGAGAAATTAAATCACTTCGAATTCCCCAAGTAACAGCAATAAGGGAAATGAAATTCCACAGGACTTATTAACAACATGGATAAATAAATCTTTATTAGAAAAGGCTACGCCCTTGCCAGCATACAAAACCCCCTTAACCTTAACTCATAAATCACCAATAAAAGGTCCAAAAGGACGCTCAACTCCTTTTACTCATCATTATTACTGTTGTTATGCTCGCGCTGAATTAACGTTGTAGTAGAAAATTTTACAAGCTCGGTGTGCGTACGCTTCGATGGAATCCTGATGCTAGAATGAATGACCCGCCGACCAGTCGCGAGCCACGCAGAGAGAAAGAGCATCACCAGGGAGGGAAGGGCGCACGCCAAATGGCGAAAATCAACACAAAGAGAATTTAAAATTACACACCAACCAATATACATCAACTTTCGACTATTGGTCAAGCCGACAGCGATGAAGAACGTTAAACAACTGATTATATATTAAACCAACATACAACTCCAAATACAATCTTTACCTAACATATAACTAATAAAATACAGCAAAAGAAAGTTACTCAAAACCATGACTCGCAAAGTTTGCAATCATTTAATGATTCCACACAAGCGAAAAATAATTATACTAAGGGGATCAAAGCTTGTTCAACCCCTTTTCCATCATATTTAAAAACGCCTTCATAATGGCATAAGCTATGCACCATTCAACAAGAATCTAGCGAAGAAGAATCAGATACAGAGAAAGGAGAACCTTCTCCGAAAAAAATCATTGAGACAAACTCCCTTCTTAGCAAAAAAAAATATATCTGAAATAATACCTGACCAGGAAATCAACCGCTCGAACAAATTACCTAATGAGATAATCGATGAAGAAGCCTTAAATTATAATACTTGCACATCTAAATCATTGAAAGGTGAAACAGACACGACGTATAACCAACCAAACAACGATTAAAATCAAGGTAGCATAGCCAGTTGCAACCTTATTACGATATTGGTAAGAACATAAAAATCCTTGTCTCTCGTGAGTGTCTAACCTGAAAGATAATTTAGTACACTTTGTCTCAGCGGACCTGCAAAAGTCTTCTTTTCATAATAAATTATTATACGATACACAAGCTATAAAGAGAAATAACCTAAGTAGTGATAGTTACTAAAATTTGCAAACGTTATATATTTAGCTTAGTCATCACTGAAAATAATAAAAGCAAGATTAAACCCTCTGATTTAGATAATTGTTTTGAAACTTTGCGTGGAATGATAGAAGAAAAACGAATCAATTCTTTACGAATAGCCAGAAAGGGAGAAATAACCAACCATATACCGATCAATGAAATCTTAAAATACCTTATGAAGCATCTTCAGCATTTAAAAATTACCGTAACAATATGCATGGGTTCATGTAAAATTGTGCCACCCGAACAGCGACAAGAAATCTTAAATATTCAGCACACTAGTATATTTGGAAGACATAGGGGTATGGGAAAAACTTATCGAAGGATAAGGGAACGATATTATTGAAAAGGAATGAGAGATGAAATAGAAGATTTTGTGAGAAGATGTCCTACTTGTCAAGAACAAAAACTTACCAGAATCAAAACTATAGAACCTATGATTATAACAGACAGCCCTACGGAACCATTCGGAACAATAACGCTAGACTGCCAAAACATACATGACCCCATACCGTGGAAAAGAAAACAACTTCAGAAGACTTATGACCAATGCCTTCGTATATTTAATAACAACTGCAATCTCATACCTTACAAAAATCTTAAGAATAAACTTTACCTCCTCGAACCTTACTTAAAAGAACTTTTTAATATACTCGCCCCTACCACTCCAAAACACTTATAAGAGGGCAATTTACCACACACATTAACCAAACGAGAAGCATGATTAGAATTCATAGGCTGGATAAGTAAAGAACTATTTGGTACCATGGATGCGGACGATAGAGAAGAAATCAACCAACAGATAAATGCTTCATACAAAAAGCAAGAAACAATCGCGACCTTAGCAGCCAACCAGACACATATAATTGGCTCCAATTTAAATATCATTCATAAAGAATTAAATAAAACCAAGACGAAACTATCTGAATCACACTATGGCCTAATACAACTACTAAATACCACACAGAAAGTACAGACTTCCGAAAATCGCACTCCTCGCAGCACAGAGCACTATAATATGGTCAATTCAGTTCGAACAATCCCTTAATCTCCATATAGAGTCGCTTAAAACCTTACTTAACGCAATAGAAACCACTTCCCGTGGACATTTACATCCCTTACTACTAACCCACACACAATTTTGAAATCTACTGACCGAAATAAATAATCATAACGCAGACCATGTTCTACTTACAGAGCAATCCAGAATTACTCTCGAACAATTACTAAACCTTTCACAAACTGACGTATTCCTAATATAAGGCAGAATAAAAGTTATTATAGACTTTCCTCTTATAGACCGCACAAAATTTTTCAATTACAAGATACATACTCTACCGATCCCTAAAGAGATTTATAAAAATCTCACTAGTTACGCTTATATAAAACCAAAATTTTTAAATTTACTCACCACATCAGATCTTCAGAAATACTTTTTAGCAGATAACACCTATTTCCAAAGCTGCCTCACAAATAAGGAAACACTCCTATGCTTTCCTGATATACCCATATCTTCACCTTCAAACACCCCAATTGTGAATACCTACTACACTCCCAACCAACAACCCACCCTTAAAACATGTGACTTAATCCTAACCACAAATCACATGCCTTACTGGATTAAACTAAAATTTACTGACTATAATCTATCGACTCTAGAAACAACACTCCTTCGAAATTCTTGCGGAGGAAAACCTGAAACCACCATCAGCCTTTAAAGCACCGGCATTCTTACACTACATGGTAAATGTACGGCGCACAGTAAAGGTGTTACCTTGTTTAGAGTAAACACGATGAAAATAAAAGAAACTTACCTATACAACCCAAACATTACCTACGATGTTCCTCCTTTATTATCCCTTCATTAACCAAATACTTTCTTCACACTATACGAGGAATTAGATTCAGAAATCACTATCGAATTAAAGAAATTAACACAAAATAACGACATAATTTCACTAAAGGAAATAGAAACAAAATTTAAAGAAATAGCCACACGCCACCACGAACGCAACCGTACTTACACATACATAGCCACAGGATTTTTCACGAACTTAATAATAGGAACAGCAATATTTATTCTAATCTGGAAATGTAAATCTTTAAAATGTAAGCCGTGAACTAAACACAGTCCAAAAATAAATAGTATAGAATTGCAAGAATGTCCTTTAAAACAACCAGAATCAAAACGCCATATTACTTACGTTACCTTACAACCTCTTCAACAAAAACACTCCAAGCATCAGATACTGGAAATCTCTGAACTTTCTAACCTGTGCAATCGAAACACAGAGGTCACACCTCATGAAAATCGAACTCTAGAACGATCTTTCTCTGCAGCCTCCCTGGATGCTGATTTACCACTGTAGAACATCACCTACGCCTGATCTTAATTAAAGCAACAACGTAACGATTCCACCATCACTTTTCAAAGAAGATTTCAAATAAACATTCAAGAACTTAAATCATTAACTTAAAACATTAAATTTAATAATTTATATACTATGGCAATATTTTTTTTTTTTAGGTTCAACTCACATGAATTTTTGTAATTTTATAAGCACCGATACTATATACATTCCAAAACCTTACAAATTAACGACAATCTAAAATCAAAATATTTATAAGATATTATTAATCTAAGGTACAGAGGAACAAATAAATAAAACACTAATATATAAGGAAAAAAGCCTATTACGGCATAAAAAACCCTTTTATTAAAAAAAAGAAAACATTAACTGACCGCAAAAAAATATAAACGCAATTATACTATTGATTTATACGCACACAATATTTTAAAAGAAATGACCAATTTGTATGGAATTGGACGTGGTCGAAAGGCATGAGAGCCTTTGACGCAGATGTCAGCTATGTTAGCTAACTAGAACCATGCGCGCACGTATGAAATGAGTGCAATTTAAGTAACACTTTATTTATAAAATGAAATGCTTAAAGAAGCAGAGTAATTAGATTACTGATTGCAACTTTTGAGAAAATTGGCTTTATACGAACGAGTTTATTAGAGAGATGCGTTCTCGGCGGCGATTCAATAAAGATTGACTTTTTCTAATCGCGCGTTTCATGCCTTGACTTGCTAACGTTAAAATTGAAAATTTCTAGGAAATGAATGAACTTGGCTGGTGAGGCGTCGTCCTCTCGAATTAACTCGCAAAAGCCGGCTCCGATGAATTCGGAGAATTTATATTGCGACGCAACATAAAATATTGTGATATTTTACAATGTTATAGTAAATACTTTAATACAAAAGGTCCAAGTAGATTTTTCGAGTTAAATATTGTTAATAAAAAAATTTTGAAGATTCGAAAATTCGAGTGAGGCCCTTTTTTGCCAATTTTAAATAGATAATTAAGGCTTAGTGATGAATAAATCATAAGAAAATTATTTGATTATTTGAAATACATTTATTATTAACTTTTACTTACATAATACAAGATATAACAAAACATTCACTTTTTGAATCCTCATTTACATTCACGAAGGGAAAACATTTTCATTATACTAATTTTGCGCAATGTTGATAAAAATTGCATTAAAGATTTTAAATCTGTAAGATTAGCCTTTTTTATTCCAACATTATCGATGTTTGTTAACTTGTTTGTAGCTTTCATAAGGTTTTTTTGGGAAATTTTAAATAATGAAAATGTTGCATAATTCAAGTTAGGCCCTTCTTGTATGTTCTGTATCATTTAAACATACAGAGATACGTTTTTAATTCTTTTATATTTTATAAACATATAAAGAATATCTCCTAGATACATTTTCAATCATAATTTAAAAAAGGGCCTAACTCGAGTTAGATCCTTATCCCACGCGACTCCTCAAATATTAAAATAAAAATTTGGAAAATTTTTCTTCTTATTGCTAAGTTGTCACCTGCGCAATTATCTTAAACCGGAAGGGAAGTGAATGAATATTAACTTATATTCAAACAATTATAAGATTCTATAAATTATATCTGACTGTTATTTCTTGAAATTTAAAAAAAAAGAAAAAAAACAAACATTTCTTATATTTGAACTTGAATTTTTTTTTTTTTTTTTTTTTTTTTTTTTTTTTTTTTTTTTTTAAAAGATTAATATATAAAGGATATTGTCCTCTATATGATTAACCTTTTTCCATGGTGAAGTCGAGGGAGTCCAGCCCGGAACCGTTTAACACATTACATCAGGCTAGACTGTCAGACCCACCATACCGAAAACTTTGACTACCGATGGATGGCAACCCACTTTTGTGACCAACAATCAACCAATACTCAATGAGGTCGGATTTTTTAAGAGTCGCGATATAAATGGCACATACACAAATTTTCTTTTGAAAAAAAGTTAGAGGTACCTGGCCAGGATTCGAACCCATGCCCTCCGCGTTGAAGGCAAGAGCTCTATCCATTACGCCACCGCGCTCTCATATTTGAACTTGAATAATTATTATTATTTTGACGAATCTAATATTATTTTATGATTATTTTTACAAAGCATGTTATTTGTTATATTTTGTTACGAAATATCTCATAAGCTAGAATGCAAGATTAATGAAGATATTAAAAAATTTTTATATGCAAAATCACGAATAATTTTAGGCGATCTCCTATTAGAAAGAAAACCATATAATATTTAAAATATTACTAATTTAAAACAGCAATATAATTTAAGAATTTTTCATCTTCCTATTTCCATACTAATACTCATACATTACTTAAAAATACCTATAATAGAAAAATACATTGAATAATTGTATAAAGACATTCAAATAAAATATTTTATTTAAATAGATTTTAAGACATTTATATAAATTGATCAATAACTGGAAAAATTGTTATCTCATTCAAATTTTTCTTTTGTTGCTTCTCGTACCTATAAGCAACATCTTGAGCCCCAAGGTGTTACATCACGGCGTATCTTTTATTTCAAAATTTGTTATTCTAAAATATGCAGTTATTGATTAATCAGATAATTTAACAATTATTCTTAAACAAAAGAAGGGATCATCAATATAAAAAGACAGACGAATTCAAGATTAACGGACACTACTCCGTGATTCTTATTGATACTAAGTTACACTTCCTGTAAAAATCGCACTTTGAATCTAAGTTATAATCAATTCAATATTTATATTTTATGCACGTGTCGAATAAATCATTATACAGTTTCAAGTTTAATTAACTTGAGTCTTATTCAAATCGTGCCTATCTATTCCTTGTCTGCACATATGCAGCCTTCAACTACTCGATTCAACAAAAGGTAAGAATATTCAATTTATAAGTCTTTTAAAATAAATATCTTTCAATACATTTAATAGTGAGAGCGATTTTACTTAATTAAATATTGGTGGAGCTCATCCACCACTTAAATTCATATATCTTTATCTTTATTACCAGAGATTAGTAGAGACTGCCAATGTCGTGTCAATAAAACGTGCCGAATTTGATCATGACGATCCTTGCGGCGTTTCTAAAACTATACGCGCAAAGCCCCTTCACGTCTACACGCGTGTAGCGAAGCAAGCGAGAGAGAAGACAAGCACACGAAACACGCGACTTCCAGTGTCGTAGGTAAACTTACAGCAAACCCGCTTTAGCTTGTTTTCGCCACGATACATTGTAGGTTTTTTCTATGCGATTAACCGTTCCAAAAATTTATTGATTAATTACATATTTTTATTTAAAGCATAGATACATATTTTAATAATAATAATAATAATCATTAAAGTAATCAACAAATAATAATAATAATAATAAATAATAATAAATAAAATCTTTTGGAGAGCGATGAACATATGTAACTTTTTACCATATTCGACGAACGTATGCGGTGTCTGTGGTCACTAAGTTTTTACGCACCACGCTCTCTAATTTTGCAAAGTTCAAACTCGATGTTCCACCTATTTTTGTTTGTTTTATTTTTAAATATTATAAATTTTTATAATCAATTTTCATAGCGGAAAAAATAAAATAAAAAATTTATTTAACATTTTGAATTCTATTTTATTTCAAAAACATAAAAAAATATATTTACAGATAGGAATGGGAAAAAGTTTTAATGTCCATTTTACATAGCTATATAATTATGTTAATATTCAATAAAAACGAAGCTACTTCTGTAATTTTTTTCCTAATAAATAAAAGATATTAAAGATTGAAAAAAAATTATTATAAATTATATTGTTTTTTTATTCTCACTCAATTGCGAATAATAAAACCTTTTTTGTTACATAAAAAAAGGACCTTTTCTAAATTTATGTAAATGTATGACATTTTTAAATAATTTAATAAAAATAGAAAATAAATATGAATAATTCTAATTTTATTTTAGATAAGTAAAATAATAAATTTATTTGAAAAAATAAATAATTTTACGAATTTAAATTTCATTAAAGCGCATTTAAAATAAAAATTACATTGAATATCATTATTATTTTTAAAAATTGGACTTCTTCTTCTTTCTTTTATTAAATATATTTTCATCATATTATCAATTGTTATTTCCAAAACAAAAAAATTCATAATTTTCTTTAACGAACATAATAATTTTCAGTTTTTACTGAACAAAATTTCGACTAAACTTTGAATGGTTGAATTACTTTTGTCCGTAAAAAAGTGACATTTTCTAAAGTTATATAGGGGCAGGATAACATTATTTTTAATTCATTTAATGAAGATTCAACATAAAATGTTGATAAACATCATTTTATTTTAGACACATAAAAAAATGAAGAAATGCTTTTAATAAAAGTATATCCTTTTTAATATCAGTAATATAGTAGTATAGTAGCAAACATATTGATATCCGGTTTTAAATGTCTTTTTATTAAATTAAATTAATAAAAATTTATAATTTCGATAATTTGATTTGGAAAAAATGAAACTTAACGAAATCTTGCGAATTTCACGAAAGCGTGTTTTAAATGAAAATGACTTTAAATTCTATTTTTTTTTAAAAAAACTTACATAAAATTTTCACATTTCCAAAAATTAGAAAAAATATAGATTTTAATGTTCTTTTTGTAATTATTACAATGGTTCCAAACTTTGAACCATGATATTAAAAGCATTTAAAATTTTTTTCAGTTTGACAATTAATTAGGAAAAAATTTTATCTATGTTGTTAATTTAAAAAAAAGCAGTTTATTTATTAAGTATATATTTTTTTTTATTTTTGGACGTTCATTATATCTTTTTAAAGTATATTTTTTACTGTTATTTACGATAAATGTAATAAAATGCGTGGAAACTTTATTTTTCATGAAAAATGTAATTAAATACAATATTCCAAAAAATAATGAAATAATTTATTATTTAAATAAAAAGAAATATCATCATAAAAACGATGTGCAGCATACAACGTGTTTGTCCTTAAAATGCTGATTTTATTAATTATGATATTTAATAATGAAAACTGTTTAGATAATTGAAAAAAAATTAAGTTTGGGGTGAGAAAGCGATAAAAATATGTGATTTGGTTTAAATAAAAAACGTACAATAGCTGTGTTGGCTAAGTTTTAGGGTACATTGCAGCGGTTAAAAATTTCTTCAAGTTCAAATCTTATGTTTTTGTTACGGCCGAATTTACTTCGGTCGTTAAGTTTCGAGAACCATTATTTATTTTTGTGTTGAACCAGTCAGTCCCAGGACTTACCTTTCACAAGTCAATATATTTTTTTAGAATAAATTATTTATCTATATTAATATATTAATAAGAAAAATAATAAAAATAATTAATTATTAAGGTTGAATATTTAATTTATGTTTATTTAATTATTCTTATTACAATTTATTTAAAATTACGGTTTATAAACTAACTTACTTTATTTGAAGAAAGAGGTAAAGAGAAGAATGCTCTAACGATTATGATTTCCTTTTTCTCTGTGATCCTTTTGATCCTTTCCTTTTCTGTTCTGTCAATTCGGTTTCTGCGTCAGCTTTACTTCACAGATAATATTGATAATCACTTGGATCGTAATTTACCATTAATTGTCCCTTTATGACCTTAATAAAATTTCACTATTATCCTTAAATAATTAATTGTACTTGAATAATTGTACGAGAATAAATTAAGTATTTTACACTTAACTTTATTCTGAATTATTAATAAATTCTTTTAATTTTTTTTATTTTAATTATAATTTCGTTTGTATGTTTGCACTGATTTACAGTGATCCCCGCAACCGACTATCTAGTTGCAGTCTCAATTAACCAAAAGGCAATAAGTGGAGCAATTCGAGAATTTTATAGTCGTGTGAGCAATAGAGAATCGAAAAAATTCGTTATAGCTTACGCAGAGTCCAAATTTTCAGAAGCACTACTTAGGATGTTTTGAAATACCGGGTTTATTAGTCGGCTTACTAATCAATTCGTTCTCTATATCTTCCGCTCCTTTACAGATTAAAGTTGTTAATTTTCGCAATGTGTATGATGAAAATTCGGATGTTTGAATTCGGGTCATCTCATGGAACACTTAAATTTCTATAAAGGATTTTATAATAAAAATAGTTGTAACTGTTTATAATTTTTTAGATTTAATTTAAATTATGTGATTCCATGGGATGACACACCTTTCCCCTTAAGTCAATTGTCATGACAATCAGTCTAAGAGTATTGAAAATGAAACAAATTCCAAATTGTCGAAATTTATATTGTTTTGTACAGTGAAAATGATATATTTTGGATATTTTGAAAATGACATTGAGAATATATATTAGGAGATACAATATATATTATAATTTACAGGTTAGGAGGTTCTCTATTTTAATACAATTTTTGAGCAAATTAAAAAGATTTCAACGTTTCTTTAGAAAGGTTTGTTTTGTGGAAGAAAGTAGAACTCAAAAGATATGATAATTTTGAGATTTGTAGTTTGCTTTAAAATTACTTATTTTTTTATTACTTAATTTGCTACTATAGGTTTTTTTCAGATATTTCTATAATCTAAGTAATTCAAATTTTCTGATGTGTTAATATATATTGATTTTACAATAAAAAAAAAAAGTATTTAGGTACAATTTTGAATAAATATATAAAATATTTCACTTCTTTAAATAACGATTGAAGAAATTTGAACTAACAAGGAGAGCACCCCACCTCTGGGAAACAGATTCGGCTGAAACTGCAGAATATGATTTTTTGATGAAAAAAAATGAACCCGTGTTTTTTCTTTTCGTCAAATAGGCCCCCTAGACAAGGATTTAAACATTTTTTAGAAAATATGGTGAATAAAAGCCTTTACAAGAACTTAAATAACCAAAGAACTAAGACTCTTACAAAAAAAGGCATGAAAAACAAAATGAAGCACAAATTGGATGCTTTAATTTAAGCTTTGTTGCATTAAAAAAGCTTATGTTGTTTAAGAGTTATTCTTAATTAAATTTTACCAAGTATTTACTTAATATTTTTAGCATATGAAATATGATCAATTTTTCACGTTATTTTATTAACATATTTCAATCACCTGTAACTTTTGAACCACTAAAGATTTTCTGATGCAACAAAGCTTAAATTAAAGCAACTAATTCGTGCTTTATTTTATCTCTTATGTATTTTTCTGTCAGAGTTTTAGTTCTTTGTTTATTCAAGTTCTTATAAAGGTTCTTATTCGCCATATTTAAAAAAAATTATCTATATCCTTGTCTAGGGGGCCTATTCGACGAAAAGAAAAAAAACACGGGTTCATTTTTTTTCATAAAAAAATCATATCCTGCAGTTTCAGCCGAATCCGTTTCCCGGAGGTGAGGTGCTCTCCTTATAAGTAGAAAGGTTGTTACTAATTTTTGGATTCGTAATCATTGAATTACAAGTATATACATCGAATGGAATCAATGTTAATATTGTATTCGTCTCAGTAAGAAAAAAAAAAAAAAATTGGAATTGAAGAGAAAAAAAATTTTTAAATAAATGTAGTAATTAAAAAGAAAAATATTTTTCTGCTTTTTTTTATTTTGTATAGGTCACTGAAAGAAATACATTATTAATTACAAGAAAATATAACATTCAATTATAATCAGTGTAGTGTTAAATTTGAGTTAATTAATTTCTAAAAATTTAAGTTTAATTTCATTATTTGATATTATTTGTATGTTACGTGTTCCTTTTTATTAATTCAATAGTGAATCTAAATTCCAAATTTTGACATAGATTTTTTTATTTATTTCAAAAAATTTTACATAGAGAAAGCAATGAGGAGGTTTTAATGCTCTCTCATTTCCTCAAAAAAATAATACATTATCCATACATCCGTTAAAAGATTCTATACATTTAATAAAAGGACAAGGTATAAACACAGTTAACTTATTTGTTCTGTTTATTCTAATAATAATTTATACACAAAAATTTAAATATTTTATAACAATAAAAGAATAAAGCAAAGTTTCATTATAAAAATAATTTCAAAATTAAAAAATCAAAAATCAAATGTATTAGAAAAACATTAACAATATAAAATCAGAAACAGCGTCGCACAGAAGGATGAGACACTGCCCAAAACAGCATCAGTAACACAGTTATAAACTAATTGTGCTCAGCAAGTAGAATCTTCCTTGTAGCAATTTTAAGCGATCTCTTGTTCACAATCCCATGTTCACTCATAAATTTAGAATACTTGTTGTAGTTATGTATTGCATTGTAGTAAGTAGATTTTCGACCCACATTAAGCTTTATTCTTGGAAGCTCAATGCTCCTATATCGAGTCCTACTACGTGAATTATTTCTAATCTCTTTAAAAGTATAATATAATCTGGTAAGGAGTTTGTACACATAAATTTGTTTTAAATCCAACAATTCATGGGTTGCACTATCTTCACCAAAAATAATCCTTACAATCCTTCTACCAAGATTAATCAACGGCATCATAGTCGTGTCATAAGCTGATCCCCAAGATTCAATTCCATAAGCTGCTAGGCCGTTAAACAAAGCATGGTATATCATGCATAGGGTTTGTCCAGAATCCTCCTTAACCGATAGAAAACAAATATGAGATAGCTAAGCTTGCTTTTAATGTTCCCTATGTGAGCGCCCCACTTCAAGTACTGATAAAGAGTTACTCCCAAGTATTTAACTTCCACTTTTCGAGCAATTCGGCTATCATCCAATGTTATCGGTAGATCAGCCGGCAGCATGTCCTTACCGTTTGCAAAGGCGATATAGTGAGTCTTAAAAATATTAAGAGACAATTTATTCTGATCAAGCCAATTATTTATTATTTTTAAATAGACATTTAGACTATCGCCAACACCCGTCCAGGTTTCATTACTTGCAAATACGCAAGTGTCATCCGCATATGATAGTATATTATCTCTTGGAACCAACTGAAGCAGATCATTTATGTAAATAAGAAATAGCAGCGGACCCAATATAGATCCCTGGGGAACACCGCACAGTACGGGCCAGGTTTCACTCTTCACACCATTAATAACCACATACTGACGCCTACCAGTCAGGTAGCTTCTTAAGAGCTCCAGAGGAAGCCCCCTTACACCATAGACCGCAAGCTTATCAAGAAGCAGGTCATGCTTCACGGTGTCAAAAGCCTTACTCAGACCCGAAAAAACAGCTGCAACAGGTTTAGTGCAATACAAATTTCGGTACAGAAAATCAGTCAGATATGTGATAGCATCCACAGTAGAAAGAACCCTTTGAAATCCATACTGATTAACCTCAATTATATGATTTAACGAGACAAAATTGTATAGTCTATCAAATAATAATTTCTCATGTAGCTTGGCAAAGTTTGAGGTCAGTGATTGCCCATATCCCCTTTATCCCCACCTTTATAAATAGGTATCACCTCAGCAACCTTGAAGTGAGAAGGAACTACACCCGTCTCAAAGAACGTATTGATCAGCTCTGCCAACGATCCACATATATAAGGGTTCAAAATTTTTAATGTCCTGGCATGAAATCCATCCACACAACCACCCTTATTTAGTAAATTATTAATAGCACACAGAACATTATTTCTAGACACTGGTTCTAAAAAAAACGTATTAATATTATTCTGTATATGTGTCAACGAAACACGTGCAGGACCCTCAGCAACAGGAATCCTCGAAGCCAGATCCAAAGCAATATTAGTAAAATATTCATTAAAACTGTTAGATATCTCTGCAGAATCCGTAATCACTTCCCAATTTATAGTGATGCCATCCAGTCGCTCCACTTTTTTCTTCTTATCCCGATCTATCCTTCTGTTTACATATTTCCAAATCTCCTTATTGTTTTTCCTTATTAGATTTACCTGAAATCTGTCTTTTTTAAGTTTGGTATATTTTATCGTATTAGATAAACTGTTTGAGAACTTCCTGAAAGCTTCCTTCTTACCCACCTTCGATATATCCCTTTTGCAAGCCTTATACAGTTTATTCTTCTGCTCACACAATCCTATGATCTCAGGAGTTATCCACCCGTTGCTGCTTCTGTATCCCTTATGTCTTATTACTACAGACTTTGAAGACAACCTCAGAAGGCCACCAATTGCTGATATTATATTTGAAATGTGAGCATTAACATCACGATCAACAGTAGAGGACCAATCATAAGTCCTTGCAAGCTCCTTGAGCTTCTCATTGTCCAGGATTTGCTTTCTAGTATAGTTATTTTCCGTGTTAATCTCACCACCCACAGAAAAAGAATCAATACTTAGCAGGACCGGGTTGTGATCTGTTATTCTATATAATAAATTGAATGAGTCATAATTATAAGTCTCAGTTTTGACAAAAAAGTTGTCTATGCATGAACCACCACCCGCTAAATTATCTCTCGTTATGCTACCAATAGTGGGTAAGTAACCATTTTGTAGAAGATCAAAAAGGAAATCATCAGCAACATCACCACCTGCATCAAGAATGTTTATGTTGAAATCCCCAACCAAGATATGATTGCATAAGTGTGCAGTTTCACGCAGATAAAGTCCAAGACTTGCCAAAAAATCACTCGGCTGAACATCAAAACATCTGTATATACCAGTAATATTAATGTCTCTACCATCAACTCCCTTAATGTTAATAGACAAGTAAGCAACATCATTAACCTTCACAATCTGAGACTTCGTAGTTAGACCTACGTCTGTGTATATAATTACACCATCATTTCTATTTAACCTACTCTTATTATAGTGTAGAGTGTAGCCTTTTATGTTGTGGTCATTTAAAAACTTTACCCAGAAAGTTTCAGTAAAGCAAATGACATGTGGTCTATTATTAGCCTGATGCAGTCTATTCAGCAAGCATTTAAACTCACCAAAGTTCTTCTCAATACTTCTGATATTCAGATTTAAGATTAAAAGATTGTTCATTAGTTTATATGTTTTATTGAAATCCTGTATACCAAAGACACTATCATGACAAACAGTACCCAGGTCATTATAATTCACTGCACTATTCATATAAGATATGAGAACGAACACTTAAGATTTCAGTCCACAAAACCACTTGGGTAATCTGTTTTTGAGATTAAGTAGCTTTCCCTACTTTTATAAGTTTCACATGCTTTATTATCAGATGCTCTACGGTCAGTTCTTCTTTTAGTCTTATACTTTTCATTTGATGCTTTACAATTACTACAGCACACAGCTCCAGTGTTTGTACAGTTAGCATAATCATGCTCACCCGAGCAAATCGAGCACACCACCTTTTCACTCTTACAGCCCTTTATCGAGTGACCATATTCACAACATTTTTTACAACTCTTCAGATTCAGATTATTACGAACATGATAGATTTGCCAGCTTAGTTTTATTCTTTTAGTAGACATAATCTTATCATAGAGATCACCAACAACCTCAATAAAAGCAGTGTAATTTTTATACTTCTCATTTAAAACTATATCACTAATTTTAATACAGTCAGACTTGTCCTGATTAGCCTCAAATAGACTCTCATTATTAATAATAATATCCTGCATCAGTTCATCAGATTAAAACTTGTTTTCAATCCCACAGATCACCAGATTCGGTCTGTAAAGTCTCTCAATTTCACCTTTGTATCCATCACACATTCGTTTATTTATTAAATTACAGAGTTTATCCCGAACACACGATGATTCGCACTGCAAACAGATTTGTCCCTCTTTCAGGTCTTTAATTCTCTGCACACCAGCCTTCTCCTGTATTATATTAATTTTTAACATAAGGTCCTTCCTAGTAACAATAGGCTTCTGTTTACTTTTAGGCGTGACGAGTAGATTGTAAGAACGCTTAAGTTTCAAGTTTGTCTTAGCTCCAGATGCCACACTTGAATATGACTGCCTGAACAGCAAATTACTCTGAGCCACTGGAGCACAGCCCTGCTTGATGTCTTCCATTTGTCTGATCAACAACAAGTTTTTCTCAACTAATAGATTGTTTTTATCATTCGTTTGTTTGAACAGTTCATCAGACTTATCAACCAGATCCTTCATAATTTTTATTTCCTTGTTCAGAGAAGAGATCTTAAATTCATTAAACTTACAATCTGTACAAGTCAATTTATCTGAAACGTCTTGTCAATTACTTTCAAGAGAATAATTATCATCCCTATATGTACCAACAGGATAGCATTCAGAGTCTTCGTTCATTTTTGCATTAAGTTGATTGACATGATCAGTTAGTCGACTTACTTCCCTCTTTAGTTTCTCATTTTGATCAGCCAAATCTTGATTTATAAGATCTTTACTTTGACTACCTACACTAGATAATTGTTCTCTTAGTTCCTGAATGGTTTCTTCTTTTTCATTAAATTTAATAAGTAAATCAGCAATACATCCTCTAAAACGCAGATTTTCAAACGAATTTGGATCAACATTTTCATCCTCTTTAATAGTATCAGTATTAGAGCAGCGAATCATCAAAACATCACTTAAAATTATGTAGTGTCTTTTCCTATTAAGGCAACTTACATGGTATGCTTTTCCACAGAGCAAGCAAACCTTAGCATTAGTAACATTATGTGTAGGCTTTGCTGGATCTACCTTATGACAAGCCAAAGGAATAGGGTTTGAAGTATATTTATCCAGGTCCCATTTCTTCTTATTTATATCCCAAACCATACCTCTATAGTTAGATATGTACAAAATAAATCAGCTGCTTCATGACCATCAATACCTAACCCAACTTTTGAGTGAACTTAGAATCGTTGCAACCCCTATGTACAACTTCGAAAAATATTCGACAAAATCAAGACAGTAGACCAAAAAGTGTATAAAAAACCTTATATTAGGCAAATACCAAGAAATATTCACACCTGCGACTTAAATAACAAATTTTTTTTGTTAAATTAATTTTTTTAATTACAAGTTTATTTTTCCTTTATTTTTATTCAAATAAAAATTTGCTTTAAAGTTTTTTTTTTCTTCTTTTATTAATTTATTTTTTTTATAATTTGGTTATACCTGCAAGATAGCCGATCATTTAACATTTTATAAAGCTGATATCAAGTCGAACAATTTTTTTTCATGACTAAAAACTATACTTTTAGAGTGAGGCCCTTCTTCCACGCGATCCCTCATTTTCACTTAATACACTAGATGTGGCTATATTTATTTATTTATTAAACCAAAAGTAAAATCCTATAAGTAGTATAGGTTACAATGCAAATTCTTACAGAGATAAAACTAGTTTACCTGAACATAGGTCTGGTATGAAATTAAAATAGCTAGATATATGGAAAAAAACTTAAAAATAACTAAAAATATATAAATTGTAGTTATTAATAATACGTAATTATAATTAATATTAAATATGATCTAGTTATGATAATGATCTAATCATGATTCGAACTAAAATTTTTGTATACAAGTTATTGAGATTTATTTTAACATTTATGAAAAGCTATAAGTTTTGAGAATATAATAAGAGATCTAACATAAGTTGAAAAAGTAAATTCTATTATTTCAGTTTATTTATATATAATAATAATTAGTAAATTTTTCAAAATTTTCTGCTTTTGTCTGTTATTTGTATGGTAAGTTTAACATGAATCTAACTTAGATGTAAACTGATCGTTTGTAATTGCTTGTCTTTATTTTGACAAATATGTACTTTAAATAATTTCAGAGTTAAGAATGAAGATTGAACAAAGTTCTTCCATTCCATATAGAACTTATAATAAAGTTTATTATTTTTTTTTGCTTTGCATAAATTGTAATTGTAAAATAAAATTTTTTCTAAGTCTTAATAAAGACTTTTTCATAATAATTTTTCTTTTATTTTTGCAATACGAATTCTAAATAGATTTAGAAGTTAAAATATCCATTTGAATATTGGTTCATGTTGCATTTAGATGAAAGTATGTAACTTTCCCTTTCTTTTTTTTTGTCAAGATATTTTTTGTGTTGAAAAATGAAATCAGTTTTATGAGTATATATCAGATAATATATGCTTTCATACCTTAAATTTAGAGACAAAAGTAGTTGATTTATAAATAAAAATATAAGACTTAATATACATTCATAAGTTTATTGATCATTATAAATGTCAGATTTCTTTTACAAGATGTTTATTGTTAATGAAAATAAAAAGGTAAAAGTATAAGTAGTAAGATGCATTGATATACATAAAATTTTAAAGCTTTAAATCTTATTATAAATAATGTATATAATAATTTTACATATTTTATTCAATTATTAACTAATATTGATTTTAATAAATTGATTCAAATTTCTTAATTTTTCATTAAAAAACCATTTGTTGTTGATTAAATTAATTTATTTAAATGTGATTATTTCCTACTATTTAATTGATTGATTCAAGTGGATAAAACCCTTAAATCGACAATCTGTAAATTTACAAGTCACATATTGAAAACTTACAGATTTTTCTTATTTTATAAAAATTGTTTATTAATAAAACATAAATGATTTTAATGAAACATAAATAATATAAATGGAAAAAAATGAAATTATAGAAATTCAAAAATTTATGAAATGTGCAAAAATTCCTGAAAAAGAGAAAAAGGGATTAGATTTTTTTCTAAAATATTTATAATTTTTGTTCATGATATGATAATAGAAATTAAATGTGTTTCTGATTTGTTTGATTTTATTCGAAATTTTCAATGATAAGTTAAAGCATTTAAATATATTGTTATTAATTATTTTTTTATTTGAACCTTGCTGGTTATGAGTTATTGTGATATTCTTATTTTTGGGAATAATTTTGTTTTTTAGACACGTCTTATTATTCAATTGTTTTTATTTTATTTTAATAGTATTAGTGTATTTGATATATTTATCAAACACCATTTTATTTTGATTTTTATTTGAATTGTTAGAGCTATTTGTTGTAAAGAATTTTTGAATTTTCAAAAATTTATTTTTTTGTAAAGAATCATCTTCCTTATTAGTTGTGTCGTTTTTAATGAGTTCAAATATATCATTTTTACTGACAAAATTTGTTTTATTCAAACTCAGTTGAATTAAGTTATCAAGGCTTGATCCATCATTGAATTTTAATATAGAATTATCGCTGTAAATAATTAGTACTTCTTGTGCAAAATTAGTCTCCTGGATTATTTTAGAGTTGTTCAGTTCTGATAAGAAATTTTCAATCATGTTTTCGTATTTTACAAAGTCATTCATTAAGAGGAAGCCGTATAGCTTTGTCCTTGTCTAATCTAAATATTCGTTATTATTAATAAATTAAATATTATTATACAAAAGTAAGAGTATAGCCCAATAGATTTCAGGATGAAACGATCCTATTCTATGAAAACATATAAAATTTTCATAGAATAGGATCGTTTGCTCGTCCTGAAATCTATTGGGCTGTACTCTTACTTTTGTATAACAATATTTAATTTATTAATAATAAGGAAAATTTAGATTAGACAAGGACAGAGCTATTCGGCCGCCTCTTAATGGACTGATGTTTTTAAAAATCATCAATTCTTCTTTTGCATATTTTAAATTATTTTCACATTCTTCATTTTGTTTAAGATTATTGGTATATGATTTTTCTCTTTCTATACAATTTATTGTTTTTGTGTCATTTCTTACGGTCAGAACATATCAATGCACCATTTCGAATGCACCTCTTCTAAAACTGCAACTTGATGTATTATAACTTGATTACTTAACAATTTTTCAGTTTGTTCAGATTCAATTGGAATAAATTCAAATTCTTTTGTTTTTATATAATTTATAAATGTATTTGACTTCTCTAGAGGTTTTCTTGGCTAATAAAATAGTATTAGCTTAAACCTGTTCTTGATGTTCTATGTTTGTTTTTTCATAATTTTCTTTTTCGTTAATTTTGATACTTGTTATATCAAAAACTGTAGATGTTTTATCGTCTATAATTAGATTATTCATAATATGTGTTTTAAATTCTGCAGTTTTATGAGTTGACGTTTCTGGTTCACTAACAGATGTATTATCACAGTATTCTTCATTTTTATTATACGATGGATCAAAAAGTCGTAAATCATCTATTTTCTTGCAATTTTTACTTGAGTGACCTGTAGTTTCACAATATATACTATATCCATATTCATCATTTGGATGCAGAATATTTATTGCTATTATAAGATCATCTATGTTGTTCATTTTTGCATGATGTATAAGAGAAAAGATATGACCTCTAAGTTCCAACTTTGCAATTAAAAACAGTTTCCTTTGATCATTTGCTAAACTTCTTGCTAATTTTAGTTTTTATCATCAAATATTGGTAAAACTTCAAAAAATGAAAAATTATCATCATCCTCCATTATGATTTTTATCTTTTAATTTTTCATCAGAAAAATTTAATATGTTAGAATTAATGTTAGCATTTTATTCAATTAATGTAAGGGATTATTTATTATTATGAATATTTTTAGATTGATAGATATTCATTTTATTCTGTAACAGAATATATACTATTCTTATTTACCAAGATACATGTTATTCATGTTGCATCAATCATGTTTAAATGGCCTTGTTATATCATGTTTTTATTTCTTTTCTTTTACACCGTTTACAATTGTGTTTGTAAACAAAAAATACTGCAAGTGTTATTTATTGAAATTCTTTGACACTGTCCTACTATTCTTGCATGAAAATTAAGAATATTGCTGATCTATGTTTTGAAATTTTTATATTGACCTATTGTTGTTGGAATTACACAAGAGCGTACCGCGAGAATTTTCGCTGAGCTTGTATTTCGCCAGTTTAATAAACTTGCAAGGTTTTGATGACAACTGTCTATTTTTTAAATGCAGTCTGTTTACTTCATTTTGGTATCTTTAAATTTTTCTTTATTTTATATTATTATATAATTTTATATTTTTTTCATAAAAAGAAAATTAATATGCTTTTAGTATTATTAGATATTATTATTAAAACTCAATATTTTAAATGATATTGAATGTTTACTGTTTAGTCAGCTTTTCTTTTTATTTCTTTTATAGAATCTGATACCGACCGAGTAAAAATTGAGTTTTTTGTTATTTATTCAAATATTAATCAATGTATCTTCAAATTGAAGGTTGAGCGCAATAGATATTATTATTATAAACATCTATGCACAAGAAAAAAAATTCTACCGCTTCGTTTTTGAGAAAAGTAAGGAACGCCGAAGTAAAAGTTTATGTTTATAATATTTTCACGTTCCTTACTTTTCTCAAAAACAAAGCAGTAGATTTTTTATTCTTGCGCATACATATTCGTAATAATAATATCTATTGTGCTTAACCTTCGATTTGCAGATACACCGATTAATACTTGAGTAAATAACAAAAATCTCAATCAGACAAGGACAGCGAATCCGGCCTGCTCTTAAGAGGAGGTAGGAACCATTTGCCGCTTGGCGGCGCTGCGGTCAGGTGAGAGAAAAATATAAAATATTTTTTATTCAGCGATTTATAATTTATTGAGACAATAATATACTTCTAACGTTGACAAAGGCACTAGCCATATATATGTAGAATAATTATTGATGATAATCTTGTTTGAAAAGTCTAAGCTATTGTTATAAAACGAAAAATGCAGTGCGAAGTAGAGCCGGCGTGAGCATGTGTATACTTCGTTCTTTACTATTACTTTCTCTGTCGCACTTAGGAAACATACCCATATGTTTACATCGGTTCTACCACGCGCCGCATTTTTCGTTTTATGATAATATTTTAGACTTTTCAAACAATATTAGCATCAATAATAATTCTACATATATATGGCTAGTGCCTTTGACAACGTTAGAAGTATATTATTGTCTCGATAAATTATAAATCGCTGAATAAAAAATATTTTCTATATTTCTCTCATCTGACCGCAGCGCCACCCTGTATACAGCGGCGAATGGTTACGACCGCCTCTTAACCGTGAACTTGAAACTTATTTACTTTTTTAAATTAAATTATTATGCGAAAATTATTGATATATGTTCTAATTTGTCAATGCACTAGATAAATGATATTATTTAAAATCAGTTTATGAAAGAATTTGTAACTTTTACTTGATTTCAAATTAAAAAAAAATTATGATTATTCTTGGTAAAATAATTAATGTATAGATTTATCTATTTATAAATTGATTTGATGGTTTCACACTTATTACTACGTTTTTACTACGTTATTACTATTACTACGTTTTTACTATTTTACTATTACTATTACTATTACTACGTTTTTATTAACTCGCTTTGGTGTCTGTCTGTCTGTCTGTCTGTCTGTCTGTCTGTCTGTTCGGTACGAATTTTGCAACCGATTGTAAACTAACTTCCTGATGAGCTAGAGACTTGAAATTTTAAATATAGCTCGGAACTGGATGACAATGCAATATTATAAAAAAAATATATATATCTACCGAACAATATATTAATATATTCAATCATATACGGAGATGTTGGCAAAATTGAAGATTTGAAGATTTTATATATAGATACACTTTTAACATTAGTGTCTAAACATCTTCGAAAATTTTAAAAATCTTCTTTTGATATATTAATATATTAATATATTAATATATTAATATATCAAATATAGTAATATATTAATATAGTAATATATTAATATATTAATATATCAAATATATTAATATATTAATATATCAAATATATTAATATATTAATATATTAATATATCAAATATATTAATATATTAATATATTCAATATATATTTTGCATGCATTGTTGGATAATATAATTAAATATATATTCCCACCGAAAAATATATTAATACAATTATATACGGAGATATTGGAAAATTGAAATTTTGAAGATTTTATATATAGATATACTTTTAACATTAGTGTCTAACCATCTTCGAAAATTTTTAAAATTCTTTAACTTCTCATATTGCAATTAGACATAAATTACAGCATTTTGTATTGTACATATAAAATTTGAGACTGTATTTTATTCATTTTATGGTCTATCAATGCATAAAACAATAAATTTTGGTTGAATTTCTAATAGCGTCATTATCGTCAAAATGGCGGGAAACTCAGCATGCGATTACGTGTTCTCTAAAAAAATAGATGAAACACGTTTTAGTCCCTTGATAACAATATATATGCTATATAATATGCACTGTTGGACAACACGATAAATAATATTAATAATAATAATAATAATACCAAAATGTATAAGATAATATCTAAATAAAAAAAAAATTTTCAATCTACCACGTTTTTTAATTGAACTAAAAAGTATAAAATAATATTAAAAATAAAAAAAAACTTTTTAATGTACTACGTTTTTATAATGAACTAAAAAGTATAAAATAATGTGTAATAAAATGAGAAATGAATACTGATTTGAAATAAAAAAAACGTGGGGCGCATACAATACATAATAATAAACATGCGCCCCACGTTTTTTTATTTCAAATCAGTATTCATTTCTCATTTTATTGCACATTATTTTATACTTTTTAGTTCATTATAAAAACGTAGTACATTAAAAAGTTTTTTTTTATTTTTAATATTATTTTTTTATTGACAATTTTCATGTAAATTATATTATTTATTTGATATATGATTTTTAATCGCGCACTTTCCCGTATATAGCAATTATTTCAATTACGCACTTTGCGTATAATATATTGATTTTATTTGTATAATTATTTTATTTTTAATAACACTATTCGTATTTAATAATGCACTTCACGTTTAATATTCTATTTTCAATAACATTATTCGTATTTGATAATACAATTCGCGTTTAATATTTTATTTTTAATAACATTATTCGTATTTGATAATACACTTTGCGTTTAATATTTTTATTTTTAATGACATTATTGGCTTTTAATAATGCACTTTGCGTTCAATAATTTCATGTATATTTATTTGTTTTGTGTTTTCAATATATAATATTTTATTTGACGCATTTGGCGGTTTATTAACACACTTTTGAACGCTGTATTTATTATAAGCCCTATAAATATATTTTTATGCACTTTGTATATAAATAGGTAATGAATTATAGATTTTCTCTGATTATCCTTCAATATATTCAATACGATTCCTCAATTAAAAAGTTTGTACCGGAACCAAATGTTAAGTCCTGGCTTGCACCAGGACTGAATAAAAATAAATTAATATATTTATCTAATTGTATAGATTTATATATGAATTGCGTTGATTTAAAATATTTGAATTATTCATTAAAATTTAGTAATAAAGATAAAGATGTATGAATTCTGGTGGTGGATGAGCTCCATCAATATTTAATTGAGTAAAATCGCTCTTATTATTAAATGTGTTGAAAGATATTTATTTTAAAAGACTTCTTGATTGAATATTCTTACCTTTTGTTGAATTAAGTAGTTGAAGGCTGGATATGTGCAGACAAGGAATAGATAGACACGATTTGAATAAGACTCAAGTTAATTAGACTTGAAAGTTTATAATGATTTATTTGACACATGTATAAAATATAAATATTGAATTGATTATAACTTTGACTTGAAGTGCGATTTTTACAGGACGTGTAACTTAGTATCAATAACAATCCTGGGGTAGTGTCCGTTAATTTTGATTTTGTTTGTCTTTTTATATTGATGATCCCTGCTTTTGTTTAAGAATAATAGTTTTATAATTTGAATTTTGGATTGATGTCAATCGATGGAGCAATGCTGATTATGCATTTTGACACTTATTGAATGATATGGTTGATGTGGTAAATCTGGTTCATGTAGCCTTCACACTGTTCTTGTTTTGTTAATTTTGTAAATCGCACAGCGCTTTTTTATGTTTCTTAAAAAATGACTTAATTTTACAATATGCTTACAAAGTTAAAGTATCTGATTGATCAATAACTGCATATTTTAGAATAACAAATTTTGATATTAGACATACGTCGTGACGTAACACATATACGCATACATAAACATTGACATTTCATTTTAAAATCGCATTAACATATTTACTTCGACTGTACACGACGAACCACCGACCCCTTCGCTTATATAGTGAGTAAGATATCGTCCAACCGCTTGGAGATAAAACTCCCATTTAACGAGCATCTCCCTATCGGTGTCACTGAAAACCTTCCGTAACATTCCGCGCAACCTTCCGATAAAAACTTCATGAAATACTTTTGAATCTTTGATGCAATATTCCACTAGAAGATTACTTAAATTTTTATGGAAAATATTTCGTGGAATATTTCTGCAAGATTTATGCAATATTTCACTGTATGATTTGACAGTTTTTCGGAATCTTCCTGAAATCTTTCATACAGTATTCTACAGGAAAATTGCTTAAATCTTTCTGTGAAATATTCCGTAAAATATTTCTGGAAGATTTATGTAATATTCCGCTTTACGATTTTAAAGTTTTTCGGAATTGTTCAGCAAAATATTTATAAAGTCTTCCTGAAATCTTTCATAAAATATTCCACCAAAAGATTACTTAAATCTTTCTGTGAAATATTTCGGAGAATATTTCTGGAAGATTTATGTAATATTCCGCTGTACGATTTTAAAGTTTTTCGTAATCTTCCAGCGAAACATTTATGGAATCTTTCAGAAATCTTTCATGAAATATTGCACTGGAATATTTCATAAACATTACATGTAATATTTCATGAAATATTTTTAGAAATCTTCCGTGAATATTTCATAAAATATTTCGAAGAAGTTTTTGAACATTTCTTCGAAATATTCCATAAATATTCCTGGAAGCTTTCAATGTAAGATTCCAGTAGAATATTTCTACATGAAAGGTTCCATTGAAATATTTCAGTTAAAGATTTCGAAATATTTCAGTCAAATCTTCCATGCTGTGTGAGAAAACGATGATTTATGTGATAATAATTCATAAATAAAAACATTACTACAATATTTTTATTTTATTTTTTTAAATGTGATTTCAATGTGAAAAACATAATTTCTTTCCAATAAAAATTAAAAAGAAAGAAAGAATTAGAGTGAGTGTGAGGGTGTTTAGAAAATAGGAAGACAGAGAGAGAAAGGAATGTATGAAAATAGTGTAAAAGTGAGTATCAGGGTGAGATAAAAGAAAAGAGAGGGAGTTAGTAAGAAAGAAAAGAATTAGTAAGAGCATTAAATTAGAATTCAGAAGAAATGACCGAAAAGATATGCTAAGAAAATTATTTTTTAGAAGCTTGTCATATAAAGATAGTAGCGAATAACTTGTATACAAATTTTAGAGCAAATATATCGAATAGTTTACGTAAAGTATAAAAAAAATAATAAATCAAAATTTTTTTTAAAATTTTTAAAAATCTCTAAAATTGAAACTACGCAAAGGAACTTGGTTTTCAAAAATTATCCTTCTTTTGACCGTTGCAAATAATTTCCATGCAAATTTCGAAATGAATTCAGCAAGTAATTTATGTAAAATAGAAAATAAAAAATTTTCAAATTTTTCTTCAGTTTCTAAAATAGCTTTAAAATTAGAACTACGCTGAGAAAACCAATTTTCAATAGCTTTACACCTACTAAAAACAAAAAAATAAATTGTATACAAAATTTGAAGCAAATCAATTGAGCAATTTTTGAGATCCCATTGCCCAAATAAGTGCAATTTTTTTTTACAAAAATATTTTAAAATTAAAACCAGCCCCAAAAAATCAGTTTTCAAAAATTTCTCTTCTTTTAGCAGTTGCAAATAACTTCACTTAAAATTTTAGAAAAAATCTATCGAATACTTAACATAAAATAGAAAAAAAAATAAAAAAAAAATCCTGTATTATATTAAAGTGAAACCACTTTTTTTCCGTTTCTCCGGTTCTCCAGTTCTCCGGTTCTCCACATTTGTTAAATGTGTCTAATCTTTTGGTAATAAGAGTAGCAATTTTTTATTGAGCCCTATATAATTAGTCCTCATTAGTCATAAGCATCTTTTTGGGTCATATTTTTTTGGGTTTTATATTTTTTTGGGCCCAATATTTTTTTTGGCCTTATATTTTCTTGCACCCTATATTTTTTTGGGCCCAGAATTTTTTTCGTCTCTATATTTTTTTGGGCTTTATATTTTTTTGGGCCTTATATTTTCTTGCGTCCTATATTTTTTTGGGCCCAATATTTTTTTTAAATTTATATTTTCTTGGATTCTATAATTTTTTTGGGTCCTATATTTTATTTAGCTCTATATTTTTCTGAGCCTTATATTTTTTTGGGCCCAATATTTTTCTGGGCCAAATAGTTTTTTTGTCTCTAAATTTTTTAGACTATATTTTTTGGGCCTTATATTTTTTTGGGCCTCATATCTTTTTTTGACTTTATATTTTCTTGGGCTCTAAATTTTTTGGGCCCAATATTTTTTCAATTCTTATATATTATTGGGCTCTATATTTTTTCAGGACCACTATTTTTTTGGGCCCAATATTTTTTCGAAATTAATATTTTCTTGGGCTTTATAATTTTTTTGGGTACTATATTTTGTTTAGCTCTATTTTTTTGGGCCTTATATTTTCTTGCGTCCTATATTCTTTTGGGCCAAATATTTTTTTTAAATTTATATTTTCTTGGGTTCTATAATTTTTTGGGTCCTATATTTTATTTAGCTCTATATTTTTTTGGGCCCAATATTTTTCCGGGCTCAATATTTTTTTGGTTTTTATAGTTTTTCGGGCTCTATATTTTTTCAGGCCCTACATTATTTTGAGTCCTATTTTTATTGGGCCTCATTTTCTTTTTGGGCCTTAAATTTTCTTGGGCTCTATATTTTTTTGGGCCCAATATTTTTTCGATCCTTATGCATTCTTGAACTCTATATTTTTTTGGGCCTAATATTTATTTAATTCTTATATATTCCTGTGCTCTCTATTTTTGAGCTCAATATTTTTTCTAAATTTATATTTTCTTGGATTCTATGATTTTCTTGGGTCCTATATTTTATTTAGTTCTATATTTTCCCCGGCCTTATACTTTTCAGACCCTACATTTATTTGAGTGCTATTTTTTTCGGGCCCTGTATTGTCTTGGGTTCTAATTTTTTCGGGCCAAATATTTTCTCGATTCTTATATATTCTCTGGTTCTATATTTTTTTTTAAATTCATATTTTCATGGGTTCTATAATTTTTTTGGGTCCTACATTTTATTTAGCTCTATTTTTTTCTGGGCCTTATATATTTTAGGCTCTACATTTTTCTGAGTCTTATTTTCTTTGGGTCTCATTATTTTCGGCCTTTTATTTCTTGGCTTCCATATCTTTTTTGGTCCTATATTTCTCTAGGCCATATATTTTTTTGGGCCTACTTTTTTTCAAGTCCTATTTTCTTTGGGCCTCTAATTTTTTTGGGCCTCTAATTATTTTTGGGCCATTTATTTTTCTGGGCCTTATTGTTTTTTAACTTTTTTTTTTGGTTTTCATTTTTTTTAATGTTATATTTTTTTGGGAGCAATATTTTTATCCATTATTATATTTTCTTAGTTTTCATATTTTTTGGGCCCAATATTTGTCTGATTCTTTTATTTACTTGAGCTCTATATTTTTTTGATTCTCATATTTTCTTGAGCTCTTTATTTTTTTTGCCCAATATTTCTTTAAATCTTATTTTTTTTCATTCTTATGTATTCTTGGCTCTATATTTTTTTAAACCCAATATTTTTTGGATTACACATTTACTTTGGCTTTATATTTTAAGCTCTAAATTCTGCCATAATAAACTAAATTAAACTTAATTTTCAATAATGTTCATACGGCTTCCATGTCGTCCATGTTCAGGTAATATTTGCCCGAAATCTCCTGATGCAATTACAGTTTTATCACCAAAAGGTTGGTTCACATCGCATAAACCTCGAAAAAGACGATCAACTGCTTCAAAAGCAAATTTTGAAGTCATGGATATTTTATCCCAAATAATTATTTGTGTTCCTTTTGTTTGCTTTCTGCAGAATTAGGCTTAACATTACAAGTTGTACAATCTGTTATATTAAAGAGAACGTTGTATCTCTCTATCCTTTTCTAATCGACAAATGTAGGTTTTTGGAAAAACTAGTAGTTATTACTAGAAATCAATAGTTGTCCGCAACTCGTACAGTAAAAAACAATATTTTTTCTGCTGAGAACAAATTAATTCTCCAGCCTCACTCATGATTTTGTAAGTATGTCAAACTTTTTTTGAAAACGAAGCATCAAAATTAATTTCATTATTAATTAATTAATTTATTCTAACAGCCTCTTAACGGTAGTTTAAATGTTGTATGCACGGTTTTTGCATCGACTAATGAATTTGCTGCTATAGCTGTCCAAGCTACACATAAATAATGTATAGTATGATATTTAAAATAAACTATTAAACGTTAAGTAAAAAACTTTTTCCACTTCCACCTGGTCCATCTATAAAAATATATTTTTCTTTACTTTGGTTGCTTAAACTTTTTATAGTAGAGTTGAATATTTGCCTTTGTTTATCATTTAAAGAATTCATTTTCATTTCTAATTCATTAAGGATATTATTATTATGATTTAAAATTGTTTGATTATTATCTTTTTCTATAAATGTGCTTATGTTAGGTAAATTAAAATCATTTAAAGAAAATCCCTTGACTTGTAAATTATTTTCAATAACATTCAATGCAAGATTTTTACCTACATTTTTTTCGTTTCTAGGATGGTATAACTTATCTTTATATTTTTCATATAAATCTCGTGAATTCATAGGATTATGAAAAACGCAAATGAAAGCAAATAATTCATGAAGAATATAAAGGAATTCAGTTGAAGATGCTTCTTCCAAACATCTATCCCATTCTTCATCTTCATTAATTAATTGTTTTGCCTTAGCTGCCTCATGAAACGAATTGTACATCTCATCATCAACAGTACGCAAAGCTTCAAAAGATGTGGCTCCCTTAACATGTTATAGTAATAACCTAATGAAATAACGTTCTCTACCTTTCGGACTAAGTACATTCTACTAAGTATTGGTTTTCATTTTTTTTCTTCTTTCATTCCACTTTTTCAGTTTTTCATCAAATGTATAAAAATTTGGTATGTCAGAATACAAGTAATTTAGTGCTTCAAAATCTTCTCTATTTAATTCAAAAGATGCTGTTAAAAGATGTTGCTCCCACATTTTTTTGCATGATCATTTATTCTTTTTCTTCTTTAAAAAATACGTTTTGTTGATTTTCATCATGAACGCTTAGACGTTATATAGCATGTGAAATAACATGTAAAGGATATTCTCATAACCTGTGCATTACTTGAGGTGGACATAAATATCGTGTATTAATGTATTGTTGGGTTTTGTCATATTCATATTCAACATTTCCACGATTGACATTTTGAAAAATGTCTTTATTTTCTGATTGAAAATCCACATTTACTTAATGTATTTTAATGTATGCACAATCATGACCTTTATAACAGTATTTAAATGAATATTTAATGCAGTGTACAGTGGAACAAACTTCTACGTTCATGTGTGCATTAAGTTTCAGTAATGAGTAAGGATCATAAGAAACAACAATTCTATAATCTGCGATTCTTTCTGTAAATTCATTTTTGAGAATTATTTTGACGCTATCATTTTTACGTTTGTATAGTAAATATCCATTAGATTCGAATGTTGTTGTACTATTAAATTTTCTTCAAAGCACTTGGACATAGTGCCGATTATTGTCCTAGTAGACCAAGTAGAAACAACCAGAGTCAGACCTACTGCCAGGTTTTTAATGCTCCTAACGTGACGTTCCAGAATTGTGTGACTTGCGCAGCATTACGACAAACTTGGGGAAACGGATCAGCAAGGGAACTGCCTCGTCCCACACCCCCCTCATGAACCACCCAGGGACGTCAGACTCTAAAATCAACCCACCAGAGATTAAAGAGTCGTTAAATAAGAAGAATAAAGAACTGAAGAGGATTGAAAATATAATAGGAAACGAAGATATTGAAGCGAAAAAATTGGATAAGGAAGGTGAAGAAGATAAAAGAATACTAGCAGATTTGTTGAAAATTGATGTAAACGATAAAGAGTTGTTAAGGAAAGCGGAAAGAGAAGCCAAGAAGATAAACCCTTACCAAACCTATAATAAAAGATTCGCTCAGAAGGGAATTTCATGAACGGGGGAATTTCATGCTGGGCGAATCAAGGAAGTTTATCAACGGAAAATTACTCAGAGCAGAAAATTAATGAACTTCGGTTTAAAGCACTGGGGAATTCCAACACCCACGCTTATGGTGATGACTGGTCAACAACCTCAGACGAGAAAGAAACTGAAATGAATTAGGATTTTAAGCGTGAAGTACAAGAAATAGTAGGAGACTTGAAAAATGAGATGATAGAGGCAACGAAAGTACATACCACCATGGCAGAGGTTATAGAAAAACCGGTTGATCTTGTTAATGGTCCTGGTTGTGCCAAAAACATCGACAATTCAACGAAGCTGGACAACTTCGCAAAAATTGTCGATAAATCTGCAAAACAAGGGGGGGGGGAGAGGCTGTGCCAAGCACATCAAATTTTTCGTCACCTGTAGAAGAAGAGAAGAAGAAAATAGCGGGTATGGCTACAGAAAATAGGAATTTTCTTCGAATTATTCTAGCTGAAAAACCATTTAAGGCATTATTCGACCTAGGAGCAATGGTATCATTGGTTGTCCTCGCCTCTATGAACAATTCCAAGACAGATTAAAGGAAAATAATACTCTGATTAAAACCGTAACAGAAAAAATATCGAAGGTAGTAGGAGTACTTTAAATTAGTCTGGATATAGATGGCGTAGTGGACTTATTACCAGTAAAAGCTATTGATAATTTGGATCAAGACATAGTGTTGGGAGTGGATTTCTGCCGAAAATTCGACTGCGATGCTCGTTTAGGAAGAGGTTTATGGAGAGTAAAAGAAGGTGAATGGAGAAGCTTGTGTCAAAACAATGATGAAGATACTATAATTCACGCAGGATGTGCTGGAATAGCAGAAATTACAGATGACGAAAAGAGAAAAGTAGCAAAATTATTCGAAAAATATCTCCCAACAAATTCAACTTCTTTCAGACTAACGAAATTAATAGACATTGTATAGAGGTAACCAACCAAGAACCTATTAAACAGAGGCCATGTAGGATGTCTCCAATGATGTTAGCGATAGCTCAAGCAGAAGAAAGAAAAATTTTGGCTGAAGAAATTATCGAACCATCAGCAGGCGACTATAGCAGTGCACCTGTAATGGTACGAAAACGAGATGGCAATTATCGCTTCTGTGTGGATTACAGAGATTTAAATAAAGAAACAAAGAAAGATGCTTATCCTCTTCCAAATATGGACACAATTTTGGACAAGTTAAGAGAAGCTCGGTATTTATCTAAAATAGATTTGAAGTCAGCCTATTTTCAGGTTATGGTAGAAGAATCAAGTAGGAAATATACGGCACTTAGCGTACCCGAATCTGGACTGTGACAATTCCGTCGTCTCCCGTTTGGTTTGACTAACTCACCAATGACTTTTCAAAGATTAATTGACTCTCTATTTAGTCAAGAATATGACCCGCATATATTTGGTTACTTAGATGACATAATAATTGCCACCAAGACTTTTGAGGAGGATCTTAAATGGTTAGAAGAAGTATTAAAGAAGATAGCTGAAGCTGGATTAACAGTAAATAGAGAAAAATGTAAATTTTGTAGTAGAAGGGTAAAATACCTAGGATTTCTATTAGATAGCGAAGGACTTAGACCAAATCCCGATAAGGTTGCACCAGTGATGAATCAGCTCCAAGAAACGTAAAAGAGTTACGTAGATTCTTAGGTATGGTTGGATGGTACTCTAGGTTCATCGAAGGAGATTCAGAGAAAAAGGTACCTTTATTAAGACTCTTAAAGAAATTCAAAGAATGGGAATGGACAGAAGAACAAGAAGAAGCATTTCAACAACCAAAGAAGGCATTAACTATGGCTCCAGTATTAGCGAGACCTGATTTCTTAAAACCCTTCACTATTCAGTTTGACGCTAGTAACTTCGCAGTCGGTGCTGTACTTACCCAAGAACACGAAGATGGTGAGCATCCTATAGTTTATGTAAGCCGAAGTCTGACTGCTCCTGAACGTAACTATAACACTACTGAGAAAGAGTGCTTAGCATTGATATGAGCTATGAAGAAATTGAGACCATATCTCGAAGGATACATATTCCGGGTGATTACAGATCACAGCGCCTTAAAATGGCTGATGAAGATGAAAGAACCAACTGGAAGATTAGCGAGATGGGCACTAGAAATGCAACAATGGGACTTCGAAATAGTTCATAGAAGAGGATCAGCTCACAGATTTCCAGATGCTCTATCACGGATGTATGACCCGGGAGAAGAAGCCATAGCAGCATTTAAGATCAAAGATGAAGAATATAGAAGCCATAGCAGCATTTAAGATCAAAGATGAAGAATATACCAAGAAAATGGTAAAAGTAGAAAAATTTCCTAGAAAATATCAAGGTTGAAAAGTTAAAGACGATTTACTCTATAGATTTCGCAATGACCCTCTATTAGACCCTATAACTAATAGGGGAGAAAATTTGAGGTTAGTCGTTCCTATGGGGCAACGCGACAGAGTGCTAAAAGATGCTCATTGTGCACCTTCTACCAGACACCTAGGAATAGAGGAAACATACGATAGGATAGCTAGAGAATACCACTGAAGAGGCTTATACTATGATGTTACTTACTTTGTAAATAGCTGTTTAGAATGTCAAAAGTATAAAATATCACAACAAGGCCCACAAGGATTAATAGGAAAGCGAGTAGTAGATAGACCATGGACAGTAGTAGCAGCTGAATTAATAAAGTTTTCTCCAAGCAAGAAACAATTCAAGTATGTGATAGTGTTTCAAGACCTATTCACAAGGTGGGTTAAATTAAAACGTATACGAAATGCAGATGATAAAGCGATAGCAGCAGCATTTGAAGAACTTATTCTATTCAGATGGGAGATTCCATAATTTTTTCTAACAGATAACGGAAAGGAATTCGATAACAAGTTCTTAGACAAGGTATTAACAGAATATGGAGTCAAACATGTTACAACACCGCCATACCATCCACAGGCTAATCCAGTAGAGAGAAGTAATAGAACATTAAAAACTATGATTGCCACCTTTGTGAAACAAGACCATAGAGATTGGGACCAGCACATACACGAATTTCGCCATGCTGTTAACACTGCTATCCAAGCATCAATCAAGGTATCACCAGCTTTTCTTAATTATGGTAAACATCCTCTACCAGTAAAAAGTCTCAGAAGAGAAGTCGAAAAAACGGGTCTAAAATACAAGGTGGACCCAGAAGCATGGTTAGGTAGAATGAAACGATTGGATGCATTAAGAGATTTGTTCGCGAAATATATTGATGAAGCGAAGGAAAACGAAGGGAGAATATATAATAAAGGAAGAAGAGATGTTTAATTTAGTGTTGGCGATGAGGTGATGCGAAGAACGCACCCTCTATCAAATGCGGCGCAACGATCCTCAGCAAAGCTCGCTCCCAAGTACGACGGTCCGTATAAAATCGTGGCGGTTCTCTCTTCATGCGTTTATAAAATCGAAGTCGGGTCGAACAAACAATGCGCGAAAGCACACGTGTCGCAATTGAAGAGGTATATCCCCCCGTGTTACGCTTCAACCACCCCAAACCCTAAAAATAAAAATTAGTTTAGAATAAAAATTGGAGAATCTACCATAAATAAATATATATATAAGATAAATTAGCTGTTAACAAAAAGTTTGGTGGTTAGGATGCTCCAGGTGATGGCACACCAGGGTCCATGGAGGTTACGTCGAGCTCCTCCAGCACTGATATCATCGATTTATATGGCTTAACCCCACCACCTTACAACGAGGGGTTGAGTGAGGTGGAGGAGGCTCCGGAATATGAGATGAGTGTGGAGGAGAAAGCTCGATTGTTGAATGAAGACATGGACTCCATACCACCACATACCACCCCCTCAACAACAACCACACTAACCAGAGTAGAAATTAGTATGCTTGTTGATATCTGCGATAATGACGCAGACAGAACCATCGAAGACGAAATTCTTGACTCCGTTCCCTCAACCCACCTCAATTGGGCAGACGAGGTAGAGGAAGAGGAGAGAAGAAACGCGGCTCTGACAGAGTTTCGTCGGTCGTCTGCAGAAACAGTGGAAGAAATGTCGGTAGAGAAGTCACTTTCTCCGACCAACCAACATTCGACGCTTGCCTCTCGCCCTAACCCGGCTGAGGAAGTACAGGACTCTCTGCTTAGCCAAAAAGAAATAGAAGAGGGTCAAAGAGCCGAACAATTAAAGATCGAAGAAGAAAGGCACAGGATTATAGCGCAGGCTGAGATGGAAATGCTGAAGAAAAAAGCGGCAAAAAATAAAGCGAAAGAACAGGAAATAAGGGAAAGAAGGTTAGCGGTGGCAGAGGCAAGAATGGCAGCCCTGGAATTAAATGCAACCTCGACGAAGATAACCCGCAACAGATTGCTGAATACCTCAAGGCTCAGGCGGCCATAAGGCGGGCTCAACAGCAAGAGCACTGGACACCTGGTACGCCGGTGCCAGCTTTACGTCGACCTAAAGATCCTGAGCCAATTACTGAGGCAATCGAGGTAGCTGCCGTCGCCATAATCACGGAGGCTCACCAGCAACCGTCAACTACCCCAACTGAAGGAGATTGACAACTAAAGACCGTAGTAGTACCTCATACTGTGACAAACGCTAGACTCCAGATCGTGGAGGACTCTGATGAAGAGAGGAGGCCTAATAGAGCCCCCACTCTCGTCGTGGTCCACCCACTGAACGATTCTTCTGTGTTGCCGTCAGCATACGTTCCTGTGGTCTCCGCCGGAGTTGTACCTAATATACAACCCCAAGCCTGGGACCTGCAGGATCAAATAGAGACGGAAAACTTAGTCTTCCCTGTATAGATAGCGTCTTCTCGACCTGAGAGTTCCTGAAATAATCTAGGGGAAGGTACAGGGAGATCGGCTCGACACCATCGAGCCAGAAGGAGGAGAGCTAATGAAGAGAGTAGGAGGCAGCTATACCCTGACGATCTAGAATTGTCAATAGTACAGCCACCTAGATCTTCCCGTGCACTCCTCCTTCCAATGGCTCCGCTAGCTAGAGCTGGACCCTCCCTTCCTTCTGGACCCCCGAACCCTACGATCGAAAACCAACCAGGACTCCCGGTGATACGTGAAGGAATCATGTTCGGGAATCTGATGGCGATCGCTACTGACCCCAGCATAGATCCACCTCACGGCGCCTGCTTCTTGTGTTGGCGTTCTGGACACCGAGCAAGGGAGTGTCCATGGCCAGATAATCAGATGCATTGCTTCAACTGTGGAAGGAGAAGGGTTAACCTTAACTCCTGCCCTAGGTGTAGCAATGAGCATAGAGCTTATGTGGACCACACCTTTGGTTCTAGAACCCAGCAACGAGTACGGAGCGGAGAGATGGATAGACGGGGGGAAAGAAGAGCACCACAACTTAGATCCATTGAACAACCCCCACGTGACACTGGGATTAGACCAGCTACTAGCGGTGGACCTAAGCATCATAGGACAATGATATGTAGTGAGTGTTTTAGAAGTTAACTATTAATGTGAAATAGTAGGTGAAGGGTAAGAGGTAAATTGTGTTGTCCTGTATAATAAAGATTATATTAGATATAAAATAACCAAATATGCATGAATAAAATAAATCAGAAATATATATATATTATATAGCAGATCCTGGTACATGGTGTGTAGCATTGAAATGCGGTACATCGGGTATGTCCCGATTTAAGGGGGGGGGGAGTTTGTAATGCGGTCTTCTTATAAATTTTTTTTTCTTGAGAGATAGAAGATGTTGTTTATGTTCACATCTTCTCTCTCACTCTAAGACTTTCTTTTCTCTGTTTCTAGCCCCTTTAAAACTGAACGGAATAAAAAAATAATAACTACCTTATCACGCATTCAAACGCCGCATACACGTGTACACCAGGACCACGCCATTAAAACCCAGCGTACTAATTCACCTAGTCGGTGATAATTTGTTCTCGGTGCTGATGCTTAAGCCTGTCAACTAGTAACACGTGAAACCGTGTATTGGAGGTTAGGCTCAGGTGGAGACACTCACTGAAGCAGACCAAGGCACACATACACACATGGTTGCACTCACGTCACTCACAAGTCACAACGAAAGCCTCGAGCAGACAATTCTCACTACTAAACGTCCAGGAGGCGGCGAAGCGGCGCCGACGGCACAGTATATATATGAACACGTGCGCGCGCCATTACACTGAAGCATGGCGCTAATGTAACATAGCTCGAATAAAAGAGAGAGAGAGAGAGAGATAGAGTAAATGGAATCAAACAGTGTAGGCCGATAATGCAGATCGAATTCGTACATATGGTAATAGATAGCGCATGTATGAAAAACTTGATTATGATAAAAAGAGATGTAAGAGTACTTGATAGAAATTGTAATGAGTCATATTATAGGGGGCGCGCAAAGACTAACGATATTCAAACGTAATTTAAATAATAACTTCTGTTTGCTTGTCTTAAATATCTTTTTGTATATTTTTATAGATAGCACTACAGTACAACCAAATAAATTGACATTTTAATTGTACAAAACTATTAAAAATAAAGACAATTAGTATAAGCGAATTTAAAATAACGAATAGTTAGAAATTATTGTTTGTATTGTTAATTAATACTTATTTATATTGCTAGATAAAAATTAAAATTTGTTATTGTAATAAGAAAAATAATTAGTTATTTATAGAATAAATAAGATAAACTGTAATCAAATTAAGCGTGCAGATAGCGTAACAGGTAAAGTGTAATAATACTACACTAGTAACAGGAAATAACATGTGATTTGACTAGCGAGTAGCGAACTACACTAGAATAATTAAGTTACGTAATGAAAAGAAACCAATTTGATTCGAAAGTTGTTAGTTACGAAAGAGATAGTAGATAGGACATACTAAGAGTAACAAGGAGAGTAATAGAGAAAAAGAAACCACCGATGTTCAGCGTTCGCTTCCTCCTTCTCCGTGCCTCATTGTCGTTCCAGTCACCACGCTATAGAGTCATTTTGTTTTGTACCGCATTTGAAAATCAGATTTATTATTAAAATTGTTAAGATTGTTGAATTATTAAATTTTTTTTCGTTGTTGCTGATTTTGAGAGTAATTTTAACGGTGTTAAATAGTACTTTTTACTGTTATCTATTGGATTTTGTTTTCCGCGAAGACTTATTATTTCTATCGTGGGTGCCTGTACTGTACCAGAGGAATCGCTGGTCATCTTGGGAACCCACGTAGCATCATCCTTGGGATTATATCTCTTATCTCTCACCTACGAGTTTTTCTTTTGAATTCAAATGGTAGATGCAATTCAACTAATACAGAAAAAGGTATAATCTAGTTAAATAATTTTTTCTATTGTTTGTGAGAAATAAACTCGAAAAATAAAGCGAGTTTAGTTCATAATCTCTCTCTCTCGCGAAGTAAAATAACGAATCATAATTACTGCATTAGACACAGAAAAATAGCGGAAGTTCACGGCAGGCTATAAGAATAGCCACGTGGATATTAAATAAATAGCTCTTCCTTTATTTTGCGTATTAAATAAATTGTGGTGGTAAAAAATTGTAACAGCTGAATATATAATAATTTTTTTTGTGAGTAAAGTGAAATAGCGAAAATTAATTAGTGAATTTTTTTGTTCCACCTACCCTAATCGAGTGTAGTGTAAAAGAAGAAAATAAATTTGGTGACTTAACGATTAATCTTTATTTATTCTTATTCGGTAATTTCAGTGGTGTTTCTATCAATAAAAGTTATTTTCTTTCTTTAATTATATCTTATCAACGTGAAAATTTAAGTAGTTATAATTTAAAGTAGTAATTAATGGTTCAATCTCGAGACATTTCTTTTAAAGACTCTTTATAAAATTTTTTTTTTGTGTGTTCATTGAACTTATAAAATTTTCTCTTAACTAGCTAGGAGAGTGTCACACCTCTGGATCACGGATTTTGCTTAAACTTCGGGATAAGTTTTCAGATGATAAAATATGGGAAAAGCTGAAGTTATAGTCATAAATACTCAATATTTCCCTAGTTACAGGCAATTAAAGAATATCACTAAAAAAATTACTAGATTTTTAAACGCATATAGTTCTTTAGCGGCGATAGCTACAAGCTTGAAACTTTTTTTAAATTAAAGCTGAGCTCAAATCCTTTCGGAACAGTAGTTACAGCATATCAAAATATTATTTTTCCCCAAAGTTAGAGCGTAATAAGGATTGGACCTAATTTCAGCTTTTATTATTAATTAATGTTTTTAAAAGAAAAATCAGGTCCAATGTTTATCATGCTCTAACTTTGGGAAAAAATAATATTTTGACATGCTATAACTACTAATTCGGAAGGATTTGAGCTCAGCTTTCATTTAAAAACAGTTTTAAGCTTGTAGCTATCAATTCTGAAAAACTATATGCGTTTAAAAATCTAGTAACTTTTTTAGTGATTTTCTTTAATCGCCTGTAACTAGGGAAATATTAAGTATTTATGACTATAACTTTAGCTTTTTCCATATTTCATCATCTTAAAACTTTTCCCGAAGTTTAAGCAAAATCCGTGATCCGGAGGTGTGACACTCTCCTAGTAAGTATTAAAGTTAAATAATCGAAATACCAATTACCTTAAAATCAAAAGTCATAGTAATTGAATTTCTATATATATATATATATATATATATATATATATATATATATATATATATATATATATATATATATATATATATATATATATATATATATATATATATATACAAGGGGTTCCCCCTGCTCAACTCTCTGCACAACCCCCCATTGCATCACCTTCTACAAATATAAACTTTTATATATATAATTTTTAAATTTATATTAATTTAAAATTATTATTTTTTTTTTTTTTTTTTGTTTCTTGGTCATGAAAATTAGTATTTATTAGAAGTTAAATACACTTATTAAGGTATATGAAGTTAAGTATAATAAAACGTTTTATGATAGTTTAATACTTTAAATATGTTGAAGATATCTATAATAATATTTAATCGCTTTACGATAGGAGCACAACCATTCAACGTATTTACCTCGAGCTCAGCCCAATGTTCTTTTCTCTTCCTAATTTCGTTCATTCTTTTCGTTCAATTTATGGACGATGTGTATGCATCGCATCATAAAAAGAACTCTATTAAATTAAATATTAAATTGCCTAATTAGATAACAATTAATTAAATTAGCTAACAATTAACTACCTTTCAGCTATCTCTCAGCTAACTTTCAGCTAAATCTTATCTGAATTTCAGCCAACTTTTAGCTAACTTTCATCTAAATTTTATCTGAATTTCAGCTATCTCTCAGCTAACTTTCAGCTAAATTTTATCTGAATTTCAGCTATCTCTCAGCTAACTTTCAGCTAAATTTTATCTGAATTTCAGCTATCTCTCAGCTAACTTTCAGCTAAATTTAATCTGAATTTCAGCTAACTTTTAGCTAACTTTCAGCTAAATTTTAGCTGAATTTCAGCTGACTGAGGGCACATAAAATTCTTATACACGGCGGCAGCGGCGTAGGCGATATATCTTTATTATATAGAGAGATATATATATAAAGCATATATGATCAATTATTACGAAGTAGTTGACCTCACTTCCACGAAACGCCTATTGAAGGTCAGAGAGAAAGGAAAAAAGTATATTCAACACTAGCGCCACCAACCGGAAGATTGCGTAATCTTGGATACGCACTGCTGTTCAAGCCCCCTACCCTTACATAACCTAAAATATATATTGAGCACGTGTTACATCCGTTGCTTAATTCCTACAGTATTGATAAAAATTTAGATTGTTATTTTTGCTTAATATTTTAAAATTAATAATCTTCTTTCGTATTTTAATAGAAAAATAAATTCAATATTTTTTCTGTCTTTAATTTAATATACGATTGTACTAAGAATCTAATTCATATAGAAACTTTGATTCCCCTATTATATCATTATTATTATTTTTGTAGGCTGGGGAATCTCAGAATTTGGGAGTTATAAATTAGATATTATTTCTTATTTAATTATATATTTTTGAAACCTCTCAAATAAAAACCACCCTTACAATTGTTTTATCAATAACTTTGTTCAACACAATATTATGATTGTTATTATAATTATTATTATTGTAATTTTCATTATAATTATTGTCTTCAATTTTCAATTGTTTACACTTAATAAATAATATATTTAATTGATAAGAATCATATTTATGTTTTCGCTTTTTTTCATCTATTGGTTTATTTATTGTAGTATCATTATTAACATGTTTATTGTCATCAATTTCTATTTGTTTACACCTTGTGCGTAATTCTTTTAATTGGTAGCAATCATTTTTAACTTGTGTTTTCTCAATAATATCGGCATTTTCCAATTTTTAATTTTTAATGTGTACCACCCTCTCATATTCATTATCTTGTTCACTAATAACTTTTCTATAAGTATCGTTTTGCATAATTTTTCTTTTTCATGCAATTTTTCCAATTCATTAGTATCTTTTCCATTGATTTTATTCATTATATCTTAAAATTTTCAATTTTTTAAATATTTATTTAGTTGTTTTTCTTTCATTTTTATGCAAGCTTTTTTCTTGCGTGTAGCTTCATTTGTACGTATTTGTTTCATTTTATCAGTACCCTTTTTTATCTTTGATTTCATTTTTGTTATTTTAGTATTTTTTAATTCTTCTTCATATTTATTGGGTTGTTTTTCTTTAATTTTTATATAATCTTCTTTTTTACGTAAAGCTTTATGCGCACGTATTTGTACCAATTAATCAATACTCATTTTTTCCTTAAATTTCAATTTTGTTTTCTTAGTATTTATCAATTTTTCTTCATATTTTCTCTGTTGTTTTCCTTTGATTTTTATATCAGCTTTTTTCTTGCGTAAAGCCTCATCCGCACGTATTTGTTCTAATTTATCAGTACTCATTGTTTCCTTAAATTGCCATTTTGTTATCTTAGTATTTTTAAATTACTGTTTATATTTATTTGGTTGTCCTTTTTTCATTTTCATATAAGCTTTTCTCTTACATAAACTTTCTTGAACACGTTTTAGTTCTAATTTATCATTACTTTTTTTTTTCTTACATTTTCATAATAATGTCTTTTTCTGAAATTTTTTTATATTTATGTGATTGTTCTGTTACCATTTTCCTTATAAAAGAAGGTTGAAAACCTTGAAAAACTTAATTGTCCATCCTTACCTCTATTTTTTAAGTTTTTCAAGGTTTTTTTCAAAACGAATCGATAAAAATAATTTTTCCTCATCAAAGAAAATCTTGCTTTTTATTATACGAGATGGAGCTTTTTTCTTATTTTCTGCTACAATTATTAGTTTCTGCAAAAAAATTAATTCTTCGATTAGAAAAGGATAAAAATATATGACCTGCTCTTAATGTCTGCTCGGGATGTCGAAGCTGCAGCAATTGAGTTTTGCTTTTTTTATTTCATCAATATCTTTTTTAATTCATAAATTAAACAAATATAATAACTTGTCCGCACTAAAGCTATATTAATACAATCATTTTTGTAAAAATAAAAAATCATTCGGACTTGTTATTTTTTTATGAGCTTGGATTGGAAATTTGATATTAAACTCAATAAACCTAACCATAAAATACGATACATTGAAAGTTTTTATTATAACTTTGTATGTATGATATTTTGGTGGATTTCTTGAGTTATCCGCACTAGAGTTTAATCTTACAAATTTTTACTTTGCAGCAAAAAAACTCGATTAAATGCATCGTTTATTCATAAGTTAGGATTGGAAATATTATTAGAAGGCGGGCAGCTTCGTCATGCTCTCAAGTCCTGCTACAAATAAAGCTTATTTTTCATCTATTTCTTTTGATTCTTTTCTTTCTTTATTTAATTTAATCTCAACTGTGCTAATTTTATTATCGTTATAATTTAAGTGAATTTCATCGATTCCCATTATATCAGTATTTGATTTTTAAAAATTTGTATATGAAATGTCATCGTCAATTTCCATTAAAATTGTTTCATGATTCCAATTCTTTTGTTTACGATACATTTCCATGATCTTTTTTTGTTCTGCCATTAAACGTAAATGCATTTGTGAGTTTTTTTCTGATAGTTCAAGCTTGGTGAAATCTAAATTTAATGGTATTTAATTTAGACGCTGCTCATGACAAAAACTCCTCCTTATTATGTCCGGTGGATTATCGTAATTAATATTTGCATTATTATAATTTTGCAAAACTGGAAACATTCTTATTTGTTGCGTTCTAAAAGTTTTTGATAAACGTAATCTCATTGGAGAAACATCATATTTCAAACAACATGGACCTAAATTATCAAGTATTGCAATAGCAAAAAAAATTGCAAAAACGCCACAATCATAATTATCTATTTGTGATTGTACTGTTTCGAATACTATGCTCAATTCTGATTTGTTTGGAAATAATCTGTTTATATGAATCTTATACTCATCTGGTAGATATTTAAGATTTAAACTGTCATACATATGAATTAACTTATTATTATAATACACACAAATCCGGTGACACTTTTCCAAATTTCCGGAGAATAATAACTGTATAAATTCTCCATCAATTGGTACTGATTTAATATGTTGTGGTCTTTGAATTCGTAAAGTTAATTGCATGTTGAATGAGGTGTACCGGTTTGAAATATTATTAAATTCTAATATATGAATATCAGTTAACATGAAAGCAATTCCACTATACAATCCCTGTCCTTTAACAATCAATTTATCTTTCTCAGTCAAAACGATTATTGAAAATTAAAATTCTTTTAAGAATTTTAATTTATTTTCAATAAACTTTTTCCAAAGATATTCACAAAATAATTGCTTTTATATTAACTAATTTAATTTACTGCCTTTTTACTCTAAAAGCTGAGGATTAAGAAATTATGGAAAATGCTATGAATTAATTGTTATATGATAAATAAATAATAATAAAATTTTTAAAAATAAGATAACGATAAAAAAATGGTTAATTTCAGCAATTATATATCTCTCTATATAATAAAGATATATTGCCTACGCCGCCGCCGCCGCCGTGTATAAGAATTTTCTCTCAGCTAACTTTCAGCTAAATTTTATCTGAATTTCAGCTATCTCTCAGCTAACTTTCAGATAAATTTTATCTGAATTTCAGCTAACTTTTAGCTAACTTTCAGCTAACTTTTAGCTAACTTTCAGCTAAATTTTAGCTGAATTTCAGCTAACTGAGGGCACATAAAATTCTTATACACAAATAATTTTAAATTAATATAAATTTAAAAATTATATATATAAAAGTTTATATTTGTAGAAGGTGATGCAATGGGGGGTTATGAGTGAGCGAGCAGGGGAACCCCCTAGTTTATATATATATATATATATATATATATATATATATATATATATATATATTTATGGGACATTTCACACAAAGTGGAAGAGCAAAAAAATAAAAATCGCTGAGAGTCTGAGAATATATCCTGTTTGTTACCCAAAATGTGTAAAAAAATTTTCAAGGATTCAGTTTGGAAGAATCAAGAGCCATACCCTTGAAATTTGGAAATTTTTCAAAATTTTTGGAAAAGTACCAACTTTATGATTTTTTTTCTGAAAATCCTGATGTTTTACAGAGAAATTCATAGGAATACTTCTTGTTGTAAATAAAGAGGAGAGTTAGCATGATTTTTGACAGACCTAAATTTCGAAGTTTTCTATTGGTTCTTACATGTATTACATGGTAATTAGAATCACTTATTGTTTGCCACTTCAGAAATTGCTTTTCGAGGGCTTATTTTCTTCTATTTTTTATTAACTTCAGAATAAATTTTTGATTGTGTAAGAAAGAGCCACCAATAAGGAGCTGTGACACTTTAAAATATATATTTTAATGTATCATTTATTTTTTTTTATTGAATATAAATGTATATTTTCATCCATGATTAATTTTTACATTAAAAATAAATTATACATGAAAATATAAATTTTAAACTGTCATAACTCCTTATTGTTGGCTCTGACTTACATAATAAAAAATTCATTTTAAAGTTCATGTAAAATAGAAAAAAATAAGCTTGCGAAAAGAAATTTCTGAAGTGGCGAATCATGAGTAATTTTAATTGCCATGTAATACATATAAGAACATATAGAGAACTTCAAAATTCAGGTTCTGTAAAGAATCATGCTAACTTTGCTCTTCATTTACAACAAGAAGTGTTCTTATGAATCTCTCTTTAAAATATCAAGATTTTCAGGAAAAAAAATGATAAAGTTGGGACTTTTCTAAAAATTTAAAAAAATTTCCAAATTTTAAGGATCTATAGCTCTTAATCATTCTTATCTAAATCCTTGAATATTTATTTACATCTCTTGGATAACAAAAAGAATATATTCTTAGAGTTTTAGAGATTTTTATTTTTCCGCTCTTCCAGTTTGTGTGAAATGTCCCATATATATATATATATATACATATATATATATATATATATATATATATTGTAACGTTTTTCCCTTTCGAGAGGGGGAAATACGTGTAACTCCTGTTGCCAGACGCTTCAGTGAGTTACCAGAGTAAGATCGGCAGGAGTTGGAGGGATCGGACGGTGGAAAGTAAAGGAAAGTAACCGGGTTTAACACGTTTGGTTATGCTATGGAGTACCTTGGCTTTATTGTACTCATAAAACTCTTACAACGACGATTATAAAATATAGAATGATAATAATGTATTAATCCAAAGCTAAACCTAATAATCTTATATAATGCAAATAACTAACCTAACCTTAACGGAATGAAATGTACAAAAATAATTAGTTCTTTAATCGAATCGGCCACTTGACAGCTATTTAATAAATAAATCAAATTAATCATTAGTCTTTAAAGAATCTGAATTATAGTTTATTTTAACTAAGTGATTCTACGGCCTGGACGGTTTAGTTTATACCGGCGGCTTTTACCTGCAACAATATGCAAAACAAAAGAAACAAGTGATTAATAATTAAATATAATATAACTAGGCGGCGGCATTTAATAACGCTATACTTAATACTACGGTAATAATAATGACGGTGGGTAGCCGGCTCCCTTAATTATCTGAATTACAAATCTCTACAGGCATGCGGGACCTTTAAGTGACGTAAAGACAATGGGTGGCCGACACCCTTAACTTATTCTAATATCTTTATAACTACGCGGCAGGCGGACGGAGTCCTCTAATTAATATAAAAATGTATTGGGTGGACGACACCCTTAACTTATTCTAAAGTCTGGTATTTACACGCGGTCGGACGGAGTCCTTTAAACTAACAAAAATATATATTGGGTGGACGACACCCTTAACTTATTCTAATGTCGAACATTTATGCGCGGCCGGACGGAGTCCTTTAAACTAATGCGAATTGCATAATTAGGTGGACGACACCCTTAATATATTCCATAATCACGTGGCAGTGGACGCGACGGCTACGGGTTAACCAGACCCTTAATTAAGCCAGCGGCGAGATGTGAAATAGAATATAATATTATGGGTGGACGTCACCCTTGAATTCAACGGCGCAAGTTCGGCATTGCGGCGGCGGCAAAAATAGCTAGTGTGCTCTAGGCAGGTAGATTTACGCCAGCGTGCTCACTCGTCGTATCTCTGACACTGCCAGCATATGCACTAGAGTTTAGACCAGCGTGCTCACTCGGTCTATCCCCATGTGCGAGAGAGAGAAGCTTTGCCTAAGCTGTGGTGCTCCACAAGCCCAGGCAACCAGCTACTACTGGCCCCACTCTCTCTTAGCCTAGCGTGCTCACTAAGGTAAAGAGAGAGAGAGGACCGTAGTCTACACTGCTCTGGTTAGCTGTGCTTCTCGGCCTCTTATATACTCTGGCCTCATTTTTCCCGTTGAATGCAACGACGTTTGAGGTTGCCGCCTAGCGACTGAGTTCAGAACTACTGTTCTATTGTGGCTGGCCGTTAGGCGGGAAATTGAAATGCGCGGGTATGTATACTCGTCGCATATATATATATATATATATATATATATATATATATATATATATATATATATATATATATATATATATATATATATAAATATATATATTTATTTATTCATTAAAAAAAGTTTGTTGTGAAAAGAACTAAAATGAAAATTATTTTGAGTTATTTTTAATAATTGTATTCTTCAATTTATATACAGTCATTTACTGATATTTGCAGTATCTACATTTGAAAAATGTATAAATGATAATAAACAATCATTATTTATGTCCAGCCTAACGCTTTTTCATTGTTATTTACAGTTTTTAATATTTTCTTATAATCATTTGTTTATTCACAGTATTATTCTACTTTAAAAAACAATTTTCATACAAGGTGATGAAATATTTAACCATACGATAATATATATATGTTGCGTATCACAAGAAAACTTACACATCAAAACTAATTCTCTAATGTAAAGAATAAAAAATTAAATTATTAGAATTTTGAAATTTTAATATGAGAATACTTTTTATAAATAACTTTTTAATAACTTTGAAAAATGATAAATTTTTTAAATAAGTTATGGTATTGAATGCTAATTAAATTTAGTTTCAACATGATACTTATTCAAGTTGGAAATGTATTTAATGAAATAATATAACTATTTATAAGTTATCACTTAGGGAGGTACCTTCGTCCACCACTCGAGTCTAATTTTCAATATGCTTATTTGATTAAAAGTTACTAGATATCTCCCCTCCCCAAGAATATATGTTTTGTTTGGTGATTTTCACATAGTCGATAGAATGAGCATCAATATAAAAAAAAAGAAATAATTTTTATTTAAAACTACATCTACATGCTCTTTTTACGAAATTTGAAAATTTGAAGTTATGGTGTGTTTTTGCCACCATCCGCTATATACGATAAAAGTAACTAGATTCGTACATAAATGAATAATTTATTCATTCATATTTCCGTGTAAAAGTAATGAAAGTTTCTGAAAATCGCCGAAAGTTGCCAGTAATATTATGTTTATCCTCCAAAAATTTCATTTTATTCTATTTTGTAAATTTTAAGATCAACTACAATATTAACGTTTCCCCATAAGAACCAATGTTATATAATTATTTTAATTTCTCATTAACGAGATAACGAATCTTTATGAAATTTTATATGTGCATTTTAGACATAAAAACAAACAATTTTGTATAGTTTCGACCAAATCTGTTTTGTCATACTAAAGCGAAGGTACCTCCTTAAGGCGACTACGGAAGTTCGGTTGGATTTCATTTTGTAGTTTACAAATTACTCTTTCAGTTTCTAAAATTTTTTGGATTTTTTAATTTTCCACCATTTATTATAATCTGTAGAATGGTGGAAAATTAAAAAATCCGACAAATTTTACATATTGAAAGAGTAATTTGTAAACTCAAAAATAAAGCCTAACCTAAAATCTGAAGTCGCCTTAATAATAATTTTTTAAACTTTTTATTCATAGTTTAAAATAATATTAAATATATGATTATCATTCTAATAATTTTTATAAAATATTATGTAAATTTTATAAGTATATATTATGAAAGGAGATGTAAAATGGACAGTACACTTGCGCCGATAAATATTGACTATATTTCCATTGTATTTCAAAATTTTGAATAAAGAGATGCATCAACATATAATATGTATCACGAAGATTATCCAGTTAAATTTTTAAATAAATCTATTTATTAGTTATTGAGGAGTTTGGGTTCCAATATTATTTACTAATATTTTTCTATTTGGAATCAGAAATCTAATGTGACGTCACAACTTGTTACAATAAAATACCAAGTACATGACGCACTTTAATCAGTACTTTTTATCATCTACCATTCAATTACGTAAGGTTTTGTTTAATAAACGAGTAAGCCGAGCTGAACCGTACACCACAGAGACGTCTTGCTCTGTAAGCTCAGGTTCATATGCACCAGCTTACTCAAAATGTTTTAATTATAGGTGATTCTTCCTGAAAAGAAAGGATAAATAAAATAAAGCATGTAGGTTATTGGGCCTCATACATCATCAACTACGCGAAGATATTACTTTAATTTACGCGATTTTAATTTATTCTTGCAACGGCGTGAGAACTCCAAGCGGCGCTTTGCTAGTTTCACGCTTCTGCAAGAATTATGTTTAGGCTTTTGCCCTTTTTATAAAACTTTAATTCAATAAATGTGGTAAATTACACAAATACACACCACGATTTTCAACACTTTATGATCACAATCAAATTTCAATTATTACTGTTTAATTATTAGTAAAACGTTATTTGTTCACTCGCAGTTAGGAAGCTGCTCTTTCGGCAAACTTCTTCACCACCATACGTGAACGAATAACGCAGAGAAAAGGCACTGACTCGGCAATTTAGTTTAATTGATCTTTATTACTAAAGAGATAATACACGAATGCTGAGCACAAGCTCTTCGTTAAGCAAGATGCTTCGCATTTTCGGCACTTGCCGCTACGTTCCTACTCTACCGCCTTAGAGTAGGGATATTATACATTAGAAAGTATACGCGTTACAATTAATAGTCGCTTGGCTGTCGAAATTAGGGGCGTAGCTGCGCGCTTGTGAACGCGCGTTCGGATCTTTCACACACAGCATGAAAGATATCATTGGAATATTCCGAAATATTCCGATGGAATATTTCATTGAAATATGTATGGAAGCTTTATGGAAGAAAACAGAAATATTTCTGGAATATTGCAAAGAAAACTTTCTACGAAGAACCCCTGGAAGCCTCCGTAAACCTTCCAAGAAAGATTCCGGTGGAAGATTGATGAATCATTGCACCGGAGATTTCATGGAAGCTTTATAGAAGACTCCGTTTTCCTTTCGGGGAAATGTTCGGAATTTTTATTGGAATATTCCGACTTAAGTTTCTTGAAAGATTCCGTAAACCTTCCAAGGATGATTCCGTTGGAAGATTGATGAATCATTGCACCGAAAGATTTCATGGAAGCTTGAATGGAAAACTCCGTTTACCTTTCAGCGAAATATTAGAAAATGGTCATTGAAACATTCCAGTGGAAGGCTCCTGAAAGCTTCCGTAAACCTTCCAAGGAAGATTCCGTTGGAAGATTGATGAATCATTGCACCGAAAGATTTCATGAAAGCTTGAATGGAAGACTTTGTTTACCTCTCAGCGAAATATTGGAAATTGTCATTGAATCATTGCGAGAGTTTGTCAACCGCATTCACGATCACATGAAAATATAATCAAGTAGTCACCTGCTAGCAAGATGAAAGAATTGCTGCGCACGCAAGATAACTACAAATATTTAAACAATATTCTTGCAATATTTTACTGTTATATTTATAAATTTTTTTAAATACTTTATGAAATATTTCTGTAATATTACAGAAATATTTCATGAAATATTTCTCGAAAAATTTGAGCATTATTGATTTAAAATATTTTAGGAAATGGTGCAGTAATATTTCTTTAATATTTCAGTGTTATGTTCAAACATTTTTTCAAACACTTCATGAAATATTTTTTTAATATAACAGGAATATTTTATGACATGTTTTTTAAAAGATTTGAGAAATATTAATTTGGAACATTTCAAGAAATAATGTAACAACTTACTTGAATATTTCAGTGTCGGATTCAAAAATTTTTTTAAATCAAACATGAAATGTTCCAGCAATATTACAGAAATATTTTAATGAATTATTTAATATTTATAAACTGAAATATTTCAGAGAAATATTACTTCATCACTTATTTAATATTTCACTGAAATATTTCATGAATAATTTAAAGAAGCTTTCAGTAAGCTCCCAATGAAGTATTTTATGAAAAATTTACAGAAGCTTCCAGTAAGCTTTCACTGAAATATTTTATGAATAATTGACGGAAGCTTCCAGTACGTTTCCACTGGAATGTTTCATGAAGAATTTTCGGAAGCTTCGGTAACCTTACAATGAAGCATTTCATGAAAAACTTACGAAGGCTTCCAGTAAGCTTCCACTTAAATATTTCATTATTAATTTACGGAGGCTTCCAGTAAGCTTCCACTGAAATATTTTATTAATAATTTACGGGGGCTTCCAGTAAGCTTCCACTGAAATATTCCATGAAAAGTTTACGGAAGCTTCCGGTAAATTTCCGCTGAAATATTACATGAACGACTTGTGGAAGACTCCCGATCGAGGACATATATATAGGGAAGCTTCCAATGTTTTTTCTGCAGTGAATTAAATCTTCCATGTTTTCTTCTAGGAAGCTTCCGGTAATATTCCACTGAAATATTCAACGAAAAACTTACCGTAGCTTCCTGAAAGCTTCCACTAAAATATTTTAGAAATGATGTACGGAAGCTTCGAGTAAGCTTTCACTGAAATATTCCATGAAAGATTTACGGAGGCTTCCAGTAAGTTTTCACTGAAATGTTTCATGAATAATTTACGGAAGCTGTCGGTAAGCTTTCATTGAAATATTCCATGAATAATTTACGGAAGCTTCCAGTAAGCTTCCACTGAAATATTCCATGAAGGACTTACAGAGGCTTCCAGTGAGCTTTCACTGAAACATTCCATGAAAGACTTACGGAAGACTCCTGATCGAGGACATATGCATCTTCCGGGAAGTTTCCACTGGAAACTTCCTGGAAGCTTCCAACCTTCCTTCTTCATCTTCCGGGAAGCTTCCAGGAAGCTTCCAGAAAGCTTACATGCTATGTGGGATTCTTATATCCCCTCTCACTGCTTATTACCATGATGCTTTTCTATATGAAAATCATCGAGTGAGGTCTCACTAAATATCTTGAAAACTAATAAATAGAATAATTTGAAAATTTTAATAAATAATTATCATGGTATATACTACACTTTGAAAAATTTTCTGGTAACTATACCAGTTTCCTGTAAATAATGACATGTTTTAGCGATGTGAAGTTACATTTTTATGTAACTTTACATCGCTGAGCGAAGATCCTACTATGATCGCGGTATTTTCCCCGTGCTCAGCAGTGTAATGTTACAGTCAATATCAACATGGCTGTCCGGTAAAAATACATGACATACGTGAACTTTTGCGACAGTAGAAACACATTTTAAACACAATAAAAAATATTTTATTCTTATTAATTGATGTTTAACATAAAGTTATTAAATAATCTTTTCAAATTTCATAGTGTCATGAGTAATAAACGTTCAATGTATATTTTTTATTAAATTATATCGAATGTAGGTTAGAAACGATGGATTATGTAATTTTATATTGTATTTCATATATATAAAATACGTTTGTGAAGATATTTTTATTAGAAATAAACACGGAATTTTTTTAAAGCATGTTTCACGTAAAAATTAATTTCATAATTCAAATTCATGGTCATATCGACGCCCCGTACGAAAAAAAGCACGGTTCACAGGGTTTGACGAAAACTAGCACCATTCGCAGTATCAAACGAAGACTAACACCACTCATTGCATTAGACGAAAACTAGCACGACTCACTTAATTAAGACGAAAACTAGCACTATTCGCTGAACTCCGACGAAAAGAAGCACGGTTCGACGAGTTTTAACGAAAACTAGCATAGTTCATGGAGCTCCGACGAAAAAAAGCACGGTTCGCTAAGTTCCAACGAAAAGTAGCACGACTCATGGAGCTCCAACGAAAAAAAGCACGACACATTAGACTCGGACGAAAAGTAACACGATTCGCGAAACACTAACGAATACTAGCACAACTTGATATGCAATATTACAATTTGTACCTTATTAAAAACTTGATTATTTTAATATCTTAACAAATAGTTAATTAATAAAATATAATGAAAAGGTGTTTATTAGTTATTTTTCTTATGAATTGTTTCAATATTTTCAATATGTTTTAATGAAATTATTTGCTCAGTGGTTTTCGATTCGTCTGATTACTCCCATGACAATTTTACCATTATTTTTTTAACAAAAAGTTATTTATTTGAATGAATAAATGCGCGATTGTAAGAGTTGAACATTCATTTTCTATTACTCCGTTCAAAGAATCTTGGCATCACATTTTTCACAAATAAAGAACAAGAGTTTCAAATTTATCTGGCATACAAATCTTAAACTCAATTACTGTAGGTGTAAGATTTAAACTTAGTTATTGAAATCAAAACCACTTTTTAGCATAAATCATGAAGTATATGATATTATATTTTATAAAATTAATTTTAGTTTGATTATTCATGGTAATATGTCATACTACACACTGTTTTGCTACGGCGAAAATGGACGGTTTTAATGTTTGTGACTTAATCTTGATAACATGTAATTGAACTTTGCGCTTATATTAAATTCATTTTACATACATGTTAAACCACAGCAATTTCGAAACTCAATTGTTTCATTGTTTTTATATAAATACAATTGCTTACCGAAAATTCAATTCCAAATTATTTCCTTTAAGTCTACCCTGTTGAAAAAACCATATGGTTTTATCATGTGGTCATCATGACCATGTAGTCATTTAGGAAAAATTACTTTTGTCTCGCAAATTCAGAGGGTGAAAAGTTCTTTACTTTCGCCCAATTTAATTTCTCTAAAATTAAGGGGGCGAAAAGTACTTTACTCCCGCAAGTCAAATTTTTCTTAAATGAAGGGGGAGCTGTTTACTTTTCTCCCGCTAATTCAGAGGGCGAAAAGTTCTTTACTCTCGCCAAATTTCATTTCTCTAACAATAAGCGGGCGTAAAGTAATTACTCCCGCAAGTCAAATTACTCTTAAATGAAGGGAGAGCTGTGTACTTTTCTCCCGCAAATTCAGAAGGCGAAAAGTTCTTTACTCCCGACAAATTTAATTTCTTTAAAAATAAGTGGGCGTAAAGTACTTTTATTCTGTAAATTGAAGTTTTCTTAAATTTAGCAAGGAGAAAAAATTTTTTTCTCGTAAATAAGAGGGCGAAAAGTTCTTTATTCCCGCCAAATTTAATTTCTCTAACAATAAAAGGGTGAAAAGTACTTTTCTCCCGCAAATTGAATTTCTCCTAGATTAAGCGAGAGGAATGTATTTTTCTCTCGTAAATTCAGAGGGCGAAAAGTTCTTTACTCCCGCCAAATTTAATTTCTCTAAAAATAAGTGGGCGAAAAGTACTTTACTCCCGCAAGTCAAATTACTCTTAAATAAAGGGGAAGCTGTGTACTTTTCTCCCGCAAATTCAGAGGGCGAAGAGTTCTTTACTCCCGCCAAATTTTATTTCTTTAAAAATAAACGGGCGTAAAGTACTTTTATTCCGTAAATTAAATTTTTCTTAAATTTAGCGAGAAAAAAAAATTTTCTTCTCGTAAACAAGAGGGCAAAAAGTTCTTTATTCCCGCCAAATTTTATTTCTTTAAAAATAAGAAGGCGAAAAGTACTTTACTCCCGCAAGTTAAATTACTCTGAAATGAAGGGGAGCTGTGTACTTTTCTCCCGCAAATTCAGAGGGCAAAAAGTTCTTTACTCCCGCCACATTTAATTTTTCTAAAAATAAGCGAGCGAAAAGTACGTTACTCCCGCAAGTCAAATTACTCTTAAATGAAGGGAGAGCTGTGTACTTTTCTCCCGCAAATTCAGAGGGCGAAAAGTTCTTCACTCCGGCCAAATTTAATTTCTTTAAAAATAAACGGGCGTAAAGTACTTTTATTCCGTAAATTAAACTTTTCTTAAATTTAGCGAAAAAAAAAATTTTCTTCTCGTAAACAAGAGGGCAAAAAGTTCTTTATTCCCGCCAAATTTTATTTCTTTAAAAATAAGAAGGCGAAAAGTACTTTACTCCCGCAAGTTAAATTACTCTGAAATGAAGGGGGAGCTGTGTACTTTTCTCCCGCAAATTCAGAAGGCAAAAAGTTCTTTACCCCCGCCACATTTAATTTTTCTAAAAATTAGCGGGCGAAAAGTACTTTTCTCTTGCAAATTAAATTTCTCTTAAATTGAGCCAGAGCAAAGTATTTTTCTCCTGCAAATTCAGAGGGCGAAAAGTTCTTTATTTTCGCCAATTTTAATTTCTCTAAAATTAAGGGGGCGAAAAGTACTTTACTCCCGCAAGTCCAATTACTCTTAAATGAAGAGGGAGCTGTGTACTTTTCTCCCGCAAATTCAGAGGGCAAAGAGTTCTTTACTCCCGCCAAATTTTATTTCTTTAAAAATAAACGGGCGTAAAGTACTTTTATTCCGTAAATTAAATTTTTCTTAAATTTAGCGAGAAAAAAAAATTTTCTTCTCGTAAACAAGAGGGCAAAAAGTTCTTTATTCCCGCCAAATTTTATTTCTTTGAAAATAAGAAGGCGAAAAGTACTTTACTCCCGCAAGTTAAATTACTCTGAAATGAAGGGGGAGCTGTGTACTTTTCTCCCGCAAATTCAGAGGGCAAAAAGTTCTTTACTCCCGCCACATTTAATTTTTCTAAAAATAAGCGGGCGAAAAGTACGTTACTCCCGCAAGTCAAATTACTTTTAAATAAAGTGGGAGCTGTGTATTTTTTTTCCCGCAAATTCAGAGGGCGAAAAGTTCTTCACTCCGGCCAAATTTAATTTCTTTAAAAATAAACGGGCGTAAAGTACTTTTATTCCGTGAATTAAACTTTTCTTAAATTTAGCGAGAAAAAAAAATTTTCTTCTCGTAAACAAGAGGGCAAAAAGTTCTTTATTCCCGCCAAATTTTATTTCTTTAAAAATAAGAAGGCGAAAAGTACTTTACTCCCGCAAGTTAAATTACTCTGAAATGAAGGGGAGCTGTGTACTTTTCTCCCGCAAATTCAGAGGGCAAAAAGTTCTTTACCCCCGCCACATTTAATTTTTCTAAAAATTAGCGGGCGAAAAGTACTTTTCTCTTGCAAATTAAATTTCTCTTAAATTGAGCCAGAGCAAAGTATTTTTCTCCTGCAAATTCAGAGGGCGAAAAGTTCTTTAATTTCGCCAATTTTAATTTCTCTAAAATTAAGGGGGCGAAAAGTACTTTACTCCCGCAAGTCCAATTACTCTTAAATGAAGAGGGAGCTGTGTACTTTTCACCCGCAAATTCAGAGGGCGAAAAGTTCTATACTCACGCCAAATTTAATTTCTTTAAAAATAAGCGGGAGAAAAGTACGCCCCTCTTCATTTAAGAAAAATTTGACTTACGGAAGTAACGTACTTTTCGCCCGTTTATTTTTAGAAAAATTAAATGTGGCGGAAGTAAAGAACTTTTTGCCCTCTTATTTACGAGAAAAAAATTTTTTTTTCTCGCTAAATAGAAGAAAAATTTAATTTACGGAATAAAAGTACTTTACGCCCCGCCTATTTTTATAGAAATTGAATTTAACGGGAGTAAAGAACTTTTTGCCCACTGAATTTGCGGGAGAAAAGTACACAGCTCCTTTTCATTTCAGAGTTATTTGCCTTGCGGGAGTAAAGTACTTTTCGCCCTCTTATTTTTAAAGAAATAAAATTTGGCGGGAATAAAGAACTTCTCGCCCTCTTATTTACGAGAAAAAAATTTTTTCTTCTCGCTAAATTTAAGAAAAATTTCATTTGCGGAATAAAAGTACTTGACGCCCGTTTATTTTTAAAGAAATTAAATTTGGCCGGAGTGAAGAACTTTTCGCCCTCTGAATTTGCGGGAAAAAGTACACAGCTCCCACTTTATTTAAAAGTAATTTGACTTGGCGGGAGTAACGTACTTTTCGCCCGCTTATTTTTAGAAAAATTAAATGTGGCGGGAGTAAAGAACTTTTTGCCCTCTGAATTTGCGGGAGAAAAGTACACAGCTCCCCCTTCATTTCAGAGTAATTTAACTTGCGGGAGTAAAGTACTTTTCGCCTTCTTATTTTTAAAGAAATAAAATTTGGCGGGAATAAAGAACTTTTTGCCCTCTTGTTTACGAGAAGAAAATTTTTTTTTCTCGCTAAATTTAAGAAAAATTTAATTTACGGAATAAAAATACTTTACGCCCGTTTATTTTTAAAGAAATTAAATTTGGCCGGAGTGAAGAACTTTTCGCCCTCTGAATTTGCGGGAAAAAAGTACACAGCTCCCACTTTATTTAAAAGTAATTTGACTTGCGGGAGTAACGTACTTTTCGCCCGCTTATTTTTAGAAAAATTAAATGTGGCGGGAGTAAAGAACTTTTTGCCCTCTGAATTTGCGGGAGAAAAGTACACAGCTCCCCCTTCATTTCAGAGTAATTTAACTTGCGGGAGTAAAGTACTTTTCGCCTTCTTATTTTTAAAGAAATAAAATTTGGCGGGAATAAAAAACTTTTTGCCCTCTTGTTTACGAGAAGAAAATTTTCTTTCTCGCTAAATTTAAGAAAAATTTAATTTACGGAATAAAAGTACTTTACGCCCGTTTATTTTTAAAGAAATAAAATTTGGCGGGAGTAAAGAACTTTTCGCCCTCTGAATTTGCGGGAAGAAAGTACACAGCTCCCCTTCATTTAAAAGTAATTTGACTGTCGGGAGTAACGTACTTTTCGCCCGTTTATTTCTAGAAAAATTAAATGTGGCGGGAGTAAAGAACGTTTTGCCCTCTGAATTTGCGGGAGAAAAGTACACAGCTCCCCTCCATTTCAGAGTAATTTGACTTGCAGGAGTAAAGTACTTTTCGCCCTCTTATTTTTAGAAAAATTAAATGACGCGGGAATAAAGAACTTTTCGCCCTCTTATTTACGAGAAGAAAATTTTTTTTTCTTGCTAAATTTAAGAAAAATTTAATTTACGGAATAAAAGTACTTTACGCCCGTTTATTTTTAAAGAAATTAAATTTGGCGGGAATGAAGAACTTTCCGCCCTCTGAATTTGCGGGAGAAAAGTACACAGCTCCCCCTCCATTTCAGAGTAATTTGACTTGCAGGAGTAAAGTACTTTTCGCCCTCTTATTTTTAGAAAAATTAAATGACGCGGGAATAAAGAACTTTTCGCCCTCTTATTTACTAGAAAAAATTTTTTTTTTCTCGCTTAATGTAGGAAAAATTTAATTAACGGAATAAAAGTACTTTACGCCCGCTTATTTTTAGAGAAATTAAATTTGACGGGAGTAAAGAACTTTTGCCCTCTGAATTTGCGGGAGAAAAGTCGACAGCTCACCCTCCATTTCAGAGTAATTTGACTTTTAGGAGTAAAGTACTTTTCGCCCTCTTATTTTTAGAAAAATTAAATGACGCGGGAATAAAGAACTTTTCGCCCTTTTATTTACGAGAAGAAAATTTTTTTTTCTCGCTAAATTTAAGAAAAATTTAATTTACGGAATAAAAGTACTTTACGCCCGTTTATTTTTAACGAAATTAAATTTGGCGGGAGTAAATAACTTTTTGCCCTCTGAATTTGCGGGAGAAAAGTACACAGCTCCCCTTCATTTCAGAGTAATTCGACTTGCGGGAGTAAAGTACTTTACGCCCGCTTATTTTTAAAGGAATTAAATTTGGCGGGAATAAAGAACTTTTCGCCCTCTGAATTTGCGGGAGAAAAGTACACAGCTCCCCCTTCATTTAAGAGTAATTTGACTTGCGGGAGTAACGTACTTTTCGCCCGCTTATTTCTAGAAAAATTAAATGTGGCGGGAGTAAAGAACTTTTTGCCCTCTGAATTTGCTGGAGAAAAGTACAAGCTCCCCCTTCATTTCAGAGTAATTTAACTTGCGGGAGTAAAGTACTTTTCGCCCTCTTATTTTTAGAAAAATTAAATGACGCGGGAATAAAGAACTTTTCGCCCTCTTATTTACGAGAAGAAAATTTTTTTTTCTCGCTAAATTTAAGAAAAATTTAATTTACGGAATAAAAGTACTTTACGCCCGTTTATTTTTAAAGAAATTAAATTTGGCGGGAATGAAGAACTTTTCGCTCTCTGAATTTGCGGGAGAAAAGTACACAGCTCCCCCTTCATTTAAGAGAAATTTGACTCTTGGGAGTAAAGTACTTTTCGCCCCCTTAATTTTAGAGAAATTAAATTTGGCGAAAGTAAAGAACTTTTCGCCCTCTGAATTTGCGAGGCAAAAGTAATTTTTCATAAATGACCACATGGACATGATGACCACATGGTTAAACCATATGGTTTTTTCAACAGGGTAAAGCTGTAATATGTTTCATCACATAAAATAAAAAAAATTGTTGTGATATAAAATAATATTATATTTTTTAAACCTTCGTTGTTTTAAAAAATACTTTTTAACAAATAATTCGGTATTTATTAAAAAATATGGATGAATTCATTCGTATCATAGTTATCAATGCGAAAACATTTTATTCAGAAAGAGCTTTTGGACAAAAATTAAAAACACGTTTAGTTGTAAAATAACAGAAAGCGGAAAAAATATTAAAAGTATTTTATTCCAAGTTCATTTTACTTTTCGAAACGGGTGTGGAAGGTAAAAATCACGTTACACACCAGTTTCAAATAATACTTTATACCACGAGAGCCGAATAATCATATTGAAGTTCTGATTTTGAGGTTAGAGTGGTATAAAAAGAAGTTTTGTAATCTGTGAATTTAATAAGCTATAACTTTGATCTAATCTAGCAAATGACTGTATTTAAAAATTTTTTTTTTATGTTTATCTTTTCTTCCGAATCGAACTTATCGAAAAATCTAATAAAATATCATTAATATAAAAACTCACGCAGTCTTGATTTGAGTCAAGACAAATTTTTTATAAAAAATATAAGCCAAACTTGTTTTTTATTTTTAAAAGCAATACATGACCTCAGTTAGGTTTCTAAAAAAGGTCATTATAAAGTCTGATTAGTACCAAAATTTAGTTTTTAATTTAAAAAAATTCTCAATATTCAGTTTTGAGTTGAGTTGAGGTAAATATAAAAACATAAAATTCTCATCAGAAGTGAGTACTGAGAGAAAAGTACATAAATTTCGTTCAAATTAGCAACAAAAAATTCACGAAAATTCTGTGAAAATGATTAATATGTATTCGATACAATAATCAAAGTTATAGCTCATAAAATTCACAGATTACAAACCTTGCTTTTTAATAAATGAACTTGGAATAAAATACTTTTAATATTTTTTCCGCTTTCTGTTATTTTAAAACTACACGTGTTTCTTAATTTTTGTCCAAAAGCTCTTCCTGAAATAAATGTTTTTGCATTGATAATTATGATACGAATGAATCCATCCATATTTTTTAGTAAATACCAAATTATTTGTTAAAGAGAATTTTTTAAAACAACGAAGGTTTAAAAATATTATATTATTTAATATATCACAACAATTTTTTTTTATTTTATGTGATGAATCGTATTATAGCTTTAAACTTTTAAGGAAATTATTTGTAATTGAATTTTCGGTAAGCAATTGTATTTATATAAAAACAATGAAACAACTGAGTTTCGAAATTGCTGTGCTTTAACATGTGTATAAAATGAATTTTTGCACTCCGGCCGGAAAGCGGCAACTTTCTAATCAAACGAATCGAAAACCACTGAGCAAATAATTTAATTAAAACATATTGAAAATATTGAAACAATTCATAAGAAAAATAAAAATAAACCCCTTCTCATTATATTTTATTAATTAACTATTTGTTAAGAGTTAAGATAATCAAGTTTTTAATAAGGTACAAATTGTAATATTGCATATCGAGTTGTGCTAGTATTCGTCAGTGTTTCGCGAATCGTGTTACTTTTCGTCCGAGTCTAACGTGTCGTGCTTTTTTTCGTTGGAGCTCCATGAGTCGTGCTACTTTTCGTTGAAACTTAGCGAACCGTGCTTTTTTTCGTCGGAGCTCCATGAACTGTGCTAGTTTTCGTTGAAACTCAGCGAACCGTGCTTTTTTTCGTTAAATTTTCACCATTCGTGCTAATCTTCGTCAAACCCTGTGAACCGTGCTTTTTTTCGTAAGGGAAACACGAACGGTGCTACTTTTCGTTAAAACTCTTTGAACTGTGCTTATTTTCGTAAAAGCCTGAGTCGTGCTTTTTTTCGTACGGGACGTCGATATATTAAGGTCTGGAAATTATAGTTGTTACTCAGTTCCCAGTTCTCAGTTTATTTATATCAAATATGGTACTATCTATGTTTTTCTTATGAAAGTAGATTAAGAAATAGTCACTTGATTGAATAAACTATACGCTTCTTTACTTTAAGCACATGTGTACATATATTTTTATATTATGTTTCATCAAATTATTTTTAATTTTATTCAGTACTCAAAATGAATTTAAATTAATTAATTCTTATTTACTTAAAATTAGTCATTTACACATAAAAATACAATAAAAGAAAATTCAACCGAGCGACGTTAGGAGCGAAAAACTTCAATATAATTAATACCTATCAACGTAAAACCCATTAAATTGTGTAACAATTTTCAACAGTTGATAAATATAATGTAAATCATATAATATATATATATATATATATATATATATATATATATATATATCAATTTTAAATTACTATTAATTAATTTAAAACTCAAAAGTAACTATTTTAAAACGGAATATGGAAGATAAACATGTATCGTTTTATTCCTTAAATATCACAAATTAAAATATTAATTATTAGTAATTTTAAAGTGTTATATATTATGTAAATAATTCTATATTTAATAATTTTTAATTTTAGTAACAGGAAAAGCCACCCAGAAAAAGATTAATAATTACATTTTCTGCGAAATATTGCCCTTGAATCGAGTAGGTCAAATATCAGTCTTAGTTCCAAAAAAAGACACTAAGCATCTCAAATTTACGCTCTTACTTCATGATATAATAGTACCAACATTGGTCCCTAAAATTCAAGCTATAGTACTACTTGAAATTATATTGCCACTCTTTTTTTAAGTACCTTAGTACATAAATTAGATATACTTGATTTAGAACCTATTTTAATAATATTTTCCTTTCTCCGTGCAGTTGTTAGTTCTAGTAAACGTCAAATACCGTTTTCGATTATTTCATGGTTCGTGATTAAAACACGTGATTAAAAAGAATGAATTCTTATTTAATTTTTTCATTGATTCTAATGCAATTTAGTAGAACAAATTCTCAATTCATCATGATATAATTTGTATTTAAACAATTTTTATGCACATTGTAACTTTAATTAATCTTTTTTATAAAAATATAAAAATTTAATTTAGCACAAAACTAGAATATCAAAATTCATAAGTTGCGGCAATCTTATTTTATTTAAAATTGGCTTATTTATACATAATAATATAATATATGAAAATTCAACCGAGCGACATTAGGAGCGAGGTATTTTTTGCTAATAAAAAATTATTTTCAAAATCTTTGAAATTCTCTAAAATTGTAACTACTCTTAGAAAATTAGCTTTCAAAAGCTTTTTTTCTTCAGACGGCAGCGAATAAATCGTTCACAAATTATAAAGCAAATCTATCCAATGATTTACGTAAAATAGAAGAAAAATGGAAAATGAAATTTTTTTTTTTAATTTGTAGAATGTTCTAAAATTAAAAGTGCACTAAGAAAATTAGTTTTTAAAATTTTGTTTCCTTCTGATAATAGCGAATAACTTGCATACAAATTTTAGAGTAAATCTATCGAGTAATTAACGCGAAATAAAAGAAAAATAGAAAATAAATTTTTTTTTTAATTTTACAAAATGCTCTTAAATTGAAACTACACAAAAAAAATCAGTTTTTAGGAATTTTCTTTTTTTTGGCAGTCGCAAAGAATTTCCGTACAAATTTCAGAGCAAATCTATCGATCACTTAACGTAAAATACAAAAAAATGAAAACCAAAATTTTTGTAACACTTTCAAAATTGGTCTAAAATTAAAATTACGCTAAGACAACCAATTCTCAATAGCTTTCCGCCAAGTAAGACAAAAAATTGATAGTATGCCAAATTTGAAGCAAAGCAATTGGGTATTTTTAAAGATCTACTTCACCAAATATACAGTTTTTTTTAATTTAAATATAACCTTTCTTTCTTCGTAAAGCCTCATTTGCACGTATTTGTTCTAATAATTCAGTATTTTTTTTTCAATTTCATTTTTATTATCTTATTATTATATAATATTTTTTATATCTGTATTGTCGAGCTTCTTTTATTTTTATATAATTTTCTTTTACGTAAACATTACGAACACGCCTTGGTTCTGATTCATCATTACTTATTTTTATACATTTTCATGATCGTGTCTTTTTCTGAATTTTCTTTATATTGATTTAATTGTTCTGTTACCATTTTCATATTAAATACTGTTGGCTGATTCCATTCAGATTCATGCAGGCCGTCACTGATCGAATTTTTTTTTTCTTCTTATTAATAAAAATACCTTCTATTATGTATATAAAAATAAAATTTACCTCGTAGGACGCTCAAAAAATTTTTTTTTTTTACTACAGCAATTCTAGTGTTGGATGTAAAAACGAAAATTCAAAAATTGAAAATGAACCTCTACTTTTAAATGACTATAGCTCCGTCAAATTTCAACCTTTTTGGGCGTTCTTTTAACAAAAGTGTGCAGAATTTTGTCTAGTTTAAAATGCGATCTCGATTTTTGTAATACAATTTGATCTTACTGAGTTATTTACTATAAACCGAAAAAAAGCGATTTTTTTCAAACACGATTTTCTCAAAAACTATATTTTTTTTTTTGAAATTTATATATGATTTTATGCATAAAAAATACTAACTTTTAGGGTAGGTGAGAATATGCGATTTTGCCTTATTTTTTTTAACAGATTTTTAAACGTTTTTTTTATAATTTCGATTTTAAAACATTGATACCATGGCGCATTGTACTATTTTTCTAACTTTACGTGTTCTTACAACTATTTAAATGCTTTTATTTATTAATATATCGAAAAAATCAACAATAATCTTTAAAGTAAACCCCGGATCGAATATTTTGATCAATTAGAACCAAAGTTATGACGATTTAAAGTTTAAAAAAAAATGCTGAAACTTTAAATAAATATGATATTTACATTGAGGAAACGTAATTTTCGTTAAAGATTAAAATCTGAAGATATAAATTTTTTAATTAAAAAAAAAAGTTATTTTGATAAAAGAATATATAATCATTTATCCTCTTTTTATGGTACATTATTATAATAAAAATTTTTTTTCTTGAAGAATATAATTTTTTTTATCAGTTTGAATTTCGCGCCTAGAATTTGAATTTATTTTGTAGAGAGTTGACGCATGTCACTACTAGGTGGCGATGATTCGTTTTTTGCATTCTCATCAACGACTTGACGCGTTTAAAAATATAAGAAAAGGAAGATAAAAAATAATGTTGTCTAAGAAAAATTATTTTTTTCGATCTGTCATTGAACAGAATATCAATAATGGCATCACTGATTGTTAAAATGAAGTGCAAGGATTTAAAAGAAAGGCACAAAAAAGTTGTTTATGATTGCTCCAAAAGTCCGCTTAGAGAATTAGGTGATCTAACGGAGTCTTTGAAGCGCTTGTATCCAAATACTTCTTTCTCTAGAGAAGATAAAGTGTTACGTCACAAACGTATCGTTTTTATTAACATTGGTAAATCAAATTCCTCAGTTATTGAACAGTCGCATTATTTCATTACTAAGCGAAATTAAGTAGATCATCAGAAAAGAATTGAAACGTATGTTTTGAAATTTCAGAATGAATTTTACAAATCTCAAAAACATTACGAAACATATTATTAAAATTTAAGAAAATTTATAAATAAAAATTGATGTAAAAGACAATAAAATCTTATAAACAAAGATAAGTATAAAACCAAATTGAGATCATCGAAAAAACGGAATATTACCCTAGGTGTCTTATTGGTAATACGTTTACACTGCCCGCCAAGTTTTATATTTCAAAGCAATTGCTATTATTAAATATACATGTATCAATTATTAAAATATATACGCGCATAAAAATCAATTATATCAAAAGTGTTAAAAAATATCAATAAACCTCGAGGATCTATTACATATTGTGCCTATTCATTTGTCCGCCCATACCTAGCACTAATCTACTGAGAAATACTACAAGGTAAGAATATATAATTATTTAATAAACTCTTTATTTTCAAGAATCAAGTTTATCCTTTAATAATATTCAATCGTGAGAGCGATTTTGTTTAATTAAATATTGGTGGAGTTTTTCCACCACTAGATTCATACATCTCTATCTTTATATTTTAAACATACATAATTTATATATACATTTAATGCAATTAATTAATATAATTAAATAACATATACACTTTTATTTAGTCCTGGTGCAAGCCAGGACTTAACATTTTGGTTCCGGTACCGGGAATTGAACCCGAGCCTCCTGGGTGAGAGCCAGGTATCCTGGTAGAAATTTTTTAATTGAAAAATCGTATTGAAAATATTGAAGGATAATCAAAGAAAATTTATAATTCTTTACCTATTTATATATAAAGTGCATAAAAATATATTCAAAGGGCTTATAATACAGTGTTCAAAAGTGTGTTGATTAACCGCCAAGTGCGTCAAATAAAATATTGTATATTAAAGGCACAAATCAAATAAATATACATAAAATTAAACGTGAAGTGCATTATTAAAAGCGAATAGCGTCATTGAAAATAAAAATATTATACGCGCAGTGTATTATCAAATACAAATAGCGTCATTGAAAATAAAAATATTAAACGTGAAGAGTATTATCAAATACGAATAGTGTCATTGAAAACAAAAATATTAAACGCGAAGTGTATTATCAAATACGAATAGTGTTATTAAAAATAAATTATTAAACACGAAGTGTATCATTAAATACGAATAGTGTAAAAAAATAAAATTAATATATTATACGCATGGTGTGTAATTGAAATAATTTTTATATACGCGAAATTGCGCGATTTAAAATCATATAATACAATTTACATAAAAAAATTGTTAATAAAAATAAATGTAAAATCATTAAATCAATAAATAAATCTATATTTTAGCAAGAATAATTATAAAATTAACTAAAAATTACAAATTCTTTTATAAACTGATTTTAAATAATATCATTTACTTAGTGCATTGAGAAATTACAACAGATATCAATAATTTTTGCATAATAATTTAATTTTAAAAGTGAAATAAATTTTAAGTTCACGATTAATAAAAGAAATAAAAAGGAAATTTGACTAAACAGTAAAAAGTTATATTAAATTATACTAAAAACATATAAATTTTTATGAAAAGAATATAAAGTAAATTTAAAGATATCAAAATAAAGTAAACAAATGGCATAAACAGTTGTCATCAAAACATTACAAGTGTATTGAACTTTGAAAATATAAGCTCAGCAAAACTTCTTTTTTTTTTTACCGTACGCTCTCGCGTAGGTATAACAGCAGTGAGTTAATATTAAGTTTCAAAACAGAGATCGGCAAAATTCTTTACTTTTATGTAAGAATAGTAGGTCAGTGTCAAAGAATTGTTAATAACGTATGTTTACAAACGGCATTTAAAAAAAAAAAAGAGAGAAACACAGCAGTATTTATAATTTTTAAAACTTATAATTTTATGTACAAAATTTAATATTTTGAATAAATAAAATTTTTCATTGTTAAGTAAATAATGAAGCTTTCAAATGAATAAAATAAATTTTGATCAAATAGCAAAATATATAAAAGAAGGAAAAACACAGTGGGTAATATCATACTCTAAATTACAATTATCTGAAATTTGTCAAAAATTTAATATACCTACTAAAAAAGACGAAAATATTAATGTTATTCGTGAAAGAATTAGAAATCATATTAGACAAGCAGTTTTAGGAGAACATATTTACGAAAATATTAATCCGTTTCGCAAAAGCACTAAAATTACACGCTCTCCGACTAAAAGTTTAGATCAAACAATTGAAAGTAATAATTCAAATAAAACTTTGGACGAAACAGTTGATAATAATACTTTAAATACAACCTTAGAAGAAACATCTGAAAATAATCTCTCAAATATAATTACGGACGTTCAATCAAATATTAATACAGATAATTTAAGTGAACAAAATACACTATTAAATAAATATACATGCACAATTCCAAAAACATTTCCACAATTTACTAGGACGAAACAGAGCCATAATAAAGAAGACAGTTTTACACAAAAATATACTTTAGCGACAAACGTGACGATTTTATCAGAAAATAATACATCACTTAACGATACTCAGGAATTTTCATTTAAACAGACAGGACATCAAGAAATAAAAAGTAGTGAAAACGAAAAAAATATTACTTTAGCTGATAATGCTAATATAACAGACAAAAACATGACAATTTCATCAGAAAATAATACAACTATTGACGAAACAAATAACGACTTAGAGGAATTTTCTATTAAACAAGAGAGTTATTACGAAATAGAAGGTATTGGAAACCTGGAAAATATAAATTTTGATAATAATATTAGAAATAATAATATAATAAATAATAATAATATGCCTAATAATACAAACATGGCAAATACTTCAGGATATTCTTTGAAAGAGGTGTCAAGGTTAGTACCTGAGTTTACGGGTAAAAATATACCTTTGGAAAAGTACATAGATTCGTTAGAAATTGCAAAAGATATGCTGACTGCGGATGAACAAAAGAAATTTATGAATTATATAAGATTTAAAGTATCAGAAACGATTCGTACTGCTATAAAAGGTAGTAACATTGAAAGTATTGCAGATTTTATCAAAACAATAAAAAAACTATATCCTGAAATTGATAATTTACATTCATTATATGCACAATTGGAACAAATACAACAAGGAGAAAATGAATCAGTGGTTGAATATGTAGAGAGAATAACAAAGTCAACATTAAAAATTAAAGATAAAAAACAAAATGAAGCGGGTATAGCAGAAGATGCTTATCAACGTTTTACAAATGATTTAGCTAAGGATACATTAACATATTTTAAACAAGGATTAAAAAATGAAATCAGATTTGAATTAGGAGAGGTAGCAGATTATTCAAGTGCAACCATTAAAGCAATAGAAATTGAAAAACAACAGGAGAAACAGAAGGATATTAGGATAAAGACAAATTCGTCTAGACAGAAAATCATGTGTAGTGAAATTTTTGAAGATAAACCTAAAAAAATTCAATGCTGTCAAATATGTGAAGACATAGATCATGAGGCATTATGTTGCAACAATGCAGGCTGCATATATTGCAAACAGCCAACTCATCCATCATTTAAATGCACAAATGCAAAAGATAAAATTATATTAATATGCAAGTTTTGTAATCAAGTAGGTCATTCAAGAAGCATGAGTAAATATTTAGAAGACAATGAATATTATTGCCAATATTGCCAGGAAAATAATCATCAAATAGGCCACTGTCCAATCATACAAAAATGTGAATCATGCTTGAAATGCAATAACAACGGACATAATACCAACTTGTGTAATCAAATTACAGAAAAAAGTAATACTCCTACGCAAATATGCAATCTGTGTAACAGTGAACACAATACTATTGATTGTGAAAAATTTAAGATATTTTTAAATCAGGCTAAACCAGATAATCAAATAAGATGTCAATTATGTGACAAATGGGGTCACTCAGGTAAAGAATGCAGAAATAATAACATCGGTCAGAATAATTTTAATCAGAATAAAATGTTCGTTGGAAATAACAGAAATAATAATTCATATGGACAACGAATTCAAATGAAATTTTGTAAATATTGCAAAAATAGAGGGCATAACATAGAGGAATGTAGGAGAATACAATACAAAAAACCTCAAAACGCAAATCAAAATTTACAATGCCCATATTGTAAAAAATTAGGACATTCAATCGATTCATGCTTTACATTAAAGAATATAGAAAACAAGTTAAGTAAATTTTGCACATTTTGCAAAAGCATTAATCACACAGAGGAAGAATGTCAAGCTAAATTAAACACATCAGCTCACATACGGGGAAACGCATAAACTCGACTTGGAAAGAGCGTACAAGACGAGTTTCGCAACAAAAGTCGCTCAAGAATTATACCCACACAGCATAAAAGAATTTTGAAATAATTTCATGAAATATTACGAGTAATAATACGTTGAAAGCATTAAAAAAGAACTTAAAAAGATAACTATATTCTTTTGAAAAGAATTTATGAAATGATACACAGGAAGATTACATAATCTTTACAAAAATATTACCAAAAAGGAAACGAAAGTTAAGACATGAAATATTACACGATTCCTTACTGAAAGGACTTTGAAAAGACTTTTTGAAAGGAAACAATAAAGAACTTAGAAATCTTCCAACGATTCAATTTATAAAATAATTTAGAAAGATTTTTGGAATAATCTAAGTTATTCTTTCACCGAATAATTTCAAGATCCTTCCAAAAAGCTTTTATGAAATAATTCATGTAATATTTTGGTAAAGTCTCAAGAAATCATACATGAAATAACTTTGAAATCTTTTTGAAATATTTCATGAAATAACTTATGATGAGAATAAAAATTATTACATGAATCCTTACTAAAAGGATTATGAAAAGACTACTCGAAAGGAAACAAGAAAGAACTCAAAAATCTTTCGAATGTTTTAGTCGTAAAATAATTTAGAAAGATTTTTGGAATAATCTAAGTTATTCTTTCACCGAATCATTTCAAGATTCATTCAAAAAGCTTTCATGAAATAATTCATGCAATATTTTGGTAAAGTCTCAAGAAATCTTACATAAAATAATTTTGAAATCTTTTTGAAATATTTCATGAAATAACTTATAATGGGAATAAAAGTTATTACATTAATCCTTACTGAAAGGACTTTGAAAAGACTTCTTGAAAGGAAACAAGAAAGAACTCAGAAGTCTTTCGAAGGTTTCAGTCGTAAAATAATTTAGAAAGATTTTTGGAATAATCTAAGTTATTCTTTCACCGAATAATTTCAAGATTCTTTCAAAAAGCTTTTATGAAATAATTCATGTAATATTTTGGTAAAGTCTCAAGAAATCATACATGAAATAATTTTGAAATCTTTTTGAAATATTTCATGAAATAACATATGATGGGAATAAAAGTTATAACATAAATCCTTACTAAAAGGACTTTGAAAAGACTTCTTGAAAGGAAACAAGAAAGAACTCAGAAGTCTTTCGAAGGTTTCAGTCGTAAAATAATTTAGAAAGATTTTCGGAATGATCTAAGGTATTCTTTCACCGAATCATTTCAAGATTCATTCAAAAAGCTTTCATGAAATAATTCATGCAATGTTTTGGTAAAGTCTCAAGAAATCTTACATGAAATAATTTTGAAATCTTTTTGAAATATTTCATCAAATAACTTATAATGGGAATAAAAGTTATTACATGAATCCTTACTAAAAGGATTATGAAAAGACTACTCGAAAGGAAACAAGAAAGAAATCAGAAATCTTACGAAGGTTTCAGTCGTAAAATAATTTAGAAAGATTTTTGGATTAATTTAAGTTATTCTTTCACCGAATAATTTCAAGATTCTTTCATAAAGCTTTTATGAAATAATTCATGTAATATTTTGGTAAAGTCTCAAGAAATCATACATGAAATAATTTTGAAATCTTTTTGAAATATTTCATGAAATAATTTATGACGAGAATAAAAGTTATTACATGAATCCTTACTGAATGGACTTTGAAAGAACTTGATGAAAGAAAACGTGAAAGATAACAGAATCATTTAGAAATATTTTCGGGATTAGTTTATAATTTATCCGCTTGATGGCGGTATCTCTTACTCTCGCAAGCGGTAAGAGTGCTTCCCGTTTCATATATAAGGAAAATAAGAATCTTAAATGGAAACTATAAATTGTTATGCGTGCGATGTCTGTGTTATGATAACTTCGATTTTAACCGCTGTAAAACTATTCGTAATCCTATGAATAATTATATCATCATATATCCGTTATATATATATATATATATATATATATATATATATATATATATATATATATATATATATATATATATATATATATGTGTGTGTGTGTGTGTGTGTTAATTCTAAATTGATTCTTAAATAATACAGGAAAGAATAAAATTTCTAGAACTTTACACGTCTCTCAACTCAAGATAGATGAAAAGATTAATGCATTATTACTAAAAGAATTCATGGATCCTTACAGAATTCTTTCATTGAAAGGATTCTGTAATAATTCTATGTCGGAGGTATATTTCTTTCAGAAATAATGCAATGAAATATTTTTAAAATATTTTATATCATTCTTACAGAATACTTTCAATGAAAGATGTATGAAAAGATTTACGAATTATTACCAAAAGAATTCATGGATCCTTACAGAATTCTTTTATTGAAAGGATTCTGTAATAATTCTATGTCCGAGGTATATTCCTTTTAGAAATAATACAATGAAATATTTTAAAAATATTTCATATTATTCTTACAGAATCCTTTCAATGGAAGATGTATGAAAAGATTTACGAATTATTACCAAAAGAATTCATGGATCCTTACAGAATTCTTCCATTGAAAAGATTCTGTAATGATTCTATGTCCGAGGTATATTCCTTTTAGAAATAATACAATGAAATATTTTAAAAATATTTCATATTATTCTTACAGAATCCTTTCAATGGAAGATGTATGAAAAGATTTACGAATTATTACCAAAAGAATTCATGGATCCTTACAGAATTCTTCCATTGAAAGGATTTTGAAATGACTTGTGAATTCTTTATGAAATATTTTTATTTATTATTTTTAAAAGAATAATACCTCGGACATAGAATTATTTCAGAATCCTTTCAGTGAAATATTTCTGAAAGATTGTAGTCCTTTCATGAATCCTTTCAGAATCCTTTCAAAGTCCTCTCATGCTGTATGGGATATTGACGTTCAATTTTTTGCAAGAACACACGAAATTGATTATGACTTCGAAGTATGTGATGAGTTTAATGAAAATGAAACTAATAATGAGTACGTTAAAATTATCGAACAAAAAGAAACATTACGTAATGCAATGGAATTTAAACCAGAAGTAAAGAATGATTCAACAACAGTAAAACTACAAAATGAAAAAAATATAACGAATAATGAATTGAAAAAAATTATACAATTTAAAACTGAAAACATTAATGATAATAATAATATACCAATTTATATATTTAAACTAGGTGAGACATTACAATTTATCGAGATACGAAATCCGTATACAAATGATTTATGCAAATTATTAATAGATACAGGTGCCCAACTTAACATCATAAAAGAAAAATTAGTACCACAAAATTCTATTAATAATAATATTAAAATATATTTGTCAGGAATTACTGATATTCCGGTTAAAACATGTGGTTTAATCACTATTCCTATTAATAATTCGTATACAAATTTCCACGTAGCATCTGAAAAATTTTCAATACCTTACGATGGTATTTTAGGAATAGATGTATTGAGAAAAAATAAGTTGAGATTAGACAAGGGATATTTAGAAATAAATGGTAAAAAATTCTTTATTCAAACAGATTATAAAAACGATAAAAATTCATTAATAAATTTATGTACAGAAAACATCGAAATTAATGACACAGCAGTTAATAACGCTTTTCATTATATCATGCTAATGCGAGACAATAATCACATATTTTCGATTACACAATTTCTACAGAATAAGAATGAAAATATTGAAAATTTTATGAAAGAAATCAACTGTGTTTTAGAAAAAGATGAATGTAAAAATAATAAGAATATAGAATATGAACAATTTCTACTAAAACTTGAAGAAAACACAAATTTTAACATTAATAATAAAGACAAACAATTTCTTACATATTTTATGGAAAAAGATATTTTAACAAATTTTATATTAAATAATCATGAAGAAGAATTTCATAAATTACAAGAAAATTTAATGTATAAAAATGTAAATTATATTAGTGAAGAAAAAAATGATCGTAGAGAAGAATTATTAAGTAAAATAAGTTTAAATCATTTAAGTGAAGAAAAAGAACAGAATATAAAAAATTTAATTTTGGAAAATAATGACATATTTTGGTTAGAAGGAGAGAATATTGGAAAATGCAACTTAGAACAACACGAGATAAATTTAACAGATAACAGACCAGTATATGTTAAACAATTTTCATTGCCACATAAATCAAAAGAAATCGCTATTACAGAAACTCAAAAATTAATTGATAATAATTTAGTAAGGCCATCTAAAAGCGCATATAACGCTTCAGCATTTGAAGTTAAGAAGAAACCAGGTCCTGATGGAAAAGAAAAATGTCGACTAGTTATAGATTATAGAAAATTAAACGAGAAAACTATACCAGATCCTTATTTAATACCATCTATAACTGAAATTTTTGATGATTTAGGCGGAAATAAATATTTTACTACCGTAGACATGGTTTCAGCTTTTCACTGGGTACCAATGAAAGAATCAGACATACATAAAACAGCTTTTAGTGTACATCCTTTAGGAAGATTTTAATTCACAGTATTACCTTTTGGCTTAACTAACTCACCACGAACATTTATGAGGGTAGCAAATACGGCTCTTGGTGGATTAATAAATAAAAAAATATGTCATGTTTATATAGATGACATAATTATAGCTGCAAAATCAGAAGAAGAACATAATATTAAATTTAATCTAGTAGCTACAAAATTAAGGGAAGCCGGATTAAAACTAGAACCAAGAAAATGTGATTTTATGAAAAATGAAGTGACATTTTTAGGTCATATTATAAGTAAAGAGGGTATCAAGGCAGATCCAAAAAAAATTGATGCAGTAAAATTATTTCTAACACCAAAAACAGTTAAAAACATTAGAGAATTTTTGGGTTTAGCAGGTTATTACAGAAAGTTTATTAACGATTTTACTAATATAACAAAACCTTTAACGTTATTATTACAAAAAGACGTAAAATTTACTTGGGATTCAGAAAAACAAAAGGCTTTTGATAAACTAAAAGACACCCTATGCTCTGCACCTTTATTGCAATTTCCACAGTTAGATAAACCATTTATAATCACTACAGATGCATCAGGATATGCTTTAGGCGCTATATTATCACAAGGTGAAATCGGGAAAGATAAACCCATAGCATACGCTTCTAGAGTATTAAAAGGTCCTGAACTAAAATATCACACTTATGAAAAAGAAGCATTAGGTATATTATTTGGAATAGAAACATTTAGAAATTACGTATATGGAAATAAATTTACAATAGTAACAGATCACAAGCCATTACTATCTTTTAGATCTGCAGATAAAAATAACAGAGTTCAAAGATGGCGACTTAAACTATCAGAATACGATTTTGATGTAATATATAAGAAGGGAAAAATGAATGTGAATAGTAATGCGTTATCTAGAAATCCTATAGATACGGTAGAAATCAATGTGATAACTAGAGCTCAAAAAGCAAAAGAAAATGAAGTCAATATTAAATTAACAAATATACCTTCGAATGAAATAAAAATACAAAAATTAAACGAAGAACGTACACGTATTAAAAATAAACGCGGTAGACCAAAAAAAGTAATCAAAGAAATAACTAACGAGGAAATTAAAAGTGTCGAAAACGAAGTCGAAAAACAAGAAGAAATTTACTTAAATAAATCTGATAGTAGGTAGACAAAGAGAGTTCTGGCTACCCCCACTCCTCCGCCCATCAGCTCACCTGTGCAGGTGCAAAAGATTATGACCAGTCGCGCGATATAAGAAATTCACTCCGCGCCTGCGCGCCATGTTAGCGCTCATTGGCGTGCGAGCTCCGGCGCAGCGTCGATAAGCGAATCACCGCGATCCGCGCCACGTCGATAAGCGAATCACCGCGACCCGCGCCGCGTAGATAGGCGAATCACCGCCCGCGTAGATAAGCGAGTTCCTACGATCCGCGTTGATAAGCGAAATCCCCCGCGGTCCGCGCCCCCGCCCGCCGTCGCAGATGAGAGTAAATGTTAAATCTTTAAAAATTTTAACATGATCATTGGAGAGAGTCTTATTTTATATTATTGGGTATAAACTCATTTTAAACGAGTGAAAAGAGGATAGATATATGTATAGAGAATATATATATATATATATATATATATATATATTCTCTATGCATATGTTTCTTCTCTAAGAGCCTAAGATGATAAGGGGATAGAAAGAAAGTTACTTGCTTATGAAGGCGAGAAAGAGATAAGAGAGAAAGTCAATGGCTGGCTTTACGAAGGCAAAGAAAGAGACAGAGAGAAAATCAGTTGCTTTACAATAAGCGTTCGAATTCTTAGAATCGTTCCAACTATTTTAATTCTAAATTCTCTTTTACACGCTATTCGCTACATATAGAAATTAATCTTTTTATATAATAATTAAATCCACTATTAAATCTAGAATATTTTTAGAGTTTAAATAAAATAGGATGATAAGGAAAAACATTGTCGTTTACACTTGCCCATAATGAAATGTACGAATAATTTATAATAATAATAATAATAGTTTAGAGTAAGACATAGAAGATGAGAAATTGTAGCTTACATACTGAAATGTATAGAGTGGGGAGTGGAGGGGAGGTCAAGTACAAGATTGTTTGGGTCCCTAAAACGAAACTTCGTCTTATCTCTGTATGACGTCACTAGCATTACACTTTGTCACACGCATGTGCTCTTATAAGTATAAGCATTACAGGTCAACTATCTAGCTAAAATGCAGTTTCTTCTTATCTCAGTATGACGTAACACTGGAAAGTACATACATTACAGTTTCTATGCAGCTTCGTCTTATCTCTGGCATCACAGTGCTGGGTATCGAATATGTTATTATAAAAGCTGATTTTGAGACCAGTGAAATGAAATATTTTAATACGAAAACCAAGACAATTCTAAAGACAACAGATTTGAAAGAATGGTTTTTAATAATGTACAAGAACCTGTACAAAGAGATATTGAAGAATTCCAACAAAAAGAATCAGGATGGTCATTACGTGCTATTATTAATTTGTGTGTTCATACACTGAAAAAAATTTTAGCATTCTGCTGCTCTCTTGTGAATAGAACATCACTAATGAAAAACAAGACAGCAGTAAGTCTTGTCACTTGGCAAAATTTGCCCTAAGACGAAAGAGAGCATCACCCCTCCTCAGTGTTTACCGCAAATATGTGCTTTTTCTAACTACAGAGGCGCTCTTATCGCAAAAGATAACAGCTGCTTCTAACTAAGCCGTGTTTTCGCTTTGATGAGGGCAAATTTTGCCCCGGCATACGAAGCTAGCAGCGCTCCTTCATTTTTGACCTAACAAAGGCAGCATGAGTCCTAGAATTTTTTCAGTCTATAAACAAATATAATCCACTACATAGTGGCTCATACATTTCTCTTCCAAAAGTAATAGAATCAAAACATGCATGTATTAATGTGAAAAATTTTGATGATGCTTGTTTTAAGGACGTTGCCCATCAGAATAAAATAAAATAATGACAGAAATTGCTGAAATTTGGAATTATGATAGTTTACTGTATTTTGAACTCACACACGTTTTTTGACCTACCTTATAATACTAATAACTGAGAAATATAAGGAAAAAATAGGAGGTTTAACACGTGGTTATATGGAACCACGTTTAAAATCATCAATAAAACCTCTTCGAAATGACACATTCAAATAATCTTTTAATAATAAATAAAAAATATTTGATGATTTAACCCTTAAAGTTTTAACGCGTGTAATAAGGCTTTTCATTAAAATATTCAATAAAACATTGTCAAAATAATACATTTGAGATGAACTTGGCAACGTCGTTCTGTAATAGAAAAAAAGAGAGAGAGAACGATATTCGGCGACATGTCAAAAATGTAGGTTATATATCATTTCACATCCTATATAATAATATATCAACAAAAATAAAAGTATTTTGATTATTCTGAAATCATTTAATATGGTAAGCGTTCATTTCATTATAAAAAATGTGGCATTTTATTTATAAAAATTCATAAAGCATTACACATGAATCGGATAATACGGAGATAGTGTACAAAAATCTATAGCCAATAATCAAATTTTTATACATTGTGTAGCAAAAATGAATAACGCATAATGTTGCCAAGTTTCAACTAAATATCGATAATTCAGATTACTGCTGAAAATAATCATGACAGAGCAACGTCCTTAAATGAGCAGTATTGTCAGCATTGTATCCAGTTGAGTCAAATACTAGTGAAGTATCTTCATATGAATCATATGAAAATAAATTAGATTTCACAGACATGGAATTTCCAGTAATACCAAAGAAAATTGGAAAATTTAAAAAAGAACAATATATCAATAAATGTATATATATATATATATATTGAAGAAACATTCTGGTAAATTCAATGTTTCACCTCTACGTAGAAACATCATCTGAAGAAAATAAACATATTAATCTTTTATTGATACGAAATTATTATATAGATGAAGAAGAACAACAACAAAACTATGATACAAATGTATCGATAATATATCATTATGTATGAATAAAGAATTTATCTCGATTAGTTTCTAATAAGATATCAAAACATAATGGGCAAAAAAAAAATATATATATATATAATCAATGTTTGCATTACTTTAACACTAAACAAAAATTAAAATTTCATCATGAAGGTTGCTCTAAAATTAATAAGTGCAGAGTAAATTTACCAGAAGGAAAAAACAGTATATTACATTTAAAAAAATTTTTTAAATAAGGAAAAGGTTCCTTTTATTGTATACGCAGACTTTGAAGCCCTTTGCTCGTTTAAGACATAAATATTATTCAAAAACATGAAGTATCGAGTGTTGGATATTATTTGAAATGTAGTTATGACGAGACCATATCATGCTACAATAGCTACAGAGGACCTAATCCTGCTGCATGGTTCATAAGCGAACTTAAAAACTTGCTGAGAATATTGAATCTGTATACCAACATGAAATCCCAATGAATACTTTAACCTTGGAAGAAAAAGAAAGATTTCAAATGCAATACATATGTATATATATATATATATATACATATATATTTATATATATGTACATACAATTTATATACAATAATATTGTAATATTACTTGTATTGAATTATATATAAAAATATATGACACACACACACACACACACACACACACACACACACACACACACACACACACACACACATATATATATATATATATATATATATATATATATATATATATATATATATGGTGATTGGATAATATCGATACATATTTATATCATTGGATTCAGCGCAATGAGCTGATCCCGAAATAAATAATAAGAACGTATTTTAAATTTGACCAATATATTGCTATTATATTGGAGATATTAGAGAAAATTTTACCAACACGTTGCGAATATATTGGCAATATATTGGTAGAATTAAAAAAAATTTTATATTATTTATTTCGGGATCAGCTCATTGCGCTGAATCCAGCGATATATATATGTACCGATGTTATCCAATTACCCTGTATATATATATATATATATATATATGTCAACTTATATTCAATTATATATATATATATAAACATGTGACACACACACACAAACACCCATATATATATACATATATATATATATATATATATATATATATATATATATATATTAACATATGACACACACACACACACACATATATATATATCATGTAGAGACTCGCGTAGTATCCCTGTAGTAATCCACAATTTCACGGGTTATGACTCAAATTTTCTCATTAAAGATGTCACTAATAGTTTTCCAGGACGTGTGCAACTGCTATCATTGAACAAAGAGCGGTTTATTCAACTCACAAAATATATAAAGAATAGTGAGATTAACTCAAGGTTTATCGATTTTTTCCGATTTATGCCATCTTTGGATAAATTAGCTTCATATCTTACAGAAATGAATATTTTAAAACTGGAATTTACTAAACAATCACCTTTAACGGAAGATAAGTTTAATCTATTAAAAGAAAAGGTATCTTTCCATATGAATACTTGAATTCTGTAGATAAACTCAATGAATCAAAACTTCTATCAAAAGATGAATTTCATAGTAGTTTAAATAACAGTAACATATCTGATGAAGAACATAAACACGCTAAAAATGTTTAGAAAGAATTCAATATATCAAATTTAGGCGAATATTCAGATTTGTATTTGAAAACAGATGTATTATTATTAGCTGAAGTTTTTTGAAAAATTTCGAAACAATTGTTCAAGTACGTACGATTTGGATGCGGCTTATTACTACATAGCTCCTGGATTTACATGGGATACTATGCTTAAATATACGAAAATAGAGTTGGAATTGTTAACCGACATTGGTCAGGTGTTGTTCGTTCAGTGTGGAATAAGAGGTGGCATCAGTCAGTGTTCCAATAGGTATGCACAGGTTAACAATAAGTATATGGGTACAAACTATAATGAAAATGAGGAAATGAAGTATCTCATGTACTACGATCTTATCAATTTATATGGATGGACTATGATACAATCATTACCCTATGGTGGTTTGAATGGATTGAGGATGTTGATAAAGTAGATTTCAACATTGGTGATGATTCACTATTTGGTTATATTCTTGAAGTAGACTTAGAATATCCAAGATATCTGCATGATGTACATAAAGATTCACCATTCTGTTCAGAACATGAGAAGCCTCGAGGTTCCAAATATTTAAATTATTGACTACAGAGGAATTCAAAAAAAGATATATTTTACATTACCAATATTTAAAGCAAGCTCTTAGAAATGGACTCAAACTAATTAAAATTCATAGAATCTTGAAATTTAATCAAAGACCCTGGCTTAAAGATTACATTGATTTAAATAGTAATATGAGATAAAAGCAAAAACAAGATTGAAAGAAATTTATATAAACTTATGAATAATGCTGTATCTAGCAAAACCATGGAAAATGTTAGAAAAAGAGTTGATATAAAGCTTGTAACGGAATGGGATGGGGCGGGTTATGACTCCCCCATCCCATTCCGTTACAAGCTTTATATCAACTCTTTTTCTAACATTTTCCATGGTTTTGCTAGATACAGCATTATTCATAAGTTTATATAAATTTCTTTCAATCTTGTTTTTGCTTTTATCTCATATTACTATTTAAATCAATGTAATCTTTAAGCCAGGGTCTTTGATTAAATTTCAAGATTCTATGAATTTTAATTAGTTTGAGTCCATTTCTAAGAGCTTGCTTTAAATATTGGTAATGTAAAATATATCTTTTTTTGAATTCCTCTGTAGTCAATAATTTAAATATTTGGAACCTCGAGGCTTCTCATGTTCTGAAAAGAATGGTGAATCTTTATGTACATCATGCAGATATCTTGGATATTCTAAGTCTACTTCAAGAATATAACCAAATAGTGAATCATCACCAATGTTGAAATCTACTTTATCAACATCCTAAATCCATTCAAACCACCATAGGGTAATGATTGTATCATAGTCCATCCATATAAATTGATAAGATCGTAGTACATGAGATACTTCATTTCCTCATTTTCATTATAGTTTGTACCCATATACTTATTGTTAACCTGTGCATACCTATTGGAACACTGACTGATGCCACCTCTTATTCCACACTGAACGAACAACACCTGACCAATGTCGGTTAACAATTCCAACTCTATTTTCGTATATTTAAGCATAGTATCCCATGTAAATCCAGGAGCTATGTAGTAATAAGCCGCATCCAAATCGTACGTACTTGAACAATTGTTTCGAAATTTTTCAAAAAACTTCAGCTAATAATAATACATCTGTTTTCAAATACAAATCTGAATATTCGCCTAAATTTGATATATTGAATTCTTTCTAAACATTTTTAGCGTGTTTATGTTCTTCATCAGATATGTTACTGTTATTTAAACTACTATGAAATTCATCTTTTGATAGAAGTTTTGATTCATTGAGTTTATCTACAGAATTCAAGTATTCATATGGAAAGATACCTTTTCTTTTAATAGATTAAACTTATCTTCCGTTAAAGGTGATTGTTTAGTAAATTCCAGTTTTAAAATATTCATTTCTGTAAGATATGAAGCTAATTTATCCAAAGATGGCATAAATCGGAAAAAATCGATAAACATTGAGTTAATCTCACTATTCTTTATATATTTTGTAAGTTGAATAAACCGCTCTTTGTTCAATGATAGCAGTTGCACACGTCCTGGAAAACTATTGGTGACATCTTTAATGAGAAAATTTGAGTCATAACCCGTGAAATTGTGGATTACTACAGGGACACTACATGAGTCTCTACATGATATGTATATATATATATATATATATATATATATATATATATATATATGTGTGTGTCATATGTTAATATATATATATATATATATATATATATATATATATATATATATATATATATATATATACCGATATATATATGTACCGATGTTATCCAATTACCCTGTATATATATATATATATATATATATGTCAACTTATATTCAATTATATATATATAAACATGTGACACACACACACACACATATATATATATATATATATATATATATACAGGGTAATTGGATAACATCGGTACATATATATATCGCTGGATTCAGCGCAATGAGCTGATCCCGAAATAAATAATATAAAATTTTTTTAATTCTACCAATATATTGCCAATATATTCGCAACGTGTTGGTAAAATTTTCTTTAATATCTCCAATATAATAGCAATATATTGGTCAAATTTAAAATACGTTCTTATTATTTATTTCGGGATCAGCTCATTGCGCTGAATCCAATGATATAAATATGTATCGATATTATCCAATCACCATGTATATATATATATATATATATATATATATATATGTGTGTGTGTGTGTGTGTGTGTGTGTGTGTGTGTGTGTGTGTGTCATATGTTTATATATAATTCAATACAAGTAATATTACAATATTATTGTATATAAATTGTATGTACATATATATAAATATATATGTATATATATATGTATGTATTGCATTTGAAATCTTTCTTTTTCTTCCAAGGTTAAAGTATTCATTGGGATTTCATGTTGGTATACAGATTCAATATTCTCAGCAAGTTTTTAAGTTCGCTTATGAACCATGCAGCAGGATTAGGTCCTCTGTAGCTATTGTAGCATGATATGGTCTCGTCATAACTACATTTCAAATAATATCCAACACTCGATACTTCATGTTTTTGAATAATATTTATGTCTTGAACGAGCAAAGGGCTTCAAAGTCTGCGTATACAATAAAAGGAACCTTTTCCTTATTTAAAAAATTTTTTTAAATGTAATATACTGTTTTTTCCTTCTGGTAAATTTACTCTGCACTTATTAATTTTAGAGCAACCTTCATGATGAAATTTTAATTTTTATTTAGTGTTAAAGTAATGCAAACATTGATTATATATATATATATATTTTTTTTTTTGCCCATTATGTTTTGATATCTTATTAGAAACTAATCGAGATAAATTCTTTATTTATACATAATGATATATTATCGATACATTTGTATCATAGTTCTGTTGTTGTTCTTCTTCATCTATATAATAATTTCGTATCAATAAAAGATTAATATGTTTATTTTCTTCAGATGATGTTTCTACGTAGAGGTGAAACATTGAATTTACCAGAATGTTTCTTCAATATATATATATATATATATACATTTATTGATATATTGTTCTTTTTTAAATTTTCCAATTTTCTTTGGTATTACTGGAAATTCCATGTCTGTGAAATCTAATTTATTTTTATATGATTCATATGAAGATACTTCACTAGTATTTGACTCAACTGGATACAATGCTGACAATACTGCTCATTTAAGGACGTTGCTCTGTCATGATTATTTTCAGCAGTAATCTGAATTATCGATATTTAGTTGAAACTTGGCAACATTATGCGTTATTCATTTTTGCTACACAATGTATAAAAATTTGATTATTGGCTATAGATTTTTGTACACTATCTCCGTATTATCCGATTCATGTGTAATGCTTTATGAATTTTTATAAATAAAATGCCACATTTTTTATAATGAAATGAACGCTTACCATATTAAATGATTTCAGAATAATCAAAATACTTTTATTTTTGTTGATATATTATTATATAGGATGTGAAATGATATATAACCTACATTTTTGACATGTCGCCGAATATCGTTCTCTCTCTCTTTTTTTCTATTACAGAACGACGTTGCCAAGTTCATCTCAAATGTATTATTTTGACAATGTTTTATTGAATATTTTAATGAAAAGCCTTATTACATGCGTTAAAACTTTAAGGGTTAAATCATCAAATATTTTTTATTTATTATTAAAAGATTATTTGAATGTGTCATTTCTAAGAGGTTTTATTGATGATTTTAAACGTGGTTCCATATAACCACGTGTTAAACCTCCTATTTTTTCCTTATATTTCTCAGTTATTAGTATTATAAGGTAGGTCGAAAAACGTGTGTGAGTTCAAAATACAGTAAACTATCATAATTCCAAATTTCAGCAATTTCTGTCATTATTTTATTTTATTCTGATGGGCAACGTCCTTAAAACAAGCATCATCAAAATTTTTCACATTAATACATGCATGTTTTGATTCTATTACTTTTGGAAGAGAAATGTATGAGCCACTATGTAGTGGATTATATTTGTTTATAGACTGAAAAAATTCTAGGACTCATGCTGCCTTTGTTAGGTCAAAAATGAAGGAGCGCTGCTAGCTTCGTATGCCGGGGCAAAATTTGCCCTCATCAAAGCGAAAACACGGCTTAGTTAGAAGCAGCTGTTATCTTTTGCGATAAGAGCGCCTCTGTAGTTAGAAAAAGCACATATTTGCGGTAAACACTGAGGAGGGGTGATGCTCTCTTTCGTCTTAGGGCAAATTTTGCCAAGTGACAAGACTTACTGCTGTCTTGTTTTTCATTAGTGATGTTCTATTCACAAGAGAGCAGCAGAATGCTAAAATTTTTTTCAGTGTATGAACACACAAATTAATAATAGCACGTAATGACCATCCTGATTCTTTTTGTTGGAATTCTTCAATATCTCTTTGTACAGGTTCTTGTACATTATTAAAAACCATTCTTTCAAATCTGTTGTCTTTAGAATTGTCTTGGTTTTCGTATTAAAATATTTCATTTCACTGGTCTCAAAATCAGCTTTTATAATAACATATTCGATACCCAGCACTGTGATGCCAGAGATAAGACGAAGCTGCATAGAAACTGTAATGTATGTACTTTCCAGTGTTACGTCATACTGAGATAAGAAGAAACTGCATTTTAGCTAGATAGTTGACCTGTAATGCTTATACTTATAAGAGCACATGCGTGTGACAAAGTGTAATGCTAGTGACGTCATACAGAGATAAGACGAAGTTTCGTTTTAGGGACCCAAACAATCTTGTACTTGACCTCCCCTCCACTCCCCACTCTATACATTTCAGTATGTAAGCTACAATTTCTCATCTTCTATGTCTTACTCTAAACTATTATTATTATTATTATAAATTATTCGTACATTTCATTATGGGCAAGTGTAAACGACAATGTTTTTCCTTATCATCCTATTTTATTTAAACTCTAAAAATATTCTAGATTTAATAGTGGATTTAATTATTATATAAAAAGATTAATTTCTATATGTAGCGAATAGCGTGTAAAAGAGAATTTAGAATTAAAATAGTTGGAACGATTCTAAGAATTCGAACGCTTATTGTAAAGCAACTGATTTTCTCTCTGTCTCTTTCTTGCCTTCGTAAAGCCACTGACTTTCTCTCTATCTCTTTCTCGCCTTCATAAGCAAGTAACTTTCTTTCTATCCCCTTATCATCTTAGGCTCTTAGAGAAGAAACATATGCATAGAGAATATATATATATATATATATATATATATATATATATATATATATATATTCTCTATACATATATCTATCCTCTTTTCACTCGTTTAAAATGAGTTTATACCCAATAATATAAGATTTAACATTTACTCTCATCTGCGACGGCGGGCGGGGGCGCGGACCGCGGGGGATTTCGCTTATCAACGCGGATCGTAGGAACTCGCTTATCTACGCGGGCGGTGATTCGCCTATCTACGCGGCGCGGGTCGCGGTGATTCGCTTATCGACGTGGCGCGGATCGCGGTGATTCGCTTATCGACGTGGCGCGGATCGCGGTGATTCGCTTATCGACGCTGCGCCGGAGCTCGCACGCCAATGAGCGCTAACATGGCGCGCAGGCGCGGAGTGAATTTCTTATATCGCGCGACTGGTCATAATCTTTTGCACCTGCACAGGTGAGCTGATGGGCGGAGGAGTGGGGGTAGCCAGAACTCTCTTTGTCTACCTACTTCTGATACTATTATATATTCTAAAAATTCTATACAAAGTAGAAAAGATAATATATTACATTTAATTACGAATGAAAAGATATCTTTGGATGAGATTCAAGATGAATATTTTACACATAAAAATATTAATATAAATAACGATTTAAAAGATAATGAAATTAAAATAATAAATTATAAAAAGAGAAAAATTTTTATAATGTGCTTAAATATAAAAGAATCATCAATTTTAATAAAAGAAAAATTAATAAATAATTTAAACACGCTAAAAGATTTATTGATTGAAAATAATTGTACTATATTTAGTATATCAAAAAATATAAAAATATTAAATAGAAATTGGAACGAAATCGAAGAAATATTATACAATATTTTTAAAAATACAAATATAAAAGTTATAATTTGCTTAAATAATACAGAATATGTCGAAAAGGAAAAAAGAAATGAAATTTTTGAGCTATATCATTCTTCAAGTTTAGGAGGTCATTCAGGAGTAAATAGAACATATAATCGAATTAAAAATAAATATTTCTGGGAAAATCTTAAAGTTGATATACAAAATCGTATTAAAAACTGTGAAATATGTCAGAGAAATAAATTAAAAAGAAATAAAACAAAACAACCTATGATAATAACAGATACTCCAGAGAAAACATTTGATAAAATTTCTCTAGATATAGTAGGACCTCTTAATATAACTAAAAATAATAACAAATATATATTAACTATTCAAGATCATTTATCAAAATTTTTAATAGCTATCGCACTGAAAGATCAAACAGCAGCGACTATAGCTGACGCATTTATAAAAAAATTTATTTGCATTTTTAGTTCACCAAAACTAGTACTTACAGATAAAGGCGCAAATTTTACAGGCAAATTAATAAAAGCTATTTCAAAAAGATTTAAATTTAAAAAAATAGAAACTACTGCCTTTCATCCACAATCTAATGGTTCATTAGAAAGGGCTCATCATCCTTTATGTGAATATTTAAAAAATTTTGCTGATAAAAAATTAGAATGGGATGATTGGCTTGAACTTGCACAATTCAACTATAATACTAGTGTTCATTCAAGTCATAAATTTACACCACATGAACTAGTTTTCGCCTACCCAGCTAGATTACCATCTAGTGAACCTTTAAAATCATCAGAAAAATTACAGACATTTAATGACTATATAGAAAAATTATTAATAAATATGAAAGATGTTGCAAAAATAGCTCGTGAAAATTTAATACTATCAAAAGAAAAGTCTAAATTATATCACGATAGATTCATAAAACCTGTAGAATTTCAAATAGGTGATAAAGTATGGCTTATAAAAGAGCCGAAACCAGGTAAATTAGAAAAAAATCAATACCTTGGACCTTTTGAAGTATTAAAAGTCCATGAAAATAGCAATATCTCTATAGATTTTAAGGTTGGTTCAAAATTAGTTAATGCAAATAAATTAATTTTTCATGAACGAAAAAATTAATATTATTTTATGTTTTAGAAAGAAAAAGGAAAAAAGAAAGAAAAAAATGCTGTTAATTTTATTCGTATTATTAGCTATTGTTAGAGAAAATGTTGCAATTATTGGATTCAATTGTGAATCTACGGACCCAATCATCACTACATATTCTCTACTAGACACAGGAGAATGTGATTTTCAACAGGATAATATTACAATAACCAACTCTACAATAGAATTATTACAAATAGCGGAATTTAAAAAAATTAAAGTTATACAGTGTAAAATAGAAATTCAAAGAACGGTTTTTCATTGCGGAATGTTCAGTCACCTTGGATCCACTGCTAATGTTTTGCAAGAATATCTGTACGAAATTAGTCATGAAAAATGTAAATTCATTCACGATACAGGAATCTTTAAATATGATAATATACATACTATAGCAGACCTGAAAATAAATTCAACAAAAGCAGTTGGAATAGACCTTGCAGGCTCAGCAAAGGATAAAACTTGCCCAGGAGCTTCATACACGGACAATTTTGGGACTTGGGACAACGTTTTAGTACAGGGTCTTATAAAAATAACTTTATTGGAAAAATACGCTCAAGTAAGTCTAAAAAATGATAAATTAAGATTAAATTCAGGGACTGTATGTAAATTTTCGGATCAACATTGCATTGATTCGCAAGCAGGGTATACTTTTTGGGAAAATTTCCCTACAGAAGAAGGGTTTAAAACACTATATGAAACTTTATATAGAGGCCCTGCGACTATAATTAATTCACCTAATCAAAATCCCGTATATACTGTAAACACAGAATCAATAACATTTTCTTTGTCCGCTTTAAATAATGTAAAAATTTGCGATAGAATATTAACAAAAACGGAACACCCTAAATTATTCATTTTAGATATAGCTTGTAATAAAATATTGTTTGACGATAATACACTAAGAAAAGATGTAACAAACTTAGATTTATTTACATATATAAACTCAAAAATTGTATATATTGAAAAACATTTTAGGGCTGATCTCACAGATTTATATTTTAACATTTTAAAAGAAAAATGCGAACTTGAAAAAAAAATTATACTTGAATCTCTAGCCCTTGCATCCATAGCTCCCGACGAATTTGCTTTTAATATCATGCAAAAACCAGGATATTTAGCTTAACTTGCTGGCGAAGCAGTACATGTAATAAAATGTACGCCTGTAGAAGTCCAGCTATATCATACAAATAAATGTTACATACAATTGCCTGTATCAACAAAAAATGAAACATGGTTTTTAACACCAAAGACACATATATTACTGAAAACAGGATCAGAAATAAATTGTAATTCAATAATACCGCAATATTACAAAATCGGAGAAGATTGGATAAACCTTCTACCAAAACCAAGACCAACAAAAAATATAGTAAAAACTTTAAAACCAGATACAAAGAGATCATGGACACCAGAAAAAATAACAACGTTGGCAACAAGCGGAATATACTCACAAGATGATTTACAAGAATTACAACAACATATCATGTTTCCTTTTGAAAAAGCAGCTCTACTTAATGCCATAGCGAGAAGAATACAAGGAGAACAAAACACACAAGTAGATCTATTAAATAATCTACTTACAGAAAATACATTATCTCATATCGCAGAGAATACTTGGAATAAATTTATAAATAAATTAACAACATTTGGATCTATAAGCTCAGCCATAATAATGATATTAATTATTATTCAAATAATTAAATTCACTATGGACACAATTATAAGGGGCTATACCCTACACACTATTTATGGCTGGTCTATTAATTTATTGGGAGCAATTTTCGGCTCTATTACTCATTTAATGATTACATTAAAGAATAATCAAATAAAAAGAGAAACCAAGTATGAAGGAATTGAATTACAAGGAATAAAAATTGAGAAACAAGATATATCACAACCTATTCTTCAGCATCCTCTACCTAAACCAACCCCCCTACCTCTACCAGAGAAGTCACCATATATTACTCCCACAAATAAATCCTCAGTCACAAAGCCACCAGAAAAAAAGAGATTCTAGTATTTAATATTATTTAGGATTAATTAATTATACAAATTTTGTAATTTCATACAATCGAAATTAGCCCATTAATGTCATTCAATTTTATTTTATTATATGTACATATACGTATATTTATATATATAAACGATAAGGCAGATACATATATAAGTATCTAAAAACTAAAACAAGTTTTAATTATATAAATAATTATTTATTTAGACTTATAATAGATTATGAAATTTATAAGGAAAACTTGACTGTATTAAATAATTGACAGTTTAGCGTTTTATTTTCATAATAAGTTTCTACGTTGTTAAATCGCGTGCGATTCAACTTTGGCGCGGAGAGAGGTGAATGACACCAAGCGAATATGTCATTCACCTATACAATATATTAACATTGTTTAATACTTCAACTTTAAGCAAAATTGATTTCTTTTATTTTTAATGATCAAAGATCTATCTATTTAAAAAAAAAAAAAACAACAAATGAAAATGTGATATAGACATTCTAAATAATATTGTTATAAAGGAAACATACTGAAAGAAATTGACTTAGTTAAAATTAATAAGACTCATATAAGGAAAAGTATTTATAAGAAAAAAATGATACTCTAATTTTAAGCAAAATTTATTTCTTTATGTTAAAGTAATTTTTAATTATCAAAGGTATAAGGACAGTTTTTTTAAAAAAAAAAAGAAAAAAACAAATGAAAAAGTAACATAGAAATTTGAAATAATATTTTTTTAAAGCAAATATACTAATAATATTAAAAGGAATTGAATTATTTAAAATTAATAAGATTTAAATAAGAAAAAGTATTTATAAAAAAAAAAAGAAATAAATAAAGTAAGTATTAAAAAAAAAATTATTATCATAAATTAAGATATTTTCTTTTAGAATTTAAGTATTATATATAATTAATATTAAAAATGAAAAGGAGCAGTTGGAAAAATAAAAAGGAAAACACAAGATTATGACAAAAAAAAAGATATATTATAAATTATACTGTACATAATTATTTTTTAACAAAAGATACACAAAAAAGAAAAGAAAGGAAAACTAATCCCATTGTTCTCCATAATTAACAAATAAAAAATTTTTTAGATATATATATATATATTCTAACTCAGTTCCATGACTCTTCGGAGGGATTTTGAGGCTGACAATCGATCGGGACCAATTCAAGTGTTCTTCCCACTGGTAAATCATCTGATGCAAGTTTACCCCTGGACACCAAATTTTCACCGACGTACATAAAGAAGTTGTCTTGTATCCCCTCATCAATATACGCTTTCCGTGGACAATGGCAATCCGTTCTTCCCAACGGAAGAGGTAGCATAAATTCCAGCCATCAAAATCACGTTCTCCGTTCAACCACCATGCATCGTTATCACGCCGATCCATTGAGCGAAACAGACGTTTTAACTGCCAATCGCCAAACTAAACATAAAAGTAAAGGATAGATATAAATAACAAGAATTCAATAATAAATATAAATACTAATATTTCATAAGTTAGTTTAAAAAAAAAAAAAAAAATCCATAAAAATAAGAATATAATATTGAACTCGTAATATTAAGATAATAATAGAGATACTTACACAAACTCGGGTATACTGCTTCCTTGGATACATGATGATGATTGTTAAAAAATAAATAAAAATAAGCTCTTAAATACTCGAAAAGAACAACGAAAACCAATGGTAAAAAAAAGAAAAAAAAAAATTTTTTTTAGACGTGTCAGCGGCATACATTTTTCTCTTTGTTGACTTTGCTGAATTGTTATTACAATGTCATTAACCTATGTTTTACAAATTAACAACATGAATAATTGTATAAAACTTTAATTCATGCTAATTGTAAATAGACTTTTAAGATTTATTAATCAGTAACTGTTTTCAGGTTTTTATGTTGCTTTTGTTTCAATAAGCAACATCTTTGAGCCCCAAGGTGTTACGTCATAAAACGTACCCTTCTGTTGGCCACTCATAAAAAAAACAATAATGATAAACACATATACAGTTCCTGATTAATTTTTTAGATTTTAATCGTAATATTGTAAATGTTCAATAATTGACCTATCTTTTATTTTTTTTCGATTGCCTATCCTTCTGATATGCAATCTCCTGAGCACCGAGGTGTTACGTCACAAACGTATCGTTTTTATTAACATTGGTAAATCAAATTCCTCAGTTATTGAACAGTCGCATTATTTCATTATTAAGCGAAATTAAGTAGATCATCAGAAAAGAATTCAAACGTATGTTTCGAAATTTCGAAATGAATTTTACAAATCTCAAAAACATTACGAAACATATTATTAAAATTTAAGAAAATTTATAAATAAAAATTGATGTAAAAGACAATAAAATCTTATAAACAAAGATAAGTATAAAACCAAATTGAGATCATCGAAAAAACGGAATATTACCCCGGGTGTCTTATTGGTAATACGTTTACACTGCCCGCCAAGTTTTATATTTCAAAGCAATTGCTATTATTAAATATGCATGTATCAATTATTAAAATATATACGCGCATAAAAATCAATTATATCAAAAGTGTTAAAAAATATCAATAAACCTCGAGGATCTATTACATATTGTGCCTATTCATTTGTCCGCCCATACCTAGCACTAATCTACTGAGAAATACTACAAGGTAAGAATATATAATTATTTAATAAACTCTTTATTTTCAAGAATCATTGAATGAAAATAATGAATGTAAAACAAATGATAATAGCTTGAGAATATTAAAATTGCATTAGATAACTGTTCAAATTTTCTTGAGAAAGTGCGATTGTTGAGTATTATACCAAGTGATATTTCCAAAGATTATTTATTATCAGTTTTACCAAATGTAACTATTTATATGATTGATCAAGCACTATCATTGGTAAATAATAAAAAAATTTACAAGCAGTCTGAGAACTATTGTGGCCATTCTTTGGATAGTGAAATTGTAATGAAAGTAAAGGATTATTATCTGAACGATGATTTTAATTGTTCTCGTCAAAGTGCGAATAAAAGCGACACAGTATCTATCAAAGAAAATGGTATAAAAACTAAAAAAGTCAAACGCTTTCTTACGCGAAGTATAAAAGAAATATATCATTATTTAAAGACGAAAATCCTGAAATGAAAACAAAAATTGGTAAATCAACATTCTATGCTTTAAGACCGAAGTAAGTTATACCACATCCACCCACCGATTCGTGTCTTTGCGTTTACTGCGAGAATCTTAAACTTATGTTAGATGCTTTGAATAATTATAAAAAAGAGAATAAACAAGACATTGCAGATTTGGAATTGAAAATATGTTCTTCACTTTTTTGTTCAAAAGATGATATGAAATGTGTACTAAGAGAATGTAAAGAATGTCCCATTGGAGATTCTATTGATTTACAAGTAATTTCTTTGACAGAAGAAGATTCATATGAAGAAATAATTTATGGTGTTTGGGAAAAATCAAATTTACTAAATAAAACTAGCACAATTGAAAATTTCTTAATAGAGTTAAGAGATCGCGCTCTCACTGTAAGAGCTCATAAATTGGTCAAAGAAATTCAACGTATAGCAATTAAAAAGGTTAAACTTTTAGCGAAAAATAATGACTTCCAATTAGTTATTCATGTCGATTTTGCAGAAAATTGGACAGTTCTGCTTCAAAATGAAATTCAAAGCTATCATTGGAGTAAAAACCAATTATCAATATTTACGTCGGTATGGTATTTTGGAAATGATAAAACAGTCAGTTATGTCACCGTCTCTGACGATATTAAACATGATTCGTCTCATGCCCTAATAGCTATAAATTTAATTATCGATAACTCAAAACAAAAACATATTGCGCAAGATCTTGATGAAATCATAACCATTTCCGATGGAGCTGCCAGTCATTTTAAAAATAGATATCAATTCTATGAGCTTCAAAACTCAAAAGTAAACAGAAAATGGCTTTTTTCTGCAACAGGTCATGGTAAAGGCGCTTGTGACGGTATTGGTGGTTTAGTTTAACATTATGCTACCACGCATAATCTGTCCAAGGAGAGTTTATTAGAAATGCAGATTTTATTAGAAACGCTGAAAATTTCGTCTCTCACGTGTCAAAATATACTTTGTCGATTAACATTCTTGTTATCCGCAAGGATGAGTTAGAAGTTTTTCGACTGACAAAAAAAATGGAATGGTTAGGAAATGCAAAAGCAATTAAAGGTATTTAAAAGATTCACTGTTGGAAAAGTGAACGAAACCAAATCTACACTGCCGAAACTTCGAGATATGAGTGGCAAGAAGTAAATTGAAAGGTTTTATTCAAATTCGGATTTTTTTATTCACATTAGTTCTCAATTCATTAGTGTTCTTTCTCAATTGTATCGCATATTATTTGTTCATTGAAAATGACCAAATAATATATTTTAGTATTTAAAAAACTCACCTTTTCAAAATTCAAATTCAAAATTCAAAATTCAAAATTCAAAGTAAATATATTTATTTAAAGTTTCAGCATTTTTTTTTTAAACTTTAAATCGTCATAACTTTGGTTCTAATTGATCAAAATATTCGATCCAGGGTTTATTTTGAAGATTATTGTTGATTCTTTTGATATATTAATAAATAAAAGCATTTTAATAGTTGTAAGAACACGTAAAGTTGGAAAAATAGTACAATGCGCCATGGTATCAATGTTTTAAAATCGAAATTATAAAAAAAAACGTTTAAAAATCTGTTAAAAAAAACTAAGGCAAAATCGCATATTCTCACCTTCCCTAAAAGTTAGTATTTTTTATGTATAAAATCATAAATAAATTTCAAAAAAAAAAATATAGTTTTTGAGAAAATCGTGTTTGAAAAAAATCGCTTTTTTTCGGTTTTTAGTAAATAATTTAGTAAGATCAAATTGTATTACAAAAATCAAGATCGCATTTTAAACTAGACAAAATTCTGCACACTTTTGTTAAAAGAACGCTCAAAAGGGTTAAAAATTGACGGAGCAATAGTCATTTAAATGTAGAGGTTCATTTTCAATTTTTGCATTTTTGTTTTTACATCCAACACTAGAATTGCTGTAGTAAAAAAAAAAATTTTTTTGAGCGTCCTACGAGGTAAATTTTATCTTTATATACATAATAGAAGGTATTTTCATTACTTAGTAGAAAAAAAAAATTCGATCAGTAACGGCCTGCATGAATCTGAATGGAATCAGCATGTTATACATAAGGCTCCTTTGTCGTCTATTTCTTTAAATTCTTTTTAACCGACTTCAAAAAGGAGGAGGTTCTCAATTCGACTGAATTTTTTTTTTTTTTATTTCCTCTTTTCAATTTAATCTCACCAGTCTTAATTTTAATAACGTTATAATTTATGTGGATATCATCAAAACCCATTAAATCATCATTTCGTTTGAAAAAAATTGTATCTGAAATGTCATTGTCAATTTCCATCTGAATTAATTCAAGATTTGAATTTTGCTGTTCACGATACATTTCCATGATATTTTTTTGTTATGCTAATAAATGCATTTGTCAGTTTTTTTCAAGAAGTTCAATCTTGGCAATCACGGTATTTCAGAATAAATTTGAATAAAAATTTAATGTCACTTCAAAATTCCTTTTGAAAATGGTTTCTAGGCCTATTACGAACATTTAGGCATCATTTATAAAATCAGTTTACATAGCCGATTTGGAGAAAAATGGATAAGAAGAAAAACTTTAAAACCGTAAAGCTGAATATTATATAAATCTTCCAGAAATTTTACACGGCATATTTCACAGAAAGCTCTAGCTGATCTTCTACTGGAATATTGCATATACGATTTCAGAAAGATTCTACAAAATTGTTGCTGAAAGATTTCAAAAAACTTTTAGATCGTATTGCGGAATATTACATGAGTCTTCCAAAAATGTTCCACGAAATATTATACAGAAAGATTCAAGTAATTTTGCAGTGGAATGTTTCATAAATGATTTAAGGAAGATTCCATAATTATTCCGCTTGAAAGTTTCAAAAAACTTCAAAATCGTACAGCGGACTTTTATATAAATCTTCTAAAAATGTTTTAACAACTAATTTACAGAAAGATTTAAGTAATTTTATGCGGACTATTATACACACACACAGCATAGAATATTTATGAAAGCTTCCCGGAATATTGACACGGAAGATTTAAAATATTTTAGGAAACTTTCATGGAATATTCCTGTAATATTCGTAAGTCATTGATTTTTCTTTCATTGGAATATTTCATGGAATATTGTTGGAAGATTCCAAAAATATTTCATTGGAAGAGTTGGGTCATCTCAAATCTTATATTCCTGAAATATTATTAAAATATTTCAGGAATCCTGCAGGAATATTTCATGAACTATTTCGTAGAGATATTCATGGAAGATTACTGAAATATTGAAACGGAGGATTTGTAACATTTTATAAACCTTTCATGGCATATGCACAAAAGATTTAAGAAATCTTTCATGAAATATTCCATAAAATATTTCTAAAAGGTTTTAAAAATCTATCGTAAAATATTCCGTGGAATATTTATGAGTAGATAAGCTATAGGCATACTGGATCAGGTTCATTCTGGATCACCCCCTCTCTCCTCAAAGTGATCCAGAACGTACGCATTGTAGATCACCTCAGTGATCTAGAATCCGAAAGTGATCCAGAACGCCTATAGCGTTTTCTACTTCTTTTTTTTCTTTTTTTTTTGTCTTTTTTTCTTACAAATGATTTTGTGAGAGATAGAATAATTTCATGAGTTTGACATTGTGTAGTGCACAGACAGTTTTATAAATTGGATTATGGTTTGTGCATATGGTAACACACTTGAAAGATGGTTTTGATGGATAGCCGTATTGATTGATATTATAAGCAGGAAATTTGAATCGTAACAGCCATTTACGTTTGAATTCAATCAGAACAAAAATTTTAGTAGCATCATGTAAATATTCACGAAGTAAGTTTGCAATTTGAGAGTAGTTAAGCCCATCAGTATTCCAAGTTATTCCGTGATTATGTTTGAGGCGAATGTTTTCTTCTTGTAATTCGTCAGAGAGCCTTTTCCATGAAAATGGTTTTTTGAACAGATGAACAATGGGATCACCACTGTCGTTGAGAGGAATGATTGCTATTTCCTTTAGAACATATTCACCACCCATTTGCTTAAAACCAATCATGTCTACCGCATATTCCATTTTGAAACATTAATTTTTTTACGTAAAAGTGAAGATAATTCAGACAAGCTTCCGAACATCTCCACTAATAGGATTATACTGAACGATGCGATCGTGTAAGATCATGCAATAAGCTGAAATATTAGCTGGAAAGTCAGTTTGAGATTCAAATTCTAGACGTACATCGACAGGAGCGCTCTTTAGAGATTTGTTTTGTCGTGAACAGTCAATAACTATGAGTGGTTCAAAGTTGATAAACCGAGACTTTGTCAATAATGGCTGTGAATCTCTTCCGTAATAGCTTTTCTGAAAATTAGCATACATATCATAGAGAATAGCAAATTGATTCTTAGATATGTCAAGATTGAGATTGTTGTACGGATAATATTGCGAATTCAAGAAAAGTCTCACATTACTAATATTACAGTGGTCGAAGCGACTGCTATTTTTAGTTTTTGAACCTTTTTTTCCCGATTCTAATCCAAGAATCACGAAACGTGGTTTCTCCAATTGATTTGAAGTTTTTACCGTCCAGACATGTTTATTTGTTGTTGGAAGAAGAGGATATTCAAATAACTCCCTTGAACGAAAACTCATAGAAATAGGATTATCTTTGCCAATGAAATTTAAGAGCTGGATTTTTTGTTTATCTGATGCAATAACATATGGCATTAACCACTCTATCTTTGATATTTTTATTTGATAAGGTTCATATGTGGTTGCATTGTTGGCTACAGTACCTTCCTGTATTATAGCATTCAGGTCATTTCTTGATCTTGTGAGAATGAGTTCATGCTTCATATTAACAACAATTTTCTTGTAATCTTCTGCGAAGCCTAAAATCATACTTACAAGGAGAGTGTTTCACCTTCGGGTCACCGTTTTTGCTCAAATTTTGGGAATGTTTTCTGGATGCAGAAATATAAAGAAAGCCAAAATTTTAGAGGCCAAAATTTCAGAACCTCGTTTTCGATAACATACCCAGTGAGTGCTTTTGTTTTGAAAATCATCTAAGTTAACTATAGCAGATTCGTTATGCCATGGGCCATCAGAAGGTAGATTATTTCTCATGAAAACACCTCGAAAATATGGAATTCGCATCATACAAGCATACTTTATAAGATCATAGTCAGTCAGTGCACGATTTGGCAAAGTTAAATCGAAGTTTTTTTTTTTTAACTTGACCATGACCGATATGAGGTTTCATAAATAATCTCATTCCAGTTTTATATGGTTTAAGATAGAGACCTTTTCCTAGAGCAATAGCTTCCATAGTTTTATTATGTCTCTTACTTTCTTCATAATTTTTCTGTGCAGCTTTAGCCTCATTTACTGCTTTAGCTATTCCAGCAGCTCCTCCAGCCAGAGCACCAGTTGCACTTAGTGCTGCGAACAATGGTATGAGAAAAGGCAGAGCGCCACCAATTTTTGATGGAACAGGTAGAATACGTGGAATGATGATTTTTTTCTTACTGCCAACGATCTTGAGAGCTTCACGTGCACCTTTTAAAGCCGACTGAATAACTTTGCGAGAACGTTTACTTGGTTTTAATGATTTTTTACTTGCAGTTACTAATTTACTCAATTTTACACCCATTCCTGTCTTTCCTTTTAATTTCATAGCATTTGCAACAACAAAAGCAGTTGCTTTTTCGCTAAGACTTGCATTTTTGGCTCTAACACGCTGCCAAGCTTCATCAGCGAGCTTCATGTCAGCTACTTTTCGATCAGTATTTTTATCAGAATAAGATATGTCATGTTCTTTGCATGCTTGATCAAGTGGATTGATACCTGTATCACCTCTTTTAAGACGCTTTTTCAGTTTTGTTCCGGGACCACAATATTGATATCCAGGAATATGCATTTTAATAGGTGAGTTATTGATTACTTTATCAAGTAACCCTTTACCCTTAGGGTGCTTCTGTGATTTGTGTACGAGCATCTCTCTTCGAGTGTTGATTTACAACTGATGATCAAAATATAAAACAAGCGTTTATATTTAGAAAAGGTCAATCTTAGATTTGACTTTGTTATGTAAACATGGATTTTACTGAGCAGAACGTCAAACTTCCCGTCGGCAACTTTGATTTTGAGAAAACGAAAAGAAAAAAGCGACACGGAGAGTTACTTCCAGATAATATACGAGCAGTATTCTGTGGCCCATCGAACTGTGGAAAAACTAATAGTTTATTAGCTCTAATTACACACCCTAATGGTCTTAGATTTGAAAATTTGTATGTATACTCTAAATCCTTAAATCAACCGAAATACCAATTTCTTCAAAAAGTTTTAGAACCAATTGAAGGTATATCATATCTACCGTTTAGTGAACATGCATCTGTAGTGTCACCAGATGAAGCCCTACCTAATTCAATTATGATTTTTGATGATGTGGCTTGTGAGAAGCAGGATAACGTCAGAGCTTTTTTCTGTATGGGGAGACACAAAAGTGTAGATAGCTTTTATCTATGTCAGTCATATGCTCATATATCGAAACATCTTATCAGGGACAATATTAATTTGATGGTAATTTATCGTCAAGATGATGTTAATCTTAAGCATATCTATGAAGACCATGTGAATACTGACTAAACTTTAAATGAATTTCGAAATCTTTGTACAGAATGCTGGAAGAACGACAAGTATGGATTTGTTGTTATTGACAAAGATAGAGCAATGAATGATGGTAGATATAGAAAAGGATTTGACTGTTTTGCCATTAAAAAGGAAGTATAAATCTTAATCTTTGCAGTTTGATTGTAGACAGCATCTTGTCAGCATGCCTGACTTTAAGAAAGAAAAAAATGTTCTTAGCGAGCTCGTACGAGCACGCGAGGCTATTAAAAAAAAATACTCTTTGTTAAAAAAAGAGAGAGATGATTTTGAAAAGGTTATTGGTGATACTTTAAAACCAGTTATTACACCACTTGAAAAGCTTGTCGATTCGACAACTGAAAGTGTGTCACGTTCTAATCACATTTCGGCCATAGACAGTAACAGAAAATCGGCAAAAAAAAGATTGAGATTTAATGAATCAAGTTATATTGTAAACGATATTAATAACTCAGGTTCGGCGTTTGATAATGATGCTTCTAATGGCGATGATTTTTCTCCGATAAATAGCACAATGATAAATTCATCATTCAATTCTGCAAATTCATCATTCCATTCTGCAAATTCATCATTCAAATCTATATATTCACCATTTGTATCTGCGCATAAAGAAACTGAACCGACAGACTTTTCATCAATGCTAAATGGAAGCCGCAGCAACATATACGGAGTGAGAAAAGTCAGTGGGATATACATGATGGGTGATTCACAAATTTAATTTGATGATAAAATGATAAAATTGAAAGATTTAAGTTTTCCTAAAAGCAGTGGTCTAATGAAATTGCTTTTCAAAAAAGAACCAGATGATAATCTTTTGAGTACAACAGATCGCAAGAACTATCGCATTATCCTGGAAGCAACAAATACCCATAGAAAAAGGCATAGCAAAAGTGAGAATATACGCTCTTCGAAGAGTAGAAAATATTCAAAAATCATAGCACCAATGTTCCGCAGTGATCGCAGTAGAATGTCTACCAGCGGAGGAGGTCTCATACCTAAATATAAAATAGCAAAAAAGAATAGTTCCATAGATCTAGTCTACTGGGATGATCCTAATGAGCTTGTCGAGAGACTGCGATTATTAATAGCTGAACGATCTGCTGGAAATAATAATCACAACAATGAAATCCAATCAATCATAGAGGAACTACGTTAAGCTGGACATATATATTGACGTAGACAATTTTCAAATCAATAGTAGTAACATGAGTCTCGATGTGTTTGGAAGAAAACTTGAGGGCTCGCAAGTGAGTCGTGGTCCTTGAGGTATTGGATTCAATGTTACATCAGATGGTAATTTTGATTTAGAAAATAAGCGGCTTTGCAATATTGGAGAGGCTAATGATCCAAATGATGCCATTAGTTTGAATTCACTAAATAATATCCTACAGAAAGAAGTTGATTACTTATCTTTTAAAATTTTAGAAGTCGCAAAGCTATACAAGAATATGAGAACCAAGTTGAAATATATAAAGCAGAAATAGACGAAAAATTAACTTATGTCTATGATATGACTCAACGAAATTTTGCAAGTATTGAATATATAATTAAAGAAATGAATAGACAATCGGATATTGCTAAAGTTAAAGTTTAAGATGGAACGTCAAAGAGTAGTTGAAGAGCTACACAAGCCAGCACGTCGAAGGTACAAGCGAAGAAAATATGACATACGCGGATTAGATGAGACTTGGCAAGCTGACCTTGTAGAAATGATACCTTATTTTAAGGAAAACAAAGGTTTTCGCTACTTACTAAATGTCATAGATATATTTTCAAAGTATGCATGGGCTGTACCAGTCAAATCGAAGAGTGGCAATGATGTTACTCTAGCTATGAAGTCAATATTAAAACAAGAACGGGTGCCATCGAATTTACAAACTGACCAACGAAAAGAATTCTACAATTCAAACTTTCAGAATCTTATGAAAAAGTACAAGATAAATCACTACTCTTCACATAGTAATCTTCATGCAAGCATATGTGAACGCTTTAATAGAACTTTAAAAAATGCAATGTGGTTAGAATTCAGCAAACAAGAAAGTTATAAATGGTTGGATATTCTGCCTGAGTTAGTGAAAGCATACAATTCAAGAAAACATCGGACAATAGGAATCGAGCCTGAAAACGTTACGAAGGTAAATGAAAAAGAAATCAAGAAAAATTACCCAACTGAAAAAAGACCTGTAAAAAAACCAAAATTTAAAGTAGGAGATAAAGTGCGAATAAGTAAGATAAAACAAGTTTTTGAAGAAGGTTATACACCAAATTGGTCAACTGAAATTTTCATAATAACAAGAGTTGTAAAAACCAATCCCATAACTTACCACGTCAAAGATTATTATGATGAACCCGTCTCTGGCGGCTTTTATGAAACGGAAATTCAAAAAACTATGTATCCAGAAATTTATTTGGTAGAAAAAGTTTTAAAGAAAAGTGGTAAACGTGTATATGTTAAGTGGTTAGGACTAAATAGCAAGCATAATAGTTGGATAGATAAAAATGAGATTATTTGAATAAGCTAAGATGTATTTTACAACGTATTTCAGTGTAATAAATAAAAAAGAAAAAAAATTTAATTTTATTATGTTCATTAATTTAAGTTATATATAAAATATTTTTATTATTAAAATTTTCTTTTTATGATTCAATATATATGTAATAATTATAAGTGGTGGTGATAAATAAAAACAATTATATAATGTTTAATAATTTTCATTTATTCATGTATTCTTATTATGTACAATTTACAATAAATAGTTTGAAAAATAATTTAACGAGTGTATTTTTATTTATTTTAAGCCCGATCGAATTTAAAAAAAGATCCTCCCAGGTATATTGCAATCAAACGCAGTTTATTTGCATTATCACAGAGATTGTAGAAAAATTCTTCATCTTTTAGAATTGCAGATGAAATCTTCTCTGGTAAGAAGACTTGGAAGCTTTGGTCGAAATCTGCTATGACCTTGGTTCCAAATCTTGTCTTGACTTGTTTCAGTGCAGTCACCATGTACTGCTGGTCTTTTTCTAAGTCTGTGACTTTCTTCCTTGGCAGGAAGTCGCTTCCAGCAATCTTGTTTAGTGCAGATAAATCCATCCTGAAAACAAGAAAAAGTAAAAAAAATTAAAATTTCTGTTAGAGAAAAATTTTGATGGAAAAAAAATAATGTTTTTTTTGGTAAAAAAATAAATTGTAACTTACTCAAAAAGTTAGTCGATTTTAGATTTCTTTGTGCAAGGTTGATCGTCCTCAAGCTCTTCAATTACTTGAATGCGCTCCTCCTCATGGTCCGTTGGTTGATATAGCCCATTCCCCACTTCGATGTCTGCCCTTTCCATTGCTACTCGTAATATATTCTTTTTTTCTCCTTCCTGGGAACTTGCCCCCTCCATTGATGGATGCCAGTCATTCATGAACTCCTCTAACACATCATACTCAATGATAATTTGCTCGCCTTCATAAAGTGACATCCCCACTCGCTCTGCACTATTTTCATTGGTGGCTTCATCCCTTCTCTCGATTTCCCTCTCTCTTTCATTCTCTGTAGCATCCATCTCCACTCGTGTATCTCCCCTCCTCATTTCTACCTCCCACTCTTTTTCTTTTTTTTCAGCAGCCATTTTTCTTGCATATTCCCTCTCTGCTTCAAGTGCAGCTTGCGCCATCGTGAGGACTTAGAGCAATTTTTCTCTGTTTTTCAGTATGCACAGTATGCAATTTTGAACGGATATTGCACTGTTCACGGTATATAATAGTGAGATCCTGAAGACAGCTTCGGTAATCCTCAAAAGTAATTGATTTTTTAACAACACTGGACTTTATACCTTTGGCTTTCTTTATAACTTCTCCTCCATCGATTGAAATACTATACATTTTGCTTCGTAATCCTATAAATTCTGTCATTATCTTACCATTACATTCATCTTTCATCAAACCCGGAACTTTCTTATTAACTCGAGGAATTTCGAACGGATTATTTTCTTCATAATCGGAAGTATCAAATTTATGTATGTCCTCTTTCATTATTTTGTACATGTCAACATCCTCAACTTCGTATATGAGACTATCAGTATCAGTATACAAAAGTTTGCATTTGTCTCCAACTCGCTTTTCCATATACGAATAATGAAAATCATAAACTAATGTTTTTGATAATTCTAAAATGCAAAATCCAACATAAATTGGTTTATTGATTGTGATGCTCGTTCTCTTCATTTGAATGGCAACTAAATTCTCATCAAAAATAGCACAGCTGTGAAAATTTGGTAGAGCTATGCGTGCTTCTGCTCCATATCTACCAGTAAATTTATTTACCAATCGGACATCAACTCGAGACCGCTCTCGCTCAATGCACTTTCCATAGACAGCATTGATTAACAATTTATAAAAAAGTTTTTCAAATTCGTTCTTAGCCTGCATTCTTTTTTGAGTATTCAATTCCACATAAGGTTTGAGCCATGCCTTTTGCTCAAAACTTAAAATTCTATGCACTTTTTTCAGTCGAAGTCCATTTTCCAACACTTGTCTGAGTGTTCGATAGTAAATAACATATCTCTCCTTGTTCTTCAAAGTAGTGAGAAGTTTCTTTTGTTTCGAGCCATGTGGCGCACTATGCTCTGCGCAGAATGGAAAATCTCGATGTGCATCGTGTATTTCCTCGGGATACTCCAAATCTACTTCAGCAATATATCCAATAACTGAATCTGGCGGTGCGTTGTAAAAGTTTGAATTCGTCTCATATTCTACCCATTTGAATTTTCTGACTGGCAAATATTGAACCATTGCCCATCCATAAAGATTATCAATATCAAAGTACATAAGTGTTTTCATTTTCTGTTTTTCATCATACGAAGAGCCCATATATGGATTGTTCGCCTTGGCATAGCGATTACAGCATTGACTTATTCCTCCCCGAATACCTGCGCTTCAATGAACATCAACATATCTATATCTGTAAGCTTTGAGAGATGTTTCTCGAAAACTTTCAAATACATCCGCCAATAGTAAAACATCTGTTTTTAAGTATAAATCCGAATACTCGCCTAATGTCCTTATATTGAACTTACTCCAGACTTGAATAGCATGCTTATAGTCTTCATCGGCAATATGAGAATGAGGTGAGTTGGTTATAAAACTGATTTTTCTCTGGCAATTTTGTAACTAATAATTTATCCAATCCATCTACAAAATCATATGGAAATATACCTTTACGTTTGAGAAAATCAATTTTCTCATCTGTAAAACCATCAGTTCGAAACTCTTTTATCAATATTGGCACATTTTCCAAGTATGATGCAAGTTTTTCTAATGACGAAGGAAGAAAACGCCAAGAATCTATGAATCTAAAACTTAAGTCACTGCCATCTATGTATTTTGTAAAAGAAATATATTTTTCCTTATTATGTGGCAATAGCGTAACTCGTCCTCTCATCAATGAAGATGTGGCTATCTCTTTCAAAATGAAGTGTGTATCGTAATTGAGGTTATGAAAAACCACAGGAATAAATTTTGAATACTTGTAATTCAAATTACTTGAATTATGCGCTGCACCTCTGAAACTAATGTAAAAAAATAGATATTTTAAAAAAATTTGCATGATAAAGTGAATTTTTTTCATTCAAATATAACTATAATTAATATCTTACGTCCTGTGAGATGACAGTGATCTCGTACTGCGAGTTTTTCATCACGGATTAGTTTTCGGCATATGTGACAAATGGTTGACCTCTGGAAAGATAATTCTTCTAAATCCGTAAGTTTTAATGGTTTCGGATTCTTGTAGAGTTTATCAATTTCCTCACTGATTGATTTTAATTCTTAAACAAACCATTGTGCAGGAGTCTGTCCATCTTCGATATTTTTTCTATATGACTTATAAAAAGATAAGCTGTCATCAAAGCTACATTTTATATAATATTCTATGCTATATGCTTCATGAAGTTGGAAGGCAATCTCATTCATTGTAGGCTTAAGTAAACATTCAAAATCAGCATAAATAATAAAAGGAACTTTTTCGCTTTTATAATAATCTTCAAATTTCAGAATGTTGTTTTGAGAATCAGGTAGATTAATTCGACAACAATTCAAGTTTTTACAATCATTTTCATGAACTTGCAATCTTTCTTCATTATAGAAGACTTGTAAACATCTTTCACAATGAAATGATTTTACATGTGTCTTAGATAGTTGAGATCTCAGAAGACAAGACATATTTTTTATCCAAACGTAGTGGTATTTGGGTAAACTAATATCATCGGAATGATTATCTTTTTCATACTCATCGATGTAAAAGTCTTGGATAATGAGTAGATTGACATGCTTTTCCTTTTTACCCGATGTAACGTGGCAAGGTGATACTTCAAAATTTTGTCCAAACTTCTTCAACAAATACACATTTACTGAAATATTATTCAGTTCTTCAAATTTTAGAACATTTTTAAGTGTCACTGGAAATTCTATGTTATTAAATTTCAACTTGTTCTCATGCACGCTATATTGATTAACTCTATTAATATTAGTTTCACTTGGATAGATTGCTGAGAGGATAGCATACTTGAAACATTGATTGTCATTGTTACGAACATTGACACATGCTTTTTTCTTTTGTATAAATGGTGGTAGAGGAATGTACGAGCTGCCCTTGATCGGAGAATATTTTTTTATGTTTATACTCAGACTTATAATGCTTTTTAGAGCCTAGCCAGAATCTTTTTCCTGAAATTCTTCTATTTGTGTTAAAATAGAATCTTTGATATTTATTTTGAACCATTCTTCTAGATTCGTTGACATGAAAATTGAAGTACTTGTGGTTGTAAAATATTTAATATCTGTCAATTCTTCACTACTTTTCTGTATGGAAAATTCTGCGGTGAAATCAGAATTCACTTTCAGAGCACTATATTCTTCTAAGCATGACTGTACATGTACTTTAAAGAGTTCTTAGGCGTCGTTTAAAAAACTTAAAATATCCACATGATTTATATTTACCACTACGCCAGTTCTAATTCTGTTTTCGAAAGCTGACTGCACATCTCGCCATTTAACAGAAGCTTCTGTTTCTTCAGATTGCAAACCACCTCCTCGTTGAAGATGATGTTCAAATTGAACTTGAATACCCGAAAGATGTAACACACAAGTTTGACATCTCTGCTTTTCTCCTCTTGTAAGATCAGAATTGACAATTTTTTCATTTAATTTCTCTAAACTACCATTGCACATATCTATCCAATAATGGAGATCGGTATTGTTCAGTTCATTTACATTTTGTAAAGTAACACGGAGTCGTTGCACAAGACGTTCAAAGAAATTAATTGAAGACATTTTTTTTTCTTTTATTTAAAATAACCTTTCACAAACACAAACTTTCACGATTAGTAAATTTTAGTCCCGATGACTATGTACACTCACGACTTCTCTGACGAAGTATGCTCATCCAGAAAACTTCAGTCCTTTTTAAAGGTAAAGTTAACATAAGGGGAAATGGAAAATTCAATTAACTAATCAATAGTAAAACGGAGTGCAAGTTTTTCAGAAAAAAGAGAGGTTTTCACGAGTAGGGATGAATTTTTTACCTTTTTTAACCTATCAGAATCATTTCTTAGTTTTAACCAATGAGGATTGAGCGATTTTCCATCGTCCAATCTTAAAAAAGTTAGAGGCGGAGTTACTATCATCTTTTAGTTTAACCAGTGAAAACTGAGCTATTTTCCATCGTCCAATCTTAAAAAAGTAAGAGGGGAATTGCTTGACATAAACTTACGATTTGAAAATTTTCTATTCTCATTTCCCGATATTAATTCATACTGAAACATCCAACGCTACGAGAAGGCTAGAACTCGTGATTACGATATGCTGTTCAAAAATTATATCATGCAGTCTGCAGAAGAAGAAAGCATTTATATATGTGATATTCAAGGATTTCAAAGAATATCAGAGGATTCTTTTATTTTCAAAGAAGTTAGTTTCCTCAATTTTAGAAAAACAGCTTTACCTACAGTCTATGTTTTCAAATCTCCAATTACATGGGAGGAACTAAATACAGAAGAAAAATGCATGGCTCAGTGGGTGGAAAGGTTCCATCACGGTATAGCATGGAATTCCGGAGATATTCCATATCATCGTCTACAACGTGTTTTCCAAATCTGCTCGCAAGGAATCAAAAAATTATTTGTCAAAGAAGAGCAGAAAGTGCAATGGTTGAAAAATCTTTTACCAAGTGTGTAAGTAAAAATATATTTAAATTTTTTATATTCAAATTAATCATTTTCTTAATACTTTTCATACTGTTTTATACTTTTTTATACTTTTTTATACTTTTTTTTATACATTTTATACTTTTTTTTATACTTTTTAATACTTTTTTATACTTTTTTTATACTTTTTATACTTTTTCATACTTTTTTCATAAGTTTTTTTTACTTTTTTTATACTTTTTATACTTTTTCATACTTCTTTCATAAGTTTTTTTTACTTTTCTCATACTTTTTAATATTTTTTTCATACTTTTTAATACTTTTTTCATACTTTTTAATACTTTTTTCATACTTTTATATTATAGTTTAATTATTCTGTTTATTTTATTCGCAGGTCAATTTCAAATGTTAAAGATTTCGGCTGTCCAGCATTAGAAGAAATAATAGGTGATAAGCGCCACTTCTGCTTGAACCACGTTTTCTGTATAAGAAGAAAAAGACCCGTGTGTGCAGTCAATAATACGATTGCTATACGAGCATGGCTACGAAATTACTTAAATATTAATGATGAAGATGAGGTTGATAATTATTTTAAACAAAACAAAAAAAATGAAATGTACATGTTTATATTTTGCAGATGAATGAAATTTAAAAAATTTTTTTTATTATTATCTTACTAAAATACTATAATAATTGTATTTCTAAAATGAAAAAATAATTGTATTTCTAAAATTAAAAAATAATTGTATTGCTAAAATGAAAAAATAATTGTATTTCTAAAATTAAAAAATAATTGTATTTCTAAAATAAAAAAATAATTGTATGTGATTTTAAAAATAAAATTTAATCAATGATTACACAGCCACACAAAAAAAAAATGTCAAAACCCACGGACCAGACCATATATACCTTATGTTTTTGAGGTCGCTGATTCCGAATCCGTGGTCCATTTGACCCCATCACCTCAGGGTCAAGGTCAGGTCAAGGTCAAATTTACAAAATTGACGGCAACCAAGGTTTAACAGTATACATATATGTTTTTGAGGTCGCTGATTCCGAATCCGTGGTCCATTTGACCCCATCACCTCAGGGTCAAGGTCAGGTCAAGGTCAAATTTACAAAATTAACGGCAACCAAGGTTTAACAGTATACATATATGTTTTTGAGGTCACTGATTCCGAATCCGTGGTCCATTTGAACCCATCACCTCAGGGTCAAGATCAGGTCAAGGTCAAATTTCCAAAATTAACGGCAACCAAGGTTTAACAGTATACATATATGTTTTTGGGGTCGCCGAATCCGAATCCGTGGTCCGTTTGACTCCATCACCTCATAGTGAAAGTTATTTGAAGGTAAAATCGACAAAATTCTTGTAAAACAAACCAAACTTCATGCCATTTATTTTTTCTTACTATACCTTACACGTTTCTCATCAAATGATCGGTGCAAAGGTTTCCTTTTACGTTTGTTCCCAGTAGTTTTACAATCCCTTTTCAACATCCAGCAGTAGTCGGCCAGCATACTAGCATCCCATCTACCTTGATAACGCTTCTCCATTACTTTAATGTCTTGGTGAAAACTCTCTCCCTGTTCTTCGCTATAATCGCCACAGTTTTCAGGAAAACTATCCAAGTGATTGTGCAGAAAATGTAGTTTGTAATTCATTAGGCAACCCATATTCCCATAGTTCTCAACCATTTTAGATACAATTACTTTGTAATTTGGGCTTCTGCGATTACCCAAAAAGTTTTCAGTAACTTCCTTAAAGCTAAGCCATGCAGCTTTCTCAATGTTTGTCATGGAACTAATAAACTGGTCATCAACCATCATTTTTCTAATTTCAGGACCGTCAAAAATACCTTCCTTCAATTTTGCATCTGATTTACTTGGAAATTCACTTTCCAAGTATTTAAAGCACTGGCTATCTTTATCTAAAGCTTTAACAAATTGTTTCATCACACCAAGTTTTATGTGTAATGGAGGAATGAGAACTCTTTTCGGATCAACCAATGGAGTAGCTATAGCGTTACTCTTTCCGACTTCGAGAGATTTTCTTTCAGGCCATTTATGATTTGTATAGTGCTTTGCACGGTCTCTACTATCCCATAAGCACAAGAAACATGGCGTCTTTGTAAATCCAGACTGCTGTCCTAACAATATTCCAGAAACTTTTAAATCACCACATATCCGCCATTTATGCTTATCATACTGAATATTTTATATTATAATTTTGAGATTATCGTATGTTTCCTTCATTGTAGTGGAGTGCGCTATAGGAACTGAGGCATAGTGGTTGCTATTGTGTAGTAATACGGCTTTTAAACTTCTTTTTGATGAATCTATGAACAATCTCCATTCTTCGTCTTTATACACATTAGGTTTAATTTCATTCATTAAACCTTTTACGTCTTTACAATCTACTATTTTATCACCATTATGATTCATTTCTTCAAAGTATGGTTCGAAACTTTTGCTTCTTGTTCTGTAAAAAGATACTTTAGTAGATTTTGCCAACTGATTCATGCCTTTTAAAGCTGAAGCTAAATGTTCTGCTCCATCTTTAGGTAAGTTAAGCTCTCTAACTAGGTCGTTTAGTTTATCTTGAGTCCATAACTTTACACTTTTGTCTTTTTGGCCCGCTGGAAGGAAAATATCGTCATCGTCATCATCATCATCATCTGCAGTTTCTTCATTACTATCACTTTCATAGGACTCGCTACATTGAGTAAAGGTAATTTCAAGGTGAAATGTACTAGATTCATGCAAAACAAACCTAAACCACGGTATCTGCGAATTTTAGTACAATATTGATTAATTTCATTTTAATACAAGGCTACTTTGAAGAACAAAAGATTATATTTAATTTTCTCTTATTTGTGAGATCGTACATTATACAATTTCAAATTGCATAAGAGTGTTCTGTGATATACGTGAAGAATCGTGTAGAAAGTAAGCATGCATTTTCTAATTGTACAAATGTACGGTTAAATGAATAAGAAAAAATTAAACATGAATTTTTTTCGTCAACGTAGCCTTCACCTGCTTCCTCGACAAAAACTGTGACGGTGACACTGCCCCAAACGGGGATGTGTGGAATGATCCGCTCATAAGTTTGTCGGAAAAACGATGCCAGTGGAAGCGCACTGCCTCGCAGGGGGATGTTAGGGTGTGAGGATGAAGCTGTAGTGTGTCCGACGACGAGTTGACACTGTCCTCGTCAAAGTCGGAAAGCTCTTATACTTAGCCCCGGAGAGGTATAAGAGTTATCACCTCCGGGACAGTGGACTCACCTGCGATCGGACCAGGATCCCTAACGTGCGGGGTTATACTGAAAATCATGGAAAATTTACCTTCTACATCACAAGAGCATATTTGCACAAAAAATTCTAATCTTTTTTGTTTTGTCTGCGGAGTATTCACTCCGCTAAAATCTCGAAGACATTTCAATGAGAATCTCAGAAAAATTTACAAAACTTGCTTCAAATTAGAAACTGATGTAGTTATAGAAAAGTGGACTCCATGTAGTATCTGCGAACAATGTCGTCAAATGCTTTGTAAGTGGAATAAAACAAAAGAAGATGACAAAGTCAAATTTAATAGCCAAATGGAACGGTATCAACCAGATAGAAGAGAGGATTGTTACTTCTGTAATACCGAAATTATTGGAATTAATAGTAAAATTAAAGCAACAGTGAATTATGCTGATGTTATTTCTGTAAAAAGACCTATCGAAAAATCGGAAAGCGATGAAGAGCTCGATCTTCTTGAGAGGCTATCTATTGAATCAGATACCAATGATGAAAAAAATGATGAAGAAGATAACGAAGTCAGTGGCGGCATTGATGGGGGTGGAATTGATAATAATGACTTAAAAGATGAATCGTATGAGAGCTATAGTGATGAAGAAATTGAAAATGATGATGATGATGATGACGATGACGATATTTTCCTTCCAGCGGGCTAAAAAGACAAAAGCGTAAAGTTATGGACTCAAGATAAACTAAACGACCTAGTTAGAGAGCTTAACTTACCTAAAGATGGAGCAGAACATTTAGCTTCAGCTTTAAAAGGCATGAATCAGTTGGCAAAATCTACTAAAGTATTTTTTTACAGAACAAGAAGCAAAAGTTTCGAACCATACTTTGAAGAAATGAATCATAATGGTGATAAAATAGTATATTGTAAAGACGTAAAAGGTTTAATGAATGAAATTAAACCTAATGTGTATAAAGACGAAGAATAGAGATTGTACATAGATTCATCAAAAAGAAGTTTAAAAGCCGTATTACTACACAATAGCAACCACTATGCCTCAGTTCCTATAGCGCACTCCACTACAATGAAGGAAACATACGATAATCTCAAAATTATAATACAAAATATTCAGTATGATAAGCATAAATGGCGGATATGTGGTGATTTGAAAGATTCTGGAATATTGTTAGGACAGCAGTCTGGATTTACAAAGACGCCATGTTTCTTGTGCTTATGGGATAGTAGAGACCGTGCAAAGCACTATACAAATCATAAATGGCCTGAAAGAAAATCTCTCGAAGTCGGAAAGAGTAACGTTATAGCTACTCCATTGGTTGATCCGAAAAGAGTTCTCATTCCTCCATTACACATAAAACTTGGTGTGATAAAACAATTCGTTAAAGCTTTAGATAAAGATAGCCAGTGCTTCAAATACTTGGAAAGTAAATTTCCAAGTAAATCAGATGCAAAATTGAAGGAAGGTATTTTTGACGGTCCTAAAATTAGAAAAATGATGGCTGATGACCAGTTCATTAGTTCCATGACAAACATTGAGAAAGCTGCATGGCTTAGCTTTAAGGAAGTTACTGAAAACTTTTTGGGTAATCACAGAAGCCCAAATTACAAAGTAATTGTATCTAAAATGGTTGAGAACTATGGGAATATGGGTTGCCTAATGAATTACAAACTACATTTTCTGCACAATCACTTGGATAGTTTTCCTAAAAACTGTGGCGATTATAGCGAAGAACAGGGAGAGCGTTTTCACCAAGACATTAAAGTAATGGAGAAGCGTTATCAAGGTAGATGGGATGCTAGTATGCTGGCCGACTACTGCTGGATGTTGAAAAGAGATTGTAAAACTACTGGGAAAAAACGTAAAAGGAAACCTTTGCACCGATCATTTGATGAGAAACGTGTAAGGTATAGTAAGAAAAAATAAATGGCATGAAGTTTGGTTTGTTTTACAAGAATTTTGTCGATTTTACCTTCAAATAACCTTCACTATGAGGTGATGGAGTCAAACGGACCACGGATTCGGATTCGGCGACCCCAAAAACATATATGTATACTGTTAAACCTTGGTTGCCGTTAATTTTGGAAATTTGACCTTGACCTGACCTTGACCCTAAGGTGATGGGGTCAAATGGACCACGGATTCGGAATCAGCAACCTCAAAAACATAAGGTATATATGGTTTGGTCCGTGGGTTTTGACATTTTTTTTGTGTGGCTGTGTTATTATAATTTCATTTAATATTCCCAAAACCAACTACTATTTTTAATCATAATAATTTATTTAAGTAAAAAAAAATTTTTTTTATAAAATAGATTATATTACATATATATAGGAAGGCTCATGAAATAAGCGAGATTAAGATTTTATGAACTGTTATTATTTTTTTTTTTTTCATTGAATTAAAATTTTTATTACATATTTTTCCGCCAGTTACAAAAATTCTTTTTTACATTTACATAAAAAATACATATATATAAAATTCATTTTTCAATCAAGATATGTGATGTCTTCTATTATCACGGGACCACTGCATGACGAAACTGATCCCTCATCCTCCTTTAGACTTAGGAAGCCTTGTATTCATCATAATCTTTTTCCCTGAATGTTTAAGCTGCAAGATTCGTCTTGCAGGAGGAGGTCTATTCTCCTGGATAGTAGCGCTGCCATTCACTTCTGAATAAAGGAAAAAAAAATTAATTATTTATTTAGATAAAATTATTATTTTAAAAAAAAATTAATATTTTAAACTTTTTTCTTTTTTTATTTTTTTTTCAATGAAATATTTTTTGTTTTTTTTTAACTTACTTGTACCCGAGGGTCCTGGTTGCGGAGACTTCTCCCGAAGTTGTGATCCTGAAACAGAAAAAATAAATATTTTAATCTTTTTTCTTTTTATATTTTAATGAAATATTTTTTGTTTTTTTTAACTTACTTGTGCCCGAGGGCCCTGGTTGCGGAGACTTCTCTCGAAGTTGTGATCCTGAAACAGAAAAAATAAATATTTTAGTCTTTTTTCTTTTTATATTTTAATGAAATATTTTTTTTTGTTTTTTTTTAACTTACTTGTACCCGAGGGCCCTGGTCGCGGTGAATTCTCTCAAAGAGGAGTTCTTACATCCTCGTTGCTGACTCTGGGAACTTTCTTGGGCGTTGCTCTGCACGAAGAGCAACTCGATGAAGTTCCACTGGAACTCGAACTGTAACTCGAACTCGAGCTCGATGATCTTTTTCTCGAGCGCTTCGGGCTTGCCCTCGGTGTTTCCATATTTTCGAAGCCTTGATATAATTGCTGCATTGAAGCAGACTGCGGCATCGGTGGCACTAAAAAAAGAAAACAAAAATAATTAATTATTGAAAAAATATATAAAAAACTATTAATTATGAAAAAAGAAAAAAATTATCAAATATTACCTTCACGATGTTATTGCATCCATCGCCCATGTGACGTGATCAAGCATCAACAAGATCAACGACCCGTTCCTCATTATCCATTGGATTCTATCCCTCATTATTTTGAGGCTCGCACTAGTTTTATTTTCTTGGTTTTTTTTCCGTTTGCCATTTTTTATTTTTTTAAATACGATTTAAATCGAAACTTAAATTTTTCAATCTTGCTTTAGGAAGCTTGAGAGACTGAATACTGAACATTGCATGCAGCACAGTATTTATACAAAAAAATTTTTTAAAAATTACCTACCTGCGGGAAAAATTTTTTGACAATCCTCCAAGTATTTTTCACGCCCTCTTTTCTATCTAAAAAGAATGCATTCGCAAAGGGCTTCGTTTTCAAAATTAAATGACCGATATATCGTTTTAGGAAAAGAGTAAAAGACCTTTTTTCTCATAATAAAAAAGATAAAATAAGATAACAGGTGACTTTCAAAAATATAAACCTGTCAAGAAAACCTTTTCTGAAAAGAAAAAAATTCACCAATAACCTTATTTTAACTTAATACATGGATATAGAATGGGCACGATAAAAGTTTTAATTTTGAAAGAAAAAAGATTGTAAGATTATAAACATAAAAACCAAAAAAAAGTTTCTTTTCTCAGTAAAAGAAAATATATTTTTACGAAAAGGAAAAAAAAGGTCTCTTTCCAACAAAATAAAAACAAGTGACTTTAAATAGTAAAGTAATGTGAAAGTGACCAAAGGGAAAATATCTATCGATCAGAAGCATGTGGGTTAAAGAAACTGTCATAAAGATGAAAAAGAAAAAAACATGCCGTGGTAAAACAATGACGAGACCGAGGGTTTTCTGTGTATACCTGCACTCAAAGACATTAGGCGCCACATGTATCCTTCAGCGTTGCGTAAAGCGCCGATTGCATTAAGATTATCAGAACAAGCAGAAAGTGACTTTGAATAGTAAAGTAATGTGAAAGTGACCAAAGGGAAAATATCTATCGATCAGAAGCATGTGGGTTAAAGAAACTGTCATAGAGATGAAAAAGAAAAAACATGCAGTGGTAAACAATGACGGGACCGAGGGTTTTTTGTGTCTACCTGCACTCAAAGACATTAGGCGCCGCATGTATCCTTCAGCGTTGCGTAAAGCGCCGATTGCATTAAGATTATCGGAACAAGCAGAAAGTGACTTTGAATAGTAAAGTAATGTGAAAGTGACCAAAGGGAAAATATCTATCGATCAGAAGCATGTGGGTTAAAGAAACTGTCATAGAGATGAAAAAGAAAAAACATGCAGTGGTAAAACAATGACGAGACCGAGGGTTTTCTGTGTATACCTGCACCCAAAGACATTAGGCGCCGCATGTATCCTTCAGCATTGCGTAAAGCGCCGATCGCATTAAGATTATCGGAGCAATCAGAGTCCGTTTTTGGCACACTGACTGTACCGACTAAGTGGCGCTGCGAGGAAGCAAAAGAGAAAGGGTCACTAGCAAACGTAAAATTTTTCTGTGGATGGATAGTCTTTGCATTAAGATTATCGGAGTAATCAGAGTCCGTTTTCAGCACACTGATAGCGCCGACTAAGTGGCGCTGCGGGAAAGCGAAAGGGTCACTAGCAAACATAAAGTTTTTTCGGCGGATGGAGAGTCTTTTTTTGTAGCGCTGCCCACTATGCATTTTCTTGAACGTTGCACAAAAATTTACCTGCTTTTAGGAGAGAAGGAAAAGAATGTCCTTTCTCTTAATGCAGTACACTGTGTGTGTTCTTTTTTGAGTTGCAGGTGCATGAAAATAATGAATCATGCAACCTTTAAGATATAATACTGTCTTTATCTTTTTGAAAAAAAATCTTTTTTGAGAAAAAAATTTAATGTAAGGGTCGGCTATCTTTTTTCATCTTGTTTAAAAAAAAGAGGATTCTTATTTGTAAAAGATATGGAAAAATATTCCTTGACCAAAGGAAAAATATCTATCGATCAAAAGAAGGTGGCTTAAAGAAAAAAAGTCATAGAGATGAAAAAAAGGAAAATATGCAATCGTAAACATTAATCTTTCAAAAGGAAAAAACATCTTGGGACTCCCTACCGTATGGGGCCACCTACAAATCAAACAAAAAAAGGTAACTCTTATGGGTTTATACACATATTGGATTCTAAATCACATGGAGTAGGGAAGGGTGGGCGTGAACAAAATACTGAAATTCAAAAAATCACACGGAGAAGGGGATACTCTTATGTGCTTATACACACATCGGATTCTCGATCACATGGAGTAGGGAAGGGTGGGCGTAAATAAAAACCAAAATTCAAAAAATCACTCGAAGAAGGGGATACTCTTATGGGCTTATACACACATTACATTCTAGATCACTTTGAGGAGAGAAGGGGTGATCCAGAATGAACCTGAGCCAGTATGCCTATAGCTTATCTACTTCTCTGAAAGATTCGCAGAATATTAGCACGGAATATTCCGTTAATATTCGAATGTCCTTGATTCTTCTTACATTGAAATATTCCATGGAATATTCTTAAGAGATTTGAAGAATATATCAGTGGAAGGTTTGGGTAATCTGACATCCGTCATGAAATGTTTTTGGAACATATTTGGAAGATTAAGACGGAAGATTTAGAGTTTTCGATTTACCACGAAATGTTTCTGGAATATTTCATGAAAGGTTATGAAATGCTGTGAGGAAATAGTATATATATTATATGATAACACATTAAACCTATACATCAATACATATACGCATACATAAACATTTTGTTATAAAATCGCATTTACATATCCGCTCAGGGCCGGCCTTTGGGCAGGGCGAGCGGGGCGACCGCCCCGGGCCCCGCGCTTTCAGGAGCCCTGCTAAAACTTAAAATTAAGAAGATAAAAGTTAATATCGTCTTAAATAATTTTTAGTTTTCGAATTAAGAAAATATGAAGTAGATGAGTAATAGATGTTGTTTCAAATATTAAATAAATTAAAAAAAAAATTTTAACAAAAAAAGCCGACTTTAAAAACATTGCACTAAATAATAACAAATAATATATTATCCTTAGAAATTATACGCATACTACGCACCTAACACGTGTGTAGCAAACATATAGACTATCTAATTATTTGCAAGAGCACAAACAAATTATTTTTTTTTTTAGGCTGCTTACAAAGAAATTAACTAATAAGTAAGACAATATATACATAAAAATATTAGAATTTTCGGAGCCGGTGTTAAACTAAAAAAATAACTTCAAATCTAAAAAAATTTTTTAAAGTTAACAAAGGAAGCGATACATATCTGATAAAACGTTAAAAAATATTAAGAAAACTATTTATAAGAATATTTTTTATTATATTTTTTTTAGATTTAAGGGAATTTTTTCAGGCCAAAAAATTTAATATTTTTATGTATATGTCTTACCTATTAGCTAATTTCTTTGTAAGCAATTTAAAAGGACGCTGGATCTCTCTATCCTTTTTTACTTAAAAAATGTAGGTTTTTAGAAAAACTAGTGATTATTGATAGAAATTAAGAGCTGTCCGCAACTTGTACAGTAAAAAAAAATATTTTTTCTGATAAGGACAAATTAATTTTGATGTTTTGTTTTCAAGAAAATTTTGACATACTTAAAAAATCATAAGTGAGGCTAAAGATTATGATTTTCTAAGTATGTCAAACTTTTCTTGAAAACAAAGAGCATCAAAATTAATTTGTCCTTATCAGAAAAATATTGTTTTTTACTGTATAAGGAGCTTAATTTCCATCAATAATTACTAGTTTTTCCAAAAAACTACAGTTTTCGATTAGAAAAGGATGGAGAGATCCAATGTCCTCTTAATAAAAAAATAATTCATTTATGCTCTTGCAAATAATTAGATGGTCTATATGTTCGCTACACATGTGTTAGATGCGTACACGGAAAAAAATATTGGCATCGCACAGTCCTAAAAAATATCAGTATAAAGTCTATCGACTTTTAGTATGGAAATTGTATAATGTACAGCCAAAATAAGTTCTACATATCGTCTGTCTTGAGAATGATAAAATAAAGGACTTAAGTAAACCCACTTGTGTCTCGTGCAAGTCTCATACAATGTACATTAATACCCCCGCCAGTCACAAAACCTATTCCCGCTCATGCAAAGGACTGGGTATTAACAAGCGTATATCCCCCTCCAGTCTCATTGCACGATATACTGACTTAGTCTTGCTCACCGGCCACATTCTGTCCCATGAATGGTTTTCTATTTGTTCCGTACTCGACACGTTCGGAAATGCTATTACGTGGACGCGCAAGAGTCTCATCATTAGATCTTTATATATAATTTGGTCTCGCATGATAGGAAATTATATTAAATACTTTTAATTTTGCTTTTAATTATTTATGATCAACTCAAGAATGTTTAGCAAACAATTAAAAAACAAATGCGACATTTTTCTTAAAAATAAAAAAACTGATTATTTAAATGAGGCATTATGTTTCAAATGTTATATTTTCATAAAATAAACTACAATACTTCTTGCCATGTATATGATTTACACATATGTAATATACATATTATGTAATTTATTACCTAATTAACCATATCTTTTTTGCAATAAATCATTTTTTACATTGTTCTGAAAATATAAGAAAGATTTATTTATGAAATTTAAATTTTTTATTTTTCTAGAACTAATTAATAAGTTACGATTTTCTAATCTTTGAAAGAAAAATTTTCAAGTATTTCCTTATATTTCTAATCTTAGTTTTATGTTCATTTAAAATAATAAGAAAAATTTTAGAGAAAGGTTTTTTATTTGATGATTAAATTGTGAAATAAATTTGATTAAAAAAGCTTTACTAAATATATGAAATCGCTTAGACGAGGACAGATAAAATCGAGATATTCCATAATTCCCAACTCTTAACCCCTTTGACTTATAATGAGGAGACTATTTGAGATCAAAATCTTTACTTTAATAAATTTAATATTGTCATTAATATAAAATATTTAATCAATTCCGTTAAAAAAAATTGAATTTATTCATTTCAACATATATTTTAAAATAATAAAATATTTTATTATCTGTTCTCACCTAAGCGATTACATAGATTGTAACGTTTTTCTCTTTCGGAAGGGGGAAATAGGTGTAATCTCCTGTTGCCGGACGCTTCAGGGATTGCCAGGGTAAGATCGGTAGGAGTTGGAGGGACAGAAGGTGGAAGATAAAGGAAAGTAACCAGGTTAAACACGTTTGGTTATGCTAGGGAGTATCTTGCCTTAATAAACTCATTTACAACGACGATCACAATAATAAAATAATAATAAACCGTTAATCAAAACTAAACCTATTTCTCTATATAATACAAGTAAACTAACCTAACCTTAAATGAAAATACAATTTACAAAGTAATTAGTTTTTATTAGTCTTGGCCACTTGACGGCTATTTGATAAAAGAATAATTGAATTGATTAATAAATTTTTAAATGATTCCAAATAATAGTTTATCTTTAGCTAAGAGATTCGTTTGGTTATAACGGCCTGGATGGTCTTATATGTACCGGCGGCTTTTACCTGTAACAATGAGCAAACAAAAGAAACAAAAGATTAATAGCTAAATAACTACAATACTAATAGGCGAACTTCACCTAATATCGCAATAATTAACGCTACGACAGTGATGGGTAGACGGCACTCTTAATTATCTAAATTACCAATCTCTATTGGCGCGCGAAGCCCTTAGTTGATGCAAAGACAATACCCAACAAGCAAACGGTGTCAAAGAAAGAATTAAAAAAGAATTCTTTATGTATACTTTCGTAAACGAAAGTATCAATAAAGAGTTCTTAATGATTGCTTTATTTATTCACGAATGTCCAACCACTTTAGTTTTTAAAGTATTCACAAAGTATTCACAAACAATTCTTTTGATTGAATCACATTCGCAAAATACTTTTTTTAATCATCAAATTATAAATAATCCTTCAATTTTACATGATTATGAAAAACAAAAAAATGTTATAATTGATTAAAAATAAGCTATCAAATTAAAAAAAAAAAAAAATTATTTGTTCGAGATTTGAACCACGGTTCTTGAGGATGTCAAACAAAATAAAAAAAAAGTGTTGCCCATGACTTAGTCTTCTTGGCTACCGACTCATCTGTTAATAAATTCTCGAAACTTGTACATGTTCATTGGTATAAGCATAAAAAATGTTAGTGAATTTGTTAGTTAACTATTCATGGTTAATAATATTAGCCAAACTACATTTTTATTTGAATAATTCAACTATAGTAGATTTTCTTACAAGGAGATAAAATGAAACTTCCGCACGTACGTGTTATGACCGTCATAAACACGTACGTGCGGGCGTTTCATTTAATCTTCGTGTAAGAAATAATGCTTTTCTCTATCCCTAGGCGAAACCACGTAAATATAATTGTTATATAAATTAACAATTATATTTGCTTTTTTTGTATTAGCGCGTGTATGTGTTGTTCTTTGCTGCCGCCCAGCATTTGTCACGCGAGTGACAACGAGCGTGACGGGGCTGGCGGCGGCAGCAAAGAAAAACACATGCACAAGCCTAAATCACGAGATAAAGAAAGACACATAAAAAACACGCGCACAAGAATCCTCTTTTATGAACGAGAAAGAGAGAGAGAGAAACACATAAAAACACACGCACAAGCCTCTTTTATTTTTTTATATGATTTAAAATGAGAAAAAAAGATTTTGTACATTTTTATAACACGACACTACTTATGATATAAGATTTTAAAGTTTAGAATCATATTTTATTAGAATACAATTCGTTTTAATTTATAAGCGCAACGTATATATCGTCTGTCTTTTTTTTTGTTATGAGAGAGACAAAGACAGAATACAATCATAAACACGAGCCTACGGCTTTTACCAACAGTTTTGGTTAGGTCGAGTCTATGTTTCTCTTCGAGAGATATTTTAACGTGAGGCACGGAAGGCGCCGACAGGAGGCGTGTTAGTCATTTCAACTGTAGCTAAAAGTGCTACTTCTTCTAGTGTAAAGGCTCGGCGGAACCGCGTGGTTTCGCCTAAGGGATAGAGAAAAAAATTTATTAAGTATTCAAGAGATACCTTAATTTGATAAAAGAAATTTTTTGTGAAGTCATGGTTAATTTAATTTAAATTGAAGAATGTTTAGATATTTGTTTAAATTCTCAAAATGAGAATTTATTTTAACACACTTAAAATATTTATATATTTTGTTTTATAAAATGTTAACAATTTTTTCATTTAAAATAGATAAAAATTATTTATATTATTAAATGATTAATTAAATTGAATTTTTACAATTTATAAAATTATCAGGAATTTCAAGTTTTCAATTTTGAATTTCATGAAAATCAAAATTAAAAATGATTTTAAAATAATCTGAAAAGCAATAAATATCCATTACATCTTTCGATTTTTGAAAGTGACTAAGGTACTAGAAAATCAGTGTTTCAAAAGTATACTTTTTGATATGAATACTTTGGATTATGATTGCTGTTTCAAAAAAGAATTCTTTATGAATACTTTCTTAATCCTTTTAAAATATTTATAAAGATACGTTGAAGAGTTGTTTTTTATTTAAATTTTGTGGAAGAATACTTTGTGAATATTTTATGAATACTTTCTTAATATATTTTATATTAACTTCAGAGCGGACATTCGTGAATTCTTAAAGAATTCTTTTTTCCAGATGTGTGCTTATTGGGTAGGTGGCTGACACCCTTAACTTATTCTAAAGTCTAATATCTACGCGGCTATCGAACGGAGTCCTTTAACTAACATAACAATGTAATGGGTGGACGACACCCTTAATTCAATCTATATTTCACGTACACGCGGACACGACAGCTGTGGGTGGTTGGCACCCTTAATTAAGCTAGTTGCGAGATGTGAAATAGAATATCAGATTTTGGGTGGACGTCACTCTTGAATTTAATGGTGCAAAGGCCGGTATTGTGACGGCAAAAGATTGCAAGTTTATGCTCGTAGGTGATATAGATTAGCACCTGTATGCTCACTGGACATGCCTCTATGCTTTCTGCATATGCATTATAGCGTAAACCTGTGTGCGCACTTGGTCTACCCTCATGTGCAAGAGTGTGAGAAGCTCTGCCTTAGCTGTGGTGCTCCACAAGCCAAGACAGCCAGCCACTAAAGCCAGGTAAAGAGAGAGGGGAGACCATAGTTTACACTGCTCTGGCTTGGCTAGCTTCTTGGCTCCTTACATCCGAGCCTCATTTTTCCCATTGCGCGCCACGACGCGCAGGGTTGCCACCTACCCAACAAGCAAACAGTGTCAAAGAAAGAATTAAAAAAGAATTCTTTATGTATACTTTCGTAAACGAAAGTATCAATAAAGAGTTCTTAATGATTGCTTTGTTTATTCGCGAATGTCTGACCACTTTAGTTTTTAAAGTATTCACAAAGTATTCTTAAACAATTCTTTTGATTAAATCACATTCTCAAAATACTTTTTTTAATCATCAAATTATAAATAATCCTCCTATTTTACATGATTATGAAAAACAAAAAATGTTATAATTGATTAAAAATAAGCTATTAAATTTAAAAAAAAAAAAAAAATTATTTGTTCGAGATTCGAACCACGGTTCTTGAGGATGTCAAAGAAAATAAAAAAAACTGTTGCCCATGACTTAGCCTACTTGGCTACCAACTCATCTGTTAATAAATTCTCGAAACTTGTACATGTTCATTGGTATAAGCATAAGAAATGTTAGTAAATTTGTTAATTAATTATTCATGGTTAATAATATTAGCCAAACTACATTTTTATTTGAATAATTTAAGTAAAAATTTATTAAATATTCAAGAGATACCTTAATATAATAAAAGAAATTTTTTGTGAAGTCATGGTTAATTTAATTTAAATTGAAGAATGTTTAGATTTAGATATTTGTTTAAATTTTAAAAATGAGAATTTATTTAAAACACACTTAAAGTATTTATATATTTTGTTTCATAAAATGTTAACAATTTTTTCGTTTAAAATAGATAAAAAATATTTAAATTATTAAATGATTAATTAAATTGAATTTTTACAATTTATAAAATTATCAGGAATTTCAAGTTTTCAATTTTGAATTTCATGAAAATCAAAATTAAAAATGATTTTAAAACAATCTGAAAAGTGATAAAATATCCATTACATCTTTCGATTTTTGAAAGTGACTAAGTTACTAGGAAATCAGTGTTTCAAAAGTAAACTTTTTGACTACTTTATGAATACTTTGGATTATGATTACTTTTTCAAAAAAGAATTCTTTATGAATACTTTCTTAACCCTTTTAAAATATTTATAAAGATACGTTGAAGAGTTGTTTTTTATTTAAATTTTGTGGAAGAATACTTTGTGAATATTTCATGAATACTTTATTAATATATTTTATTTACTTCAGAGCGGACATTCGTGAATTCTTAAAGAATTCTTTTTTCCAGATGTGTGCTTATTGGGTAGCACCTGAGCTCGAAACTGTTGTTTTCTAGTAGCTTGGCTGCTAGGCAGGAGATTCAACTGCGCGAGTATGAATACTCGTCGCAAGATTTAATAAAGTTCCTATTAATTCAATCAAATTTTTAAAAAAATATTATTAAATAAGAAATCTTCCGCTAAAATTTTTCTCATTATTTTCAATAAACGTAAAATCAACATTATAAATATAAGGAGATATTTGAAAATCTTATTACAGTAATTGTTTCAATATTAAATAAGAAAAATAATTCTAACTGCAATATTAATTAAATATTTAAATATTAGGTATTTGAAAATAATCAAATTAGGCTACTATTTCTGCCTTGATTGAAAGCGACAGTGTTTTTTTAAAAATAATTCTGTAACTTTTTAAAGGCATTCACCATTTCTTTTATCTTTCTGTTTTATTGATTAATTAAAGTAAATAAATAATAACCTATGATATATTTTTTTCGAATATGTTTAAAATTTAAATATAGAATTACTATTTCAATTATAATTATTTTCATTATTTGATATTTCAATATCGGTAAAAATTATCACATCATTACTAATAATTTTTTTTTTTAACTTGTAGCTGAAAAATGGTTTTTTATAATTTTAAGAAAAGCTGAAATTTTAAAACGGCTCGAACAATTTTATTTAACGCAAAAATTTTTAATATGATTAAAAAATTTTTTTCATTGGAATAATACAAATCGGATAAAAACTTTTTGAATACATTTCATCTCTACTTAATTTAATTTAGATGATTTTATCTCTACTTTATTTAACTTACTAGGAGAGTGTCACGCCTCCGGATCACAGATTTTGCTCAAACTTCGGAATAAGTTTTTAGATGATAAAATATGGAAAAAGCTAAAGTTATAGTCATAAATACTCAATATTTCCCTAGTTACAGGCAATTAAAGAAAATCACTAAAAAAGTTACTAGATTTTTAAACGCATATAGTTCTTTAGCGTCGATAGCAACAAGCTTGAAACTTTTTTTTAAATTAAAGCTGAGCTCAAATCCTTTCGAATTAGTAGTTATAGCATGTAAAAATATTATTTTTTTCCAAAGTTAGAGCGTGATAAACATTGGACCTGATTTTTCTTTTAAAAACATTAATTAATAATAAAAGCTGAAATTAGGTCCAATCCTTATTACGCTCTAACTTTGGGGAAAAATAATATTTTTACATGCCATAACTACTAATTCGGAAGGATTTGAGCTCAGCTTTAATTTAAAAAAAGTTTCAAGCTTGTTGCTATCGACGCTAAAGAACTATATGCGTTTAAAAATCTAGTAACTTTTTTAGTACTTTTCTTCAATTGCCTGTAACTAGGGAAATATTGAGTATTTATGACTATAACTTCAGCTTTTTTTCATATTTTATCATCTGAAAACTTATCTCGAAGTTTGAGCAAAATCCGTGATCCGGAGGTGTGACACTCTCCTAGTTAGATGAATTCCTTTTTCTTTTCTAACATTAGACCGATCATTCTATAATGTAGTGATAAATAAAAATTATAAAATATAAATACATCTATTTCATATTATCTACATTACATTACATTATTTTAAGTAAAACTATAGAACGATATTCACCTACATTTCTTTGATATAATCAAAATTTTTTTGTTCATTAATTATATTAAAATCATAGCTTTTATGTATAAAAACTTTTTAGCATAAAACAGTACCATAAAAATTTTATTCGTGGGTCTAGCAAATAGTTTTGTTAATATATAATATTTATAATATTTCGTTGTATTAAAAAGAATTTTATTCAATGTATGAAATATCACTACAATGAATAGTTATTTTTTTAAACCTTTTGTCCTAAAATATCGTATGATACCATAATTAAGAAAGTATAAATAAGAACATTTTTCATTTTTATTTATACAATATAAAAGACAGGGACAATATATATCTGTAGAAAATAATATATACAATTTTATTTATATGTATTTTAAAAAACTTTATGTTGCTAAAAAAATTATAAATTTTTAAAATTATTTGACGATTTTTTAATTGATTTCAGAACTTTCATGAACCAAAATTGCAAATAAATCAAATTATAAGTAAACACTTGATGATTATATAATTTATTTCAATATTTGTAAGAGCTGAAATTAAAATTAATATGTAAATAAGTTATAATATTTAGAATATGTTAAAAAAAAAACATTTGATACATAAACGCCTGAAATATAGTTTTTATAAAAGTTTATTTATTTAATTTAAGAACTTAAATTCAAACCTTATTTTTCGGATAGTAGAATCAATAGTATATACTTTATGATTAGTTCTAGTACTATGATAATTCCTGTAAACAGTTTTTTTTAAAGATAAATTTCACGTATTTGAAATATTTTAAACAAAAATGGTTATATATTTATGTATTACAAGTTACTTTTATGTTCAATTGAAAAAAAATGAATAAAAGAAAAAATACTTGATGATTAAACAATTAATTCGAATACTTTCATTAGTTAAATTTTGAAATAATTATTTAAAAAAAAAAAAAAATACTTCATACAATGAAACATAAGAATTAAATTTAAGAATCAAAATTATATTCTCAAATACACAAATATTGTTTATAAAAATATTAAAATTGCTTTAGATACTTGTTCAAATTTTCTTGAGAAAGTGTAGTTAATGAGAATGCAAAAAGTGAATCGTCGCTATCTAGCGGTGGCATATGTCACTCCCTACAAAGTAAATTTAAATCGTGGACGCAAAATTTAAACTAAATAAAAAATTTTAATTATTAAAAAAAAAGTTCTATTTATATAAACTTAAAATCATCATAACTTCGGTTCTGATTGATAAAAAAATTTGATGGATGGTTTATTTTTAAGAGTTTGTGAATATTTTTGATAAATTAATAAATAAAAGCATAAACGAATTGTAAAAAGACGTGATAGTTGGAAAAATGGCATGATGCACCATGGTATCAATACTTTAAAATAGAAAATATAAAAAAAACGTTTGAAAATCTGTTTAAAAAGAATAAGGCAAAATGGCATATTCTTACCTATCCTAAAAGTTAGTATTTTTTATGTATAAAAACAGAAAAATTTTAACAAACAAAAAAATATAGTTTTTGAGAAAATTGCGTTTTAAAAAAATCGCTTTTTTTGGTTTTTTTATGAATAACTCAGAGAAATTAACTCGTATCGCAAAAATCGAAACGGCATTTAAAACTAGACTAAATTTTGCACATTTTCATTAACAGAACGTCCAAAAAGGTCAAAAATTGACGGAGCTACGGCAATTTAAAAATTGAAGAATTAATTATTTTCAAGCTGTATTTTTAAGCGTTCTATGAGGTAAATTTTATCTTTAGATTCATATTGGAAGGTATTTTTATCACTTAAGATAGAAAAAAAAAATTTGATCGATGACGGCCTGCATGAATCTGAATGGAATCAGTCTATAATTAAATGAATTCTTGCGCACCAACTTATAAGGAAATCAATGACGTGACTCTTATACGTCTACATATCAGCCCTAGCAAATACGTCTAATACAAAACGACTTAAAAACAATGCATGGGACAGAAAGTGGCTGGTGAGTGAGACTAACAAGTCAGTTCAACGCGCTACGGGACTGGATGGAGGCATGTACCTGCTAATACATAGTCCTTCGTACGAGCCTTATTAGCTGCTGCAATTGACGAGACTTTTAAACAACACAAGATAAGACTCGCACAATATAATAATGAGTTAATTCGTGTCGTATGTTTCGTTATACTAATTAAAGCGATTGATATGACTTTTAACGTCTGAGCTACTGCTTATGTTTGTTCTGAATCAATGTACTAAAGTAGGCCTCGATTTCGTGGGACTACAAGTCTCCAATATTTCTTTCCGTGTAGTATGCGTATAATTTCTAAGGATAATATATTATTTGTTATTTTTTAGTGCAATGTTTTTAAAATCGGTTTTTTTTTTAATTTTTTAATTTCTACTTTTTAGTGAAGCTTCTTACCAAAAGAACAAATATGAGTAGACCTACTAATCGAATATTTAACGCCAGCCTAAAAAAAATTGACTCAAATCTGAAAAAAATGTGATAAAAAATATTTTTAAAAATAGTGTTTTAAATATTTTTTAACATTTCATTAGGTATCTATCGCTTCCTTTGTTTAATTTCAAAATTTTTTTAAAAATATCTATGAAATATTTTTTTGACACACGCTCCTTCATATAAAAAATAATTTAGTTATGCACGGAAATAGTAATTTTTTCCTCCAGGAATTTTTTTTGTTCTTGAATAATTTGCTTGTACTAAATAAGTATTAGCCCAGTACTTATAAGACACGTATGAGACTTTTCTAGAGACATTCTCTATCAGATAAATAAAAGGTTAAGATTGGTTCAGAAATAACGGAGTTTTAAGGAAACAAACATATAAAAAAAATTCAATCGATTTGATAACCTTCTCCTTTTTTAAAGTTGGTTAAAAATAAAGTATCGTTTGAAAAATATTTTTATTTTTTGTGGTAAAAAAACAGTAAATATTGATTTCAATAGTCTAATTCTATCCCACACAGCATGAAAGATATCATTGGAATATTCCGAAATATTCCAATAGAATATTTCGTTAAAATATGTATGGAAGCTTTATAAAAAAAAGAGAAATATTTCTGAAATATTGCAAAGGAAACTTTCTACGAAGAACCGCTGGAAACCTCCGTAAACCTACCAAGGAAGATTCCGTTAGAAGATTAATGAATCATTGCACCAGAAGGTTTCATAAAAGCTTTATAGAAGACTCCGTTTTCCTTGCGGGAAAATGTTATAAATTTTCACTAGAATATTCCGACTTAAGTCTCCTGGAAGAATCCATAAACCTTCCAAGAAAGATTCCGTTGGAAGATTGATGAATCATTGCACCAAAAGATTTCATGGAAACTTGAATGAAAGACTCCGTTTACCTTTCAGCAAAATATGGAAAATTGTCACTGAAACATCCCAGTGGAAGGCTTCTAAAAGCTTTCGTAAACCTTCCAAAGAAGACTCCGTTGGAAGATTGATGAATCATTGCACCAAAAGATTTCATGGAAACTTGAATGAAAGACTCCGTTTACCTTTCAGCAAAATATGGAAAATTGTCACTGAAACATCCCAGTGGAAGGCTTCTATAAGCTTCCGTAAACCTTCCAAAGAAGACTCCGTTGAAAGATTGTTTAATCATTGAACCAAGAAATTTCATGAAAGCTTGAATGGAAGACTCCGTTCACCTTTGAGCGAAATATTGGGAATTATCATTGAAACATTTCAGTGGAAGGCTTCTGAAAGCTTCCGTAAACCTTCCAAGAAAGATTCCGTTGGATGATTATTTAATCATTGCACCGAAAGATTTCATGGAAACTTGAATAAAAGACTCCGTTCACCTTTTAGCGGAATATTAGAAATTGTTATTGAAGCATTCCAGTGGAAGGCTCCTGAAAGTTTCCGTAAACCTTCCAAGGAAGATTTCGTTGGAAAATTAATGAATTATTGCATCGAAAGATTTCATAGAAGCTTAAATGGAAGACTCCGTTTACCTTCCAGCGAAATATTGAAACTGTCATTAAAACATACCAGTGGAAGGCTCCTGAAAGCTTCCGTAAACCTTCCATGAAAGATTCCGTTAGAAGATTCATGAATCATTGCACCAAAAGATTTCATGGAAGCTTCATAGAAACTTCGTTTTCCTTCCGCAGAGACGTTAGGGATTTTCACTGCAATATTCCGATTTTAGTCTCCTAAGAGATTTCGTAAACCTTTCAAGAAAGATGCCGTTGGAAAATTGATGAATCATTGTACCAAAAGATTTCATAGAAGCTTAAATGGAAGACTCCGTTTACCTTCCAAAATATTGAAAATCATCATTAAAACATTCCAGTGAAAGGCTCCTGAAAGCTTCCGTAAACCTTCCAAGAAAGATTCCGTTGGAAGATTCATGAATTATTGCACCAAAAGGTTCCATGGAAGCTTTATAGGAGACTCCGTTTTCCTTTCGGAGAGATATTAGGGATTTTTACTGGAATATTCCGATTCAAGTCTCCTGGAAGATTCTGTAAACCTTCCAAGAAAGATTCCGTTGGAAGATTGAGGAATCATTGATCTGGAAGATTTCATGGAAGCTTGAATAGAAGACTCCGTTTATCTTTTGGCGAATTATGAAAGATTTTCACTGAAATATTCCGGTTCGAGTATCCTGGAAGCTTTCGTAAACCTTGCAAGAAAGATTCTGTTGGAAGATTAACGAATTATTGCAGGGAAAGACTCAAGGAAGCTCTAAGGAAGACTGCATTTACCTTACAGCTAAATATTGGAAATTTTTGACTGAGACATTTGGGCAGAAGGCTTCAGGAAGCTTTTGTATACATTACATGGAAGATTTCATCAGTAGACTAATGAACCAGGAATTATTATTTTGAATGGATGTAAAACGGACACTTCACTAGCACTCATAAATATGGCTTATCCTCGTTTGTAAGTTAATAAAAAACAATGTTTGTGACGCTATAGCTACACCAAAAAGACATTTTTATAAAAATGAGATAATTGTTATAAAAATTAGGTAATTTTTTTAACGAAAATGACTTCATTTCAATAACAAATAACAAGTCCTTTTCCATTCAAATTGTTTATTATATCTAATGACGATATTTTTGCAATACATTACTTGACACACTAAAAAGCGTTTTAAATAACGTCATTTAGTATGTTAGGGATTAGGACAAAAAAATTACGTCGTTTAGTATGTTAAATGTTAACGAAAAATGACGTCATTTTTTAATAACAATGACGTTCTTTTTTATTCAACTCCCCACATAGCATGAAATATTTCTGAAATATTTCTGAAATAGTTATTAAATATTTCATTGAAAGATTCTGAATAAAACAGAAATATTGATATGAAATGTTTCTGAAATATTGATATATCCACCTAGAAGATTGATTTGAAATATTTCATGTAATGTTTCTGTAACATTCTTACATAATTTTGTGAAATATTAATTTGTAATATTGTTGAAAGATTGCAGCAACATTTGATCGAAAGATTCATGGAAGATTATGAATCTTTCAAGAAATGTTTCTGAAATGTTTCTAAAATCTTTCATAAAACATTGATTCGTAATATTGTTGAAAGATTGCAGAAATATTTTATTAAAGGATTCATAAAAGATTATGAATCTTCCAAGAAATGTTTCTGAAATATTTCTAAAATCTTTTATGAAATTTTGATTGGTAATATTGGTGAAAGATTCTATCAGATATTATTTCTGATTTCGTAAGAGTTGCATCTCAAACCATATTAGATACCTATACATTTATTTGTTATTCAGAATTTAAGCGCTTATTTATTTGTATCAAGAATTTTCGGTCTTATATACTAAATGAGAGAACGTCTCACCACTTGCGAGAGTTCGTCAACCGCATTTACGATACCATGAAACTATAATCAAGTAGCCACCTGCTGGCAATATGGAAGAATTGCTACGCACGCAAGAAAACTACAAATATTAAGAGGCGGCCGTATAGTTCTGTCCTTGTCTAATCTGAATTTTCGTTATAATTAGTAAACTAAATATTTTTATACAAAAGTAAGGACAGAGCCCAATAGATTTAAGGATGAATAGACGATTCTATTCTATGAAAAAATATAAAATTTTCATTAGTTTTCGAGTGAAGTCTGAAACGGAAAAAGAGTTGAACACTTCAATCAAATTTAACTCTTTTTCCGTTTCAGACTTCACTTGAAAACTAATGAAAATTTTATATTTTTTCATAGAATAGAATCGTCTGCTCATCCTTAAATCTATTGGGCTCTGCCCTTACTTTTGTATAAAAATATTTAATTTAGCCATAATAACGAAAATTTAGATTAGACAAGGACAGAACTATACGGCCTCCTCTTAAGACAATATTTCTCCAATATTTAACTGTTATATTCATAAATTTTCTGGAATACTTCATGAAATATTTCTTGAAAAATTTGCGCATTATTGATTTAAGATTACATTATGATACAACAGACTCAAGTGGCACTTTATTACACGGCCGGAGTTATCGCCCGAGCGCAGGGAGGGCGATAACATAGTGCCGTGAAATGAAGTTCCACTACGGTCACGAGTATCGTATACTATTTTGTAGCACGTGGGACATAAATCCGCCAAATTAAATCTGTACTCTTCAAAATCAGTAATAAACAAAAACTATGCACTCCACGAATTATAATTCAAAAAATAAAAGCGAAAACTATAAAAAACCAATTACTACGCATCCTGTGAATGATAAATCGAAAAAAAGAAAAGAAAACTATAAATAAACTGAAACTAAACACTTCATAAATAATAGATCAAAAAAGAAAAAATAGAATATAATTTCAAAAATATACTCAAAATGTGTAATAATAATTAATTTTTATCAATATAATTGATATTATGTGAAATTGTTTGTTGAAATTATCTTCTATGAAGTCATAAATTTAAATTATGTTTCACATATGAATTAGCGTCGTAGGAGCGGGAAGGAGGTAACATGTTTAGTATAGCAATATCAATCGTACGTATTATATACTAATAGGGGGTTCCCCATAGCATTATATAATATAACGCCGAAATGACTATACCTCTTTGCTTTACATGTTACGCTACTATCAATTTTAGTTTTACTCATATCTTACTTGCTTATAATTGTTATTTAATTTAAAGAATGTTAATGTAAAAGAGTTCTAATATACTACAGCTTATTGTTATTTATAAAAATACTTTAAATAATAATTTACATGTAAAATTATTTCTTATTATATACGTTCGTTACCTAAGTAAATTCATTATTATGCCATGGCTGATTCCATTCAGATTCATGCAGGCCGTCACTGATCGAATTTTTTTTTTCTTCTAAGTAATAAAAATACCTTCTATTATGTATAAAAAGATAAAATTTACCTCGTTGAACGCTCAAAAATTTTTTTTTTCTTACTACAGCAATTTGAGTGTATGATGTAAAAACGAAAATTCAAAAATTAAAAATAAACCTCTACTTTTAAATGACTATAGCTCCATCAATTTTTAACCTTTTTGGGCGTTCTTTTAACAAAAATGTGCGGAATTCTGTCTAGTTTTGAATGCAATCTCGATTTTTGTAATACAATTTGATCTCACTAACCAGGAGAGTAACCCTTGTTTGGGTCACGGATCTTGCTGTAACTTGGGGAAATGTTTTTATACATAAAATAATGAAAAAAGCCGCGAGCATTCGGTCTAACGCTCGATCATTCCAAGATTATGAGCTATTTTGTTAAATTTCTTTGAAAAATCATTGTTCATAATATTGAATATTACTCCCCAATGGGAGCTTTTAAGTTCATTCTGCAAAATTCTTGTAAAAGTTGAGATAAAATCCTTTCGGTTAAAAAAAAACACGTTTAAAAAGCTCAACCCGTTCAAAAGTTATAGCAAAATGAAAAATATGAAAAAAATCAGCAGAATAATTTTATGAAAATTTAAGTTTAATTTTATGCTAATTTTTATAACAATTTTTATAACAATTTTTGTTTTCCCATAACTTTTGAATGGGTTGAGCTTTTTGAAAGCGTTTTTTTTTAATCACAAGGATTTTATCTTAACTTTCACTAGGATTTTGTAGAATGAACTTGGAAGCTCTTATTGAAGAGTAATATTCAATATTAAAAACAATGATTTTTCAAAGGAATCTTTGAAAATTGAACAAAATAACTCATAATCTTGGAATAATCGAGCGTTAGACTGAATGCTCGCGGCTTTTTTCATGATTTTATGTATAAAAACATATCTACAAGTTACAGTGAGATCCGTGACCCAAACAAGGGTTACACTCCTAGTAAGTTATTTACGGAAAACCGAAAAAAGCGATTTTTTTTAAACACAATTTCCTCAAAAACTATATTTTTTTTTTTTTTAATTTTTACATGATTGTATACATAAAAAATACTAACTTTTAGGGAAAGTGAGAATATGCGATTTTGCCTTAGTTTTTTTTAACAGATTTTTGAACGTTTTTTTTATATTTTCGATTTTAAAACATTGATACCATGGTGCATCGTACTATTTTTCCAACTTTACGTGTTCTTACAACTATTTCTATGCTTTTATTTATTAATATATCAAAAATATCAACAATAATTTTTAAAATAAACCCCGGATCGAATATTTTGATCAATTAGAACCAAAGTTATGACGATTTAAAGTTTAAAAAAATGCTGAAACTTTAAATAAATATATTTACTTTGAATTTTGAATTTTGAATTTGAATTTTGAATTTTGAAAAGATGAATTTTTTAAATACTAAAATATATTATTTAGTCATTTTCAATGAACAAATAATATGCGATACAATTAAGAAATGAACACTAATGAATTGAGAACTAATGTGAATAAAAAAATCCGAATTTGGATAAGACCTTTCAATTTACTTCTTGCCACTCATGTCTCGAAGTTTTGGCAGTGTAGATTTGGTTACGTTCACTTTTTCAACAGTGAATCTTTTGAATACTTTTAATTTCTTTTGCATTTCCTAACCATTTCATTTTATTTGTCTGTCGAAAAACTTCTAATTCATCCTTGCGGATAACAAGAATGTTAATCGACAAAGTATATTTTGACACGTGAGAGGTGAAATTTTCAGCGTTTCTAATAAAATCTGCGTTTTAATAAACTCTTCTTGGACAGATTATGCGTGGTAGCATAATGTTAAACTAAACCACCAATACCGTCACAAGCGCCTTTACCATGACCTGTTGCAGAAAAAAGCCATTTTCTGTTTACTTTTGAGTTTTGAAGCTCATAGAATTGATATCTATTTTTAAAATGACTGGCAGCTCCATCGGAAATGGTTATTATTTCATCAAAAGCTTGCGCAATATGTTTTTGTTTTAAGTTGTCGATAGTTAAATTTATAGCTATTAGGGCATGAGACAAATCATGTTTAATATCGTCAGAGATAGTGACATAACTGACTGTTATATTATTTCCAAAATAGCATGCTGATACAAATATTGATATTTGGTTTTTACTCCAATGATAGCTTCGAATTTTATTTTGGAGCAGAACTGTCCAATTTTCTGCAAAATCCACATGAATAACTAATTGGAAGTCATTATTTTTCGCTAAAAGTTTAACCTTTTTAATTGCTATACGTTGAATTTCTTTGACCAATTTATGAGCTCTTACAGTGAGAGCGCGATCTCTTCACTCTATTAAGAAATTTTCAATTGTGCTAGTTTTATTTAGTAAATTTGATTTTTCCCAAACACCATAAATTATTTCTTCATATAAATCTTCTTCTGTCAAAGAAATTACTTGTAAATCAATAGAATCTCCAATGGGACATTCTTTACATTCTCTTAGTACACATTTCATATCATCTTTTGAACAAAAAAGTGAAGAACATATTTTCAATTCCAAACCTGCAATGTCTTGTTTATTCTCTTTTTTATAATTATTCAAAGCATCTAACATAAGTTTAAGATTCTCGCAGTAAACGCAAAGACACGAATCGGTGGGTGGATGTGGTATAACCCACTTTGGTCTTAAAGCGTAGAATGTTGATTTACCAATTTTTGTTTTCATTTCAGGATTTTCGTCTTTAAATAATTGATATATTTCTTTTATACTTCGCGTAAGGAAGCGTTTGACTTTTTTAAATTTTCTACCATTTTCTTTGATAGATACTGTGTCGCTTTTATTCGCACTTTGACGAGAACAATTAAAATCATCGTTCAGATAATAATCCTTTACTTCCATTACAATTTCACTATCCAAAGAATGGCCACAATAGTTCTCAGACTGCTTGTAAATTTTTTTATTATTTACGAATGATCGTGCTTGATCAATCATATAAATAGTTACATTTGGTAAAACTGATAATAAATAATCTTTGGAAATATCACTTGGTATAATACTCAACAACCGCACTTTCTCAAGAAAATTTGAACAATTATCTAATGCAATTTTAATATTCTCAAGCAATTATCATTTGTTTTACATTCATTATTTTCATTCAATGCGGGCAAATCCGTTATATCGTAGACTCTCATCATTTTACTTGCTATTTGTGAATCAAATGCATCGTTCATTTGTTTTCTTTTTCGGAGAGCATAAGATTCTCGCATCTTGATATTGATACTTTGAGGCATTTTAATTGGTGAAATGTTTAATTTCAAATTACTTAGAGTCTCGTAGAGCTGTTCTACCACAGCCTCACTATGAATAAAATCTTCCGAAGATTGTTGACTGCTTGAAGTCGATGAAATAGGCGTATTTTTCACTTTATCCAATAATATTTTGTAACACAAAGGGCATACTTTATCTTCTCTAGAGAAAGAAGTATTTGGATACAAGCGCTTCAAAGACTCCGTTAGATCACCTAATTCTCTAAGCGGACTTTTGGAGCAATCATAAACAACTTTTTTGTGCCTTTCTTTTAAATCCTTGCACTTCACTTTAAGAATCAGTGATGCCACTATTGATATTCTGTTCAATGACAGATAAAAAAAAATAATTTTTCTTAAACATCTTTATTTTTTATCTTCCTTTTCTTATATTTTTAAACGCGTCAAGTCGTTAATGAGAATGTAAAGAATGAATCATCGCCACCTAGTGGTGACATGCGTCAACTCCTTACAAAATAAATTCCAATTCTAGGCGCGAAATTCGAACTTATAAAAAAATTATATTCTCCAACAAAAAAATTTTTATTATGATAATGTATCATAAAAAGAGGATAAATGGTTATGTATTCTTTCATCAAAATAACTTTTTTTTAAATCAAAAAATTTATATCTTCGGATTTTAATCTTTAACGAAAATTGCGTTTCCTTAATGTAAATATCATATTTATTTAAAGTTTTAGCATTTTTTTTTAAACTTTAAATCGTCATAACTTTGGTTCTAATTGATCAAAATATTCGATCCGGGGTTTATTTCAAACATTATTGTTAATATTTTTGATATATTAATAAATAAGAGCATATAAATAGTTGTAAGGAAACGTAAAGTTGGAAAAATAGTATGATGCACCATGGTATCAATGTTTTAAAATCGAAAATATAAAAAAAACGTTTAAAAATCTGTTAAAAAAAACTAAGGCAAAATCGCATATTCTCACCTACCCTAAAAGTTAGTATTTTTTATGTATAAAATCATGTAAAAATTTAAAAAAAAAAATATAGTTTTTGAGAAAATCGTGTTTAAAAAAATCGCTTCTTTCGGTTTTCCGTAAATAACTCGGTGAGATCAAATTGTATTACAAAAATTGTGATTGCATTTAAAACTAGACAGAATTCGCACATTTTTGTTAAAAGAACGCCTAAAAAGGTTGAAATTTGACGGAGCTATAGTCATTTAAAAGTAGAGGTTCATTTTCAATTTTTGAATTTTCGTTTTTACATCCAACACTAAAATTGCTGTAGTAAGAAAAAAAATTTTTCTGAGCGTTCTACGAGGTAAATTTTATCTTTATATACATAATAGAAGGTATTTTTATTACTTAAAAGAAAAAAAAAAATCCGATCAGTGACGGCCTGTATGAATCTGAATGAAATCAGCCCCATGTAAAAAAGTGCTACCTAGGTAACAGAAAAGCGTTACTTAAGTGCGGATTTAGGTCCCGCATAATTTTTTATTTCAAAAAAACTATTTAAGACGATTTGCTGTCCTTCTCTAATTGAGTTTTTTGTTAAATACTAAAGTTTTAATCGATGTATTTGCAAATTGAAGGTTGAGCGCAATAGATATTATTATAATGAATATTTATGCACAAGAAAAAAAACGAAGCAGTAGAATTTTTAATTTTTGTGCATAAATATTAATAATAATAATATCTATTGCACTTAACCTTCAATTTGTAGATACATCGATTAATACTTGAATGAATAACAAAAATCTCAATTGGACAAGGATAACAAATCCGGCCTGCTCTTAAGTTTTTATACATGATAATAAAAATTATTAGAAATTATTTTTTTGTTAGCTGAAAACTACTCTCTAAATATAATCCAGTGAATTATTTCACTGAAAAACGAGTAAAAAATTTACTTAAGTGAATGCAAAATACGGACATTACAGTTTTCCAAATTATTGGTTCTTAATCCAAGATTTTTAAAAATATCTCTATATTATAGTCTTCCATATCTACTAATGAAAAGCCTAATATAAAGATATTCCTCAAAATTTTTGAATCAAGATAAAAAATTTGAAAATCTGCAATGTTGGTAACTATTTAGAAATCATATACCCTATTACATCCCCTTAACCTTCAGTGTTTCTTTTATTCTACTGAAACATCATTGAAAATTCAACTGAACTTGCAGTGCTCGTTTTTTCCAATGATAATTCAGTAAAATTTTTTACTGATTGAAAAAGTGCGGGTTGAAATTTGTACATATCTTCTAGAAACGGTGTGTGAAAGCACGTGTCTTAACAGTGAATAGCAATAGCGTTGCTCTCAAGTTCTTTCTTGCCAAAATCTTAACTCTAAGAGTATCTAGCTTTAATAGTTTTAAGTAGAATCATTTGGAAAAAAAGGTAAGTGTAATATAATATAATGAATTGTAAAATACATATATACATATATTTATAGGGAGAGAGAGGGAGTTTTAGTAGAGACATAGTGACATGCAGGGAGAGGAAAATTTTAGAAAAAACTTTTAAACTTTTTGAGTGAAAAAGTAAAGGTCTCCCGCCACGAGGGGGAGAGGAGAAAATGGGACAAATTGCCCCGGGCCCCAGCTACCTATGAGTTGTCATGTCCCTTAAAATTTCCTCATTATTTTTTTTCGTTCTATTATAAAACTAAATTTGAATAATTAACTTTAATTTTTTTTGATACGCCTATATGCCCGTCTATGTCCGAAGGTGTGAAGAAGCATTAAATAATAAATTACCATAAGATACCCACATTATAAGACTTTTTTTTGGGATAAAAAGCTTTTATATTACCATAGAATATGTTTCAATGGAAACTTAAAATTTTGTTTTTCGTAACCGTAATCTTAAGAAATAATTATCACTAAGAAAACATACGTTCAGAGCAGTCTCAATAGATATACGTCGTTTAAACATACTAGATATACCTGGCGCATAGTTCACACTAAACAATAGCTACAATCAATGCTACATACACTCCCGCTCATACGAAGTTGCCCACCCTAATCAGTCGAGGTGAAATATAAAAAGTTCTTCTGTATCATTGGAAAGCGTATAAAAAATTTTGAAAAGATGGATTTGAAAGGTTTTTTAGAGCTCTTTCGAATGCTGATGGTTTGATTTAAAAATATCTATTTTTGAACTATATTTATAGAGCTAAGAAAAAGAAAAAATTTCATAAATTTTTTGCCCATGTTGCCCATGCTATTTTCTATATTTATTCTTTAACTGAAAACGAACATTTTTTTCTTTGACATTTTTTAATACGGTGTAATGCTTACGAGTTATAGCAAACTGAAAAAAGCTAATTTTTTCAGAAAAATCGTTATAACTTCTTAACGATTTGTCATAGCAACAAAAAACCAAACAGCATCTGAAAGTGGGCTAAAAAATCTTCAATTTGAGAGGTATAACGTTAACGTAGAATAATTTTGTTAGAATTGGCCCAGTGTTAAACATGGGCAAAAAATTTTTGAAATTTTTTCTTTTTCTTAGCTCTATAAATATAGTTAAAAAATAGATATTTTTAAATCAAACCATCAGCATTTGAAAAAGCTCTAAAATTTTTTTATATGCTTTCCAATGGAACAGTAAAACTTTTTATATTTTACCCTAACTGATCATGGTGGGCAACTTCGTGTGAGCGGGAGTATATATGTATGTATATATACAAACACTTATAAATGTCCGTAAAGCATTTTTCTGGGACGAAAAAAGGTTGACATTAGTTTTTTCAGAAATTTTTGGCTTTTTCTGGGACGTACAAAAAAAATTAACATTGTGTAGATTAGGGATCAAGCGGCATTCACAATTGTTACCTTTAGAAGAAATTACTTCTTTAGTAAGAGTACTTTACTTTTTTATTCAACAATCGTCAAAATATCATAATTGAACCAATAACAAACCATCTCCAGCCCTAGATTGTTAGGGTCCTCACACGTTTTTTGGTTCTATACACTTCCTGTTGTGTGAAAAACCTTACGGGATCCCAGAAACATCCGTTACAGATGTTTATACAACTATATTGAACCTTTGTGCGTATATACCGTTTTTATACATATTTCAAATACAATAGAATCCTCTGTACCAGACAAAATTATTTGTTTCACCTAAACTTTGAAATGACACATAACATCTTTTGTGCAAATGTTTGGCTGCACTCCCGGTCAAAAAAGGTTAGCTATAAAATATAGCTAAAAAAATAGTTGAATATATAGCTGTATCGAGTTGTATTTACAGCTATATCGATGTGTTTTTTTAGCTGTTTTTTTAAGTTAAAAATGTACTTAATTTTATAGTTAATAATTTCGTTAGCTACCGAAAATATTAATAGCTACTTTTTCAATTATATTTTATAGCTATTATTATAGTTAAAAAAAACACTAAAATTTTTAGTGTATTTATACCCGGTCAAAAAAGGTTAGCTGTAAAATATAGCTAAAAAAATAGTGAAATATATAGCTATATCGAGCTGTTTTTACAGCTATATCGATGTGTTTTTTGAGCTGTTTTTTATAGTTAAAAATGTACTAAATTTTATAGTTGATAATTTCGTTAGCTACCGAAAATATTAATAGCTACCTTTTTAACTATATTTTATAGCTATTATTATAGTTAAAAAAAATACTTAAATTTTTAATGTACCCGGTCAAAAACGTTTAGCTAAAAAAATTAGCTCAAAATATAGCTGAAAATACAGCTAAAAATACAGCTATATTTAGCTGGAATATAGCTATATTCATCTCGATTTTTGAAGTAAAAATCCAGTTATTTTTTAGGTAAAAATCCAGTTAATATTTTGAGTCTCTTGTAACAGCGGAAAATATAACTGTATTTTCAGCTGTATTTTTAGCTGTATTTTTAACTGTATTTTTAGCTAATTTTTTGAGCTAATCGTTTTTGATGAGGCGAACAATAGCTGATAATGTAGCTAAATTTTCAGCTATATTTTTAGCTGTATTTTTAGCTTAAATTATTTTATAATTTCACGGAATAATAACTCGTTAGTTATTTTCCTGTAAAAGAGAGTTCCAAAAACGAGGTGAATCTCTTAGTGTCAGCTCTCCGAAGATCAAAGAGCTTCTACGTTTTGGCACAAAGTATCTTGCTCCCGGTCAAAAAAGGTTAGCTATAAAATATAGCTAAAAAAATAGTTAAATATATAGCTGTATCAAGCTGTATTTACAGCTATATCGATGTGTTTTTTTAGCTCTTTTTTATAGTTAAAAATGTACTTAATTTTATAGTTAATAATTTCGTTATCTACCGAAAATATTAATAGCTACTTTTTCAACTATATTTTATAGCTATTATTATAGTTAAAAAAAACACTTGATTTTTTAGTGTATTTATACCCGGTCAAAAAAGGTTAACTGTAAAATATAGCTAAAAAAATAGTGAAATATATAGCTATATCGAGCTGTTTTTACAGCTATATCGATGTGTTTTTTAGCTGTTTTTGACAGTTCAAAATTTACTTAATTTTATAGTTAATAATTTCGTTATACCGAAAATATTAATAGCTACCTTTTCAACTATATTTTATAGCTATTATTATAGTTAAAATAAATACTTAAATTTTTAGTGTATTTATTACAAAATATCAATAGCTAGATATTTAACTATACTTTATAGCTGAAAATAAATGGTTTTTTAGATATCCTTCATAGTTGAAAATATACCTACATTTTTAGTTGATAATTTGGTTATTGCTCATAGATATTTAGCTGAAAAAGCATGAATATCGCTATGATATAAATAAATATAGCTGTATTTTATATTTGTTGTATTATTAACTGTTTTTATAGATGTTTTTTTTGACCGAGAACAGCTGAAAATATAACTGTAATTTCAATTGTATTTTTAGCTGTTTTTTAGCTATATTTTTAACAATTTTTTTTAGCTAAATATTATTAGAGTAGCTTTCAGATATACTCGAGTTTATTTATATTGTCCTTCCCTACCTTCGCTGTAAATTGATTAACCTATACATACACTAAATCTAAGTAATAACTCGCAGGGGTCGCTAGAAAACACGCGCGCATTTTTTAGTAACGGTAAGATGGATCGGTCTTATATACAAAGTGAACTCAACTCTCACCGCTTGCGGGAGTTGGACACAAATTTCAACAAGTCAAAAACGTTTAGCTAAAAAAATTAGCTAAAAGTTAAGCTTAAAATATAGCTGTTTTGACTCGTTGAAATTTGTGTCTAACTCCCGCAAGTGGTGAGAGTTGAGTACACTTTGTATATAAGACTGATCCATCTTACCGTTACTAAAAAATGCGCGCGTGTTTTCTAGCGACCCCTGCGAGTTATTACTTAGATTTAGTGTATGTATAGGTTAATCAATTTACAGCGAAGGTAGGGAAGGACAATATAAATAAACTCGAGTATATCTGAAAGCTACTCTAATAATATTTAGCTAAAAAAAATTGTTAAAAATATAGCTAAAAAACAGCTAAAAATACAATTGAAATTACAGTTATATTTTCAGCTGTTCTCGGTCAAAAAAAACATCTATAAAAACAGCTAATAATATAACAAATATAAAATACAGCTATATTAATTTATATCATAGCGATATTCATGTTTTTTCAGCTAAATATCTATGAGTAATAACCAAATAATCAACTAATAATTTAGTTATATTTTCAACTATAAAGGATATCTAAAAAACCATTTATTTTCAGCTATAAAGTGTAGTTAAATATCTAGCTATTAATATATTGTAATAAATACACAAAAATTTAAGTATTTTTTTAACTATAATAATAGCTATAAAATATAGTTGAAAAGGTAGCTATTAATATTTTCGGTATAACGAAATTATTAACTATAAAATTAAGTACATTTTTAACTGTCAAAAACAGCTAAAAAACACATATATATAGCTGTAAAAACAGCTCGATATAACTATATATTTAACAATTTTTTTAGCTATATTTTACAGCTAACCTTTTTTGACCGGGTAAAAATTCACTAAAAAATCAAGTGTTTTTTTCAACTATAATAATAGCTATAAAATATACACTGTTAAAAAAAATATTAAATTTAATATAAAATATGAAACCAGCTTCCGATCCGTGTTATTAATTTTAAAAATTAATTCTTAAAATTACGATAAAATTATTAATTTTCATGCAATTTTCTGGTAAAATTAAGGTAAAATTATTAATTTTAAGAATTAATTTTTAAAATTAATAACACGGATCGGAAGCTGATTTCATATTTTATATTAAATTCAATATTTTTTTTAACAGTGTAGTTGAAAAAGTAGCTATTAACATTTTCGGTAGCTAACGAAATTATTAACTACACTGTTAAAAATATATTATTAAAATTAAGATAAAAGTGACGGAAGCTCATTTCATAAACTTTTATTGAATGACATATAATAATAATTCTTTAAAATTTAATATTATTTTGAGTTTAAATACATTTGTGATTGGAAATTAATACAAAAATTGTCAGCACAATAATTAAAAATTTCAATATAATTTTCTTAAATTCAATATTTTTTTGAATTTTAATGCATTCTTTTATTAATATCAATAAAAAATTTTAAGAATCTAATTATAAATTTTACCATAAGTTTACTGAATTTAATATAATATAATTAAGATAAAGAAATTCTACTAAACATAATATGATAAAATATTATTTTATGTGATTTTATTTAATATATTTTTAAAAAATTTAACTATTGTTGAGCAATTCAAAAATTAAAATATTTCCGAAGAAATATAAATGAGAATTTTCTCGCTGATACGAGGCTAGACCTTCTCTTTTATACTTTGAACCTTCTATTTCTGTTTGTAGACTGAAAAAACAAGTAGTCATCTAGTGCATGATTAGTGTACTACAAATTTCTAATACAACAAACATTTTTAAGATTTTATATTAAATTTTATACTATTTTATTAAAATCTTGATAAATTTCAGTTCTATATATCTTAATTAATATATTAGATTTAATACAAGTAACTTAAGTAATTATTAAGTTTAATAACATTTTCATTAACATCGAATATTAATACATTTTTAATTCTAATTTTGTATTTTAATAAGCATATTGCTAAACTTTAGTATCCGTTATCTTACGTTTTAGTATTTTGGATCTTAAGTTTCAACTTCAGTTTATTAATTTTTATAAATTTTTAATATATCAAACATTTTTAAGATTCTATATTATAATAATTTATTAAAGTCTTGATAAATTTCAGTTCAATATATCTTAATCAATATATTAGATTTAATACAAGTAACTTAAGTATTTATTAAGTTTAATAGCATTTTCATTAACATAGAATATTAATAGATTTTCAATTATAATATTGAAGTTTAATAATCATATTACTAAACTTAAGTGACCGTTATCTTAATCTTACGAATTTCTGTATTAATTTCAATAATTTTTCTTATTAAATAAGTTTAAGTGACATTATTCTTAAATTTAAGATACATTTTTATCTTAAATATGTATTAAATTTAAGAATATTTTTAACAGTGTATAAAATTAAGTACATTTTCAACTATAAAAAAGAGCTAAAAAAACACATCGATATAGCTGTAAATACAGCTTGATACAGCTATATATTTAACTATTTTTTTAGCTATATTTTATAGCTAACCTTTTTTGACCGGGCTGAGAGAAAAATTTCTTTGAAACAAAGAAATATGCATTGATTCAAAAAAATTATTTTTTTACGGGCAAACAATGCATTATTACATTGAAATCATACACGGAGTTTCTTTGCGCTAAAGAAAAAATGCTTTAAGTTGAAACTATAAGATATTGCATTGAAGATAGATTACGTTCATATAAATATGAGTTCTATAATTTTACAGAACCATGTTTTTCTTTCGAAGAAAATATATTCGATACAAACCAATAATCCTTTGAGACAATGAAATATATTATTGAAAAAAGTTTTGAAATATTAAAATTTATTTTGCAATTTTCAAATCGAAGAAATATTTCTTCGACTTGATAATCTATACAAGTGTTCCTAAGAATCCAAATTTTGATTGAAAGAAACTTTAATTGAGCGGAACTAATATCGCATTGAGACAATAAAATATATTATTAAAAAAATAATTCGAAATATTGAAATTTATTTCATAATTTTCAAATCAAAGAAAGATTTCTTTGATTCAATAATAGATCAAGTTGATTTATGAACTTCAAAAATTGTTATAAAGAAAAATTCCATAGAAGAAATATTTCGTTGGATTAATACGGTAAAATTTTGAACAACATATTTGTGTTTTTATTTTAAAATTAATGAAATATTTTTTGGATTTGATAATTGGTAACATTGTTTAAGAAGGATAATGATCGATTTGAAGAGATCAATATCAAGTAATATTTATTATAAATAAACAGTTTTTTTCTATTAAGAGCAGGTCGAATATATCTGTTCTTTTTTAATCAAAGAAATGAGTTTATCGCAATAACTAATAACTTTAGCAAAAAATAAAGAGATAGCCCCATCTCGTATTACAAAAAGCAATATTTTCTTTGATAAGAAAGAATTAATTTCATTGTTTCGTTTTCAAAAAAACCTTGAAAAACTTGAAACATAGAGGTTAGGGTAAAGAATTCGGTTTTTCAAGGTTTTCTTGGAAACGAATAGATAAAATCAATTATTTCTCATCAAAGAAAATATTGCTTTTTGTAATAGGAGATGGGGCTATCTCTTTATTTTTTGCTAAAGTTATTAGTTATTGCAAAAAAAATAATTCTTTGATTAGAAAAGGACGGAGATACGTGACCTCCTATAAGAAGTAGTTTAATTGAATTTAACAAATATTTTATTAAATAAAGATTATTTTATAGAAGACATTACAACTTTTTTGCATCCAAGAAATCTCTGATGGCCAACTCTAAAAACAAGTGGAAATTATATTTACAACAATTATATATTTATTTGTATAAGATTGAGAATAACTATTACATTATCATAATAATATTAATACGCTTTACATATTCGCCACACACGCAGTTAATCTCAGATATCGCTCGCATCACATCTTAGTTTTCATTTCAGAATCTTATTTTCCTTATATACAAAATGGGAAGCACTCTAACCGCTTGCGAGAGTAAAAGAGTAAGCGCTTAGAGAAAAGAATATACCGGAAAAATCAACAAACGCCATCAGGCGGATAAATTTTAAATTACATTAATGGAATTCTGAAACCGCTTTCTTGCAATCAAATATATTTTATTATTGAAAAGAAATGATTGTATTAGAATGATGAATATATTTCTTCGATTCAAATACTATTTCTTTTCAATGAAAAAATATTCAAAGATATTTTTTAAACTATATTAAATAATCATTTTGAATCCATTACAATTTTATCATCGAGAAGAAAAAAGCTCATTGGATTTCAGAATCGATTTCTTAAACTCAAAATTTGAATTCTTTAACCGCTTTCTTGGAATCAAAAATATTTCATTATTGGAAAGAAATAATTTTATTGAAATAATGAAATTATTTCTCTAAGTCAAAAATTATAACTTTCGATTGAAAAAAATATTTGATTGAAGATATTTTTTTAATATAGATTAAATAATCCTTTGGAATTAATTAAAATTTTTTCATCGAGAAGAAATTACTTCATTGAATTTTAGAATTGATTTCATGAACTCAAAATTTGAATTCTTTAACCGCTTTCTTAGAATCAAAAATATTTCATTATTGGAAAAAAATAATTTTATTGGAATGATGAAAATATTTCTTCGATTTAAACATTATTTCTTTTCATGGAAAAAATATTCAATCAAAGATATTTTTTAATATAGATTAAATAATCATTTTGAATCAATTACAATTTTTTCATCACGGAGAAAAAAAAATAATCACATTAAATTTCAGAATAGGTTTCTTGAACTCAAAATTTGAATTCTTTAACCGCTTTCTTGGAATCAAAAATATTTCATTATTAGATAGAAATATTTTTATTGAAATGATCAAAGTACACTAAAAATTTAAGTGTTTTTTTAACTATAATAATAGCTATAAAATATAATTGAAAAAGTAGCTATTAATATTTTCGGTATAACGAAATTATTAACTATAAAATTAAGTACATTTTTAACTATAAAAAACAGCTAAAAAACACATCGATATAGCTGTAAAACGAGCACGATAAAGCTATATATTTAACTATTTTTTTAGCTATATTTTATAGCTAACCTTTTTTGACCAGGATTACAATATATTAATAGCTAGATATTTAATCATACTTTATAGCTGGAAATAAATGGTTTTTTAGATATCCTTTATAGTTGAAAATATACCTGAATTTTAAGTTCATAATTTGTTTATTACTCATAGATATTTAGCTGAAAAAACATGAATATTGCTATAATATAAATAAATATAGCTGTATTTTACTTATATTATTAACTGTTTTTATGGATGTTTTTTTTGACCGAGAACAACTGAAAATATAACTGTAATTTCAATTGTATTTTTAGCTGTTTTTTAGCTAGGGTAGATGTGGGTATTACAGCGGAATCGACGTATGATGAATTTTAAACTCATAAATAAAAGCTTATAGATGAAAAAAACTTATCACTTTTATTTTTAATAAAATATTTAAACATTGATTAACTAGAAAAAAATTAATTTAGCATTTAATTATAGAGTTAAAATTAAGAAAAAACGAATTTAAAATAAAATGTATTTGTGGCTATTGCTGCGGCCGTGTTTCTAATGCTGTGTGCCAGTTACTATTGAAACTTTTATATATTCCGTTCGAAAAGTTGAGGGTAGGTTTACCACGTGTTATAATAATAAAAGGATGCCACAGTAATTCATATTTGGTGATTTTAATGACGCATAATACTAAGGTGTAAAATTAAAATATTAAATATGTGCTAGGTGAAATTTCCAAAAAATATATAACAAGCAAAGATATATTTTATTTAATAATGATCTTATTTTACATAAAAAAGAATAAAAACAGAAAATATTGTCAAATTTAGGATGCATACGTGATCGCGATTTTACGAAATTTATCAAGATTTTAGAACAGTTCAATTTCAAATAACCAATATTAAATATTTTTAGACTTTTTTTGTGAGATATGTTTTTTTAAATATTAAATAATACTTATAATATTTGATTATGCATTCAAATATTATTTATGGATTTGGAAAAAATTTTTTTTACGAATTTTATATGAAAAAACAGTAATTAGTACCTCCGTAGTAATACCCACATCTACCCTATATTTTTAACAATTTTTTTTAGCTAAATATTATTAGAGTAGCTTTCAGATATACTCGAGTTTATTTATATTGTCCTTCCCTACCTTCGCTGTAAATTGATTAACCTATACATACACTAAATCTGAGTAATAACTCGCAGGGGCCGCTAGAAAACACGCGCGCATTTTTTAGTAACGGTAAGATGCATCGGTCTTATATACAAAGTGTACTCAACTCTCACCGCTTGCGGGAGTTGGACACAAATTTCAACAAGTCAAAAACGTTTAGCTAAAAAAATTAGCTAAAAATTAAGCTTAAAATATAGCTGTTTTGACTCGTTGAAATTTGTGTCCAACTCCCGCAAGTGGTGAGAGTTGAGTACACTTTGTATATAAGACCGATCCATCTTACCGTTACTAAAAAATGCGCCCGTGTTTTCTAGCGACCCCAGGGACATTATTACTTAGATTTAGTGTATGTATAGGTTAACTAATTTACAGCGAAGGTAGGGAAGGACAATATAAATAAACTAGAGTATATCTGAAAGCTACTCTAATAATGTTTAGCTAAAAAAATTGTTAAAAATATAGCTAAAAAACAGCTAAAAATACAGCTGAAATTACAGTTATATTTTCAGCTATTCTCGGTCAAAAAAAACATCTATAAAAACAGCTAAAAATATAAGTAAAATACAGCTATATTCATTTATATTATAGCAATATTCATGTTTTTTCAGCTAAATATCTATAGTAATAACCAAATTATCAACTAAAAATTTAGTTACCCTGGTAGAAATTTTCAGCATCTTTTGGCCAAGCATAGACCATTTTTTATCAATAGACCAAAAAATGCTAAAAATCATGGCCAAATACCCTGCTATCTAGCGACCTTTCATGGTGAAAAGTTGACAAAATAATGGTGAATATATTCAATTTTATTATAATATTTTATTTGAAGGTTATGATCACGCTTTTCTGCTAACATCTGCTGTCGCTATATAGATACATAACCTAACAGCTATACTCCACGCAAAATGTTTGCAGCACTATACTATCTGCTCACGCGTGATAAATCAAATAACTTATTTATGAAACAATTAATAATATATATAGTTACATTAAAAGAAAATCGAACATTAGTTAAAATAAGATATATATATAATAAATATATGTAAATTTTAATAATTAGGTTCCAATTTTTTCAACTTTAAAATTAAATCATTCACCATTTTTTCGACAACTTTTTACCAGTGACTGGCTAAAAATTGACTAAGAAAGTTGGCCAATCGTTAATTTTTTCACCATTTGAGATGGTGAATTTTCTACCAGGGTATATTTTTAACTATAAAGGATATCTAAAAAACCATTTATTTTTAGCTGTAAAGTATAGTTAAATATCTAGCTATTAATATATTGTCATAAGTACACTAAAAATTTAAGTATTTTTTTTAACTATAATAATAGCTATAAAATATAGTTGAAAAGGTAGCTATTAATATTTTCGGTATAACGAAATTATTAACTATAAAATTAAGTACATTTTTAACTGTCAAAAACAGCTAAAAAACACATCGATATAGCTGTAAAAACAGCTCGATATATCTATATATTTAACTATTTTTTTAGCTATATTTTACAGCTAACCTTTTTTGACCGGGTATAAATACACTAAAAAATCAAGTGTTTTTTTTAACTATAATAATAGCTATAAAATATAGTTGAAAAAGTAGCTATTAATATTTTCGGTAGCTAACGAAATTATTAACTATAAAATTAAGTACACTTTTAACTATAAAAAAGAGCTAAAAAAACACATCGATATAGCTGTAAATACAACTCGATACAGCTATATATTTAACTATTTTTTTAGCTATATTTTATAGCTAACCTTTTTTGACCGGGTAATGTTATACGGTTTATAAAAACGACTTTATCAGTTTTATCATCACTTGAATTTTCACATTTTAAGGAGATATAAAAAGGACACTACACCTGCACTCATAAATATTGACTATTTTTTCACTTTTCATTACAAAATTTCAGTAAAAAACATGCAATAGATTGAACCATTAAGTTTTAGTTAAATTTTTAAATAAATTTATTCATTAGCATTTAAGAATTTTTAATTTCTGGTACCAAATCATAAAATTTAAATATATAATATGAGAACCCTAAATTCTCAATAGCTAATGAATGAATTTATTTAAAAATTAATGTTTTCAATATGGAATTCATGAAATATATAAAAAATTAAATAGTTCAAATTCTCAACGATTTGTGTATCGTTTCTATTTTTAAAATACAAATAAAAATAAGAATTTTTCTAGTTTGTATTTTCTTAATCATAGTATTATACTATTCTTTTAAACAAAAGACTTTTCAATTTTGTTTTGCAGAAAAGCTGTTTATTCCAGGAATGATTCTATTTGAATTTTAAAATTAAATAAACAATTTTTAAAAAAATACATTTTTGGCAATTTTATTATTGAATAGTATTGTTTTCTTTATAATATTTGAAATATATATATATTTTTATTTCAATTTTTTAAGGGTTATAACATTTTAAAATTTATAAATTTTACACAAATCTAATGCAATCATAAATAATAATGCCAAACTTTCAAAAATGATTGTATTTGACTGCAACAAAGTTTATTTTGTTCAGTTTAAAATTTAGAATCTATTGACGAGGATAGAATTTTGATTTTTATTTTTTATTAAAATTTATTGCTAATTTTCTATGATAAAACAGTAAGTACCGTCTGAGACATATACATTTTTCGCAGGAAATTAGCAATAAATTTTAATAAAAAATGAAAATCAAAATTCCATCCTCGTCAATAGATTCTAAATTTTAAACTGAACAAAATAAACTTTGTTGCAGTCAAATAAAATCATTTTTGAAAATTTGGCATTATTATTTATGATTGCATAAGATTTGTTTAAAATTTATAAGCTTTAAAATGTTATAACTCTTTAATAATTCATTATGTTTAAATGAAACAAAGTTTAAAATGATTGTTTTAATATTATCTAATAAGTTACTAAGCTAAAAATTGAATAATTACTTTCTACCAAAAAATATAGACAATTTTCTAAGAAACTAACTTTTAACACAGACTGTATAGCCCATACAACCTTAAATTCTAAATCAAATACTTTATATAAAAAAATTATAGTGAATCAAATTTTTTTTTCGCCAATGATATGATTCTATCCAATACCCCAATCATGTTCTTAGTATAAAATGCTTCACAATATCCGGCCATCATTTTTTTAAAAAGAGGATTTTTTAAGAAAGGATTAATTCTTGACGAAGCTATGGAACTTTAAATATTGGGTAATTTAGTCACAAACTGGCAAAAAATTTATATTATTACGCAACTGCATATTTTTATAAACCGTTTCTGAATTTGAAAAGAGCTAATTATAAATAAATTATTTCAGAACATTCCTTACATTTTTCTATTTTGTCCTATAATATTTTAGGATCTTATTTTTAACCTGTGAATTTGTATTTACAAAAAGGGAAAAGAAAGAAAAAAAAGCGAGTACACAGTTGGAATGACATACATTGCATCAAGTATGACAGATTTTAACCACGCCTTGCCGATATGGTGTGTAAATCGACCCTCTATATCAAGGCGGGTAATATCATTTATGTTAGGGTGTTTGCAGCAACTGCAAATTAAAGGCTGCTTTAGTTATATTTATGCATAATTTTTTTTTATTCTGCACATTAGTTTGCTTTCAAATTTATCAAGTAATAAAAAGCCGTAATTGTGAAATATATGATCTTAAACAATTTTTCACATTTAAACTAGAGAAAAGCTTTTGACACTCGTAATTAACAAATCATCTAAATAATAAAAGGAACTTTCCAAATTAATAAAAATTTCATGTTTTTCGATAATTATTATAACATTGTAATTGGTCCCAAGAGAATATACTAGCAATTTCGTTGTATTTTCTAATATTATTTTTCATCTTTTAATAGGCCCTAGTGGAAATCGAATCTGTGAATAACTGTGAATAACTAGGAATAACTGTTATAAACTGTTCAGTTTGAGACAGGAATAACAGTTATTCCCAGTTATTCTCAGTTATTCCCAGTTATTCCCAGTTATTCCCAGTTATTCACAGTTTATAGCTTAAAAATAATTTGAAAAAACAGAGGTACGAATAACAGTTATTCCCAAATATATTTATAATAGAAAAAAAAATTAAAAAAAAATATATTTTTTTCATTTTTTCAAATTTATATTTTTTAAATTATTTTTAAACTAAACTTTAAATAACTGGGAATAACTGTGAATAACTGTGAATAACTGGGAATAACTGGGAATAACTGTTATTCCTGTCTCAAACTGAACAGTTTATAACAGTTATTCCCAGTTATTCACAGTTATTCCCAGTTATTCACAGATTCGATTTCCACTAGGGGGGATATCAATTTATAGATATTAAAATTAACGTTGCATGATTATGATAAAATTCATGTGAGAAATTGTGTGAAATATAAACTAGCGTTTAAAAAGCGTGACGGAGCTCGCTACCTTCTAAAATAGTTCATTAAGGTATCAGATCTGAGTTCAAGTCTGAAAAAAAATCAAATTTAAATATAGTCATAATTTTTTTTCTAATGATATTAATCAATAAAACTTCTTTTTATCTTAAATATATATTTAATATAAAACTTTGATTCATGAATATTTTTAAAAAACGTCATCCGATGCTTTAAATTCTTTTGAGTTTAGAAAACTTAATTTTAAAAATTTTGGTACTTGTAAATTTCCAGAGATCGTCAGTTTATAAAACTTCACAAAATAACAGTTTTAGTTTAAAAAAAAAGAATTTAAAAGTTTGGTTTGGAAAAAGTTTATAAAAATATATAATTTAACAAATTTTATGTAAGTAATTCAATTCAACATTTGCTTAAACTTGTCTTATCGAAATTCCAGAGCTGTTATTTGGTGAAGATATATAAACTGAAGATCTCTGAGAATTTTGAAGTCAATTAGTTGAAAATTGGCTGAAAAAGTCTACGGCCAGTACCAAAATTTTTAAAATTAAGTTTTCGACTGCTCAAAAGAATTTAAAACATTGAATGAAATTTTTTAAAATTATTCATGGATTAAAGTTTTATATTTGATATATATTTAAAATAAAAAAAATTATATTATTTAATATTATTAGAAAAAAAATTATGATTACATTTAAAATTAATTTCTTCCCTTATGAAAATAATCTGTAGATTAAACCATAGAGAAATCTGCAGGAAAATCTGTAGAATATCTAAGGAAATCCTACAGAAAATCTACAAAAGAATCTAACTTAACACCGCAGGATTTTCTGTAGGGAAAATTATGAGGAAATCTACAGGTGAAACATAGATAAAGTTGTAGAAAAATCTGCAGGATGCCTTCAGGATTATTTGCAGCTGAAAGTGTAGAAAAGTTTACAGAGATTCTACAGGTCTCTTACAGAGTAATATACAGGATTTGTGTAGGATTTCCTAATAAATTTTTACAGGGTTTTCGCCTACATTATTTTCTAAAGAATTTTCTACAGTTTTCTGTAAACCACCACGTAGGATTTAGTACAGAAAATATTTGAGAATTTCCTACAGAATTACCTGAAGGAATTTTCTCATTTTCCTAATTTTTTTCCAATTATATGCTTTATAAAAAAATATTCCACCAAAAAAATGTCTGCAAAATTTTCTACAGAATTTTCTTCAGACTTTTTAACAAAAAATTTTAAAAATTAAAAAAAATTTTTTTTCACTGATTTTCCTGCAGATTTTTCTATATTATTTTAATTTAATTTCAAGTCACTAGTTGTCGTTTCTCTAAGTTTTGTGATCGCTTACACAAATTTTCAAGACGCAGGTATATAAGACCAGAGCACTTAGTGTTAAATCGTGAGCTCTTCAATCTTCGAAGGGCACACACTGCGAGGTTAACCTCGTTTTTGGTCTTTTCCTATGATAGGAAAATAATTATCGAGTTATTAACTCGTAATTATTTATTATACTTAAATAAAGAATACCAAATAATTTAATAATAATAAAGTTTTATTCGAGATTTTCTACATAATATTTTATAGAATTTCTTGAAAATTTTTTTATGGAACAAAAATAAATAAAGCAAGATTTTTTTTTGGTAATCCTGCAGGAAATCCTTAAAATTTTCTGTTGAAAAGTCTGAAGAAAATTCTGTAGAAAATTTTGCAGACATCTTTTTAGTGGAATATTTTTTTATAAAGAATATAATTGGAAAAAATTTAGGAAAATGAGAAAATTCCTTCAGGTAATTCTGTAGGAAATTCTCAAATATTTTCTGTACTAAATCTTACGTGGTGGTTTATAGAAAACTGTAGAAAATACTTTAGGAAATAATGTAGGCGAAAACCCTATAAAAATTTATCAGGAAATCCTACACAAATCCTGTATATTACTCTGTAAGAGACCTGTAGAATCTCTGTAAACTTTTCTACTGTTTAAGCTGCAAGTAATCCTGTAGGCGTCCTGCCGATTTTTCTACAAATTTATCTGCGTTTCACCTGTAGATTTCCTCATAATTTTTCCTATAGAAAATCCTGCAGTGTTACGTTAAATTTTTCTGTAGATTTTCTGTAGGTTTTCTGTAGATATTCTACAGATTTTTCTGCAGATTTTTCTACGGTTTGATCTACAGATTATTTTCATAAGGGTTTTCAGACTTAAATTCAGTCCTAGTACCTAAATATTTTAATTCCAAGTTTATGAGTAAACGGTACGTTAGATAGAGATCTCTCATTATAGTAGGAAAATTTGTAATATTAAACTTGAGTGCGGACAACTTACAGGATTTACCAAATCACTGTACATAAAAAGTTATAAACAATTTTTCGGTATATAGTATTTTAAGGTTAGTTTTATCCAGATTGATATTTAATTTCCATTCCAAGCTTATAAAAAATAACAAGTCCAAACGATTTTTTATTTCAACAAAAATTATTGTATTAAGAGCAGGTCGGATTCGCTGTTCTTGTCTAATTTTATAATTTTATAATCATCATTTATAAAATCGTTTTACATGATCGATTCAGAGAAAAATAGGTAAAAATGAAAAAAAAATCAAAATCAATTTTATTTTATTTATAAAAAAAATACTCAAAAATGTTTGACATGTAGATGTAATAGTAAAAATATAATAAAATTGAAGAATATCTTCAATAATTAAAATTAAAAGAAATATTAAAATTTATGTCAAAAATTGTTCTAGAACATAGTATGCAAGGTATGTGAATATTTACAACTAATGCACAATTAATAAGGAGAGGTCTTCACACCTCTAGGAAACAGATTTGACTGATACTGCAGGTTATGATTCTTTGATGAGAAGAATGAATCCGCGTTGTTTCTTAACCTTTAATAAGCCCAGAGACCAAGATTAGGTTATTTTTTTCAAAAATATAATGACGAAAAGTGCTTTTAAGAGCAGGCCGGATTCGCTGTCCTTGTCTAATTAGCATTTTTGTTATTTACTCAAGTATTAATCGGTGTATCTGCAAATTGAAGGTTAAGCGCAATAGATATTATTATTACAAATATTTATGCACAAGAAAAAAAAATCTATCGCTTTGTTTTTGAGAAAAGTAAGGAACGCGAAAATATTATAAACATAATCTTTTACTTCGGCGTTCCTTACTTTTCTCAAAAACAAATCGGTAGATTTTTGTTTTCTTGTGCATAGATATTCATAATAATAATATCTATTGCGATCAACCTTTATTTTGAAGATACACCGATTAATACTTGAGTAAATAACAAACAACTCAATTGTTACTCGGTCGGTATCAGGTTCTACTCCGGCCTGCTGTTAAGAACTTTAATAACCAAAAAACTAAAACTCTTACAAAAAAGTGTATGAAAGACAAAAAAGTAAAAGTTGAACACTTTACTTTAATCCTTATTGTGTTAGAAAAGTTTTTGTGGTTCTGGAGTTCTGCTAAATTAAATATTAATACATATTCTCTTGAAATTTTGAGCATGTATCACATGATAAATTTTCACACTATTTAATTAGCGTATTTTGATCACTTCCCACACAACATGGAATTATTATGGTAGCTTCCTGAAATATTGACACCGAAGATTTGAAATATTTTAGGAATCTTCCATGGTATATTTCTGTAATATTTGTATGTCCTTGATTCTTCTTATATTGGAATATTCCATGGAATATTGTTGAAAAATTCGAAGAATATTTCGTTGGAAAATTTAGGTCATCTCAGATCTTTCATTGAGAGATTTCAGGAATCTAACAGGAATATTTTATGAAATATTCCGTTGGAACATTCATGGAAGATTTCTGGAATATTAAGGATTTGAAGCATTTCATAAACCTTTCATGGAACATGCATATAAGATTTAAGGAATCTTTCATTAAATATTCCATATATTATTTTTGAAAGATTTTAGAAATCCAATGTAAAATATTCCATGGAATATTCATGGAAGACCCGTAGAATATTGGCACGGAAGATTGGGAATATTTCAGAAATCTTCCATGAAATATTCCTCTAAAATTCAGAAGTTCTTGATTCTTCTTAGATTGGAATATTTCATGGATTATTCTTAAAAGATATGGAGAAAATTTCAATGTAACGTTTGGATAATCTCACATCTTTCATGAAATGTTCCTGGAAGATTTTTGGAAGATTTCTTATATTATATAATAACACATTATACTCATACATCAATACATATACGAACACATAAACATTGACATTTAGTTATAAAATCGCATTCACATATTCGCTTCAACTCTACACAACAAAGCGTCAACCCTTTCGCTTATATAGTGAGTAAGGTATCGTCCAACCACTTGGGGATTAAACTTCCATTCAACGAACATCCTCCAATCGGCGTCACTGGAAATCTCCTCTAACATTCCGCGCAACCTTCTAAAGAAAATTTCATAGAATCATTCTAGAATCTTCCATAAAATACTCCACTAAAAGATTACTTGAATCGTTCTATAAAATATTTCGTAGAATATTATTGAAAAATTTATGTATACTATTCCGCTGTACACTTTTACAGTTTTTCAGAATCCTCCAACGAAAGATTTATGGAATCTCCGTGATCTTTCATGAAATAATCCACTAAACGATTACTTTAATCTCTCTGTGAAATATTTTGTAGAATATTTCTAGACGATTTATGCAATATTCCGCTGTAAAAATTTAATGTTTTTCGGAAACTGCCGGCGGAATGTTTATGAAATCTTCCTGAAATCTTTCATGAAATATTCCACTTGAAGATTACCTGAATTCTTCTGTAGAATATTTCGTAGAATATTTCTGGAAGATTTATGTCATATTACGCTGTACGATTTTAAAGTTTTTTGCAATCTTCCAGCAAAATGTTTATAGAATCTTCCTAAAATCTTCCATGCCATATTCCAGTGAAAGATAACTTAAATCTTTCCATAAAATATTCCGTGAAATATTTCACTGGAAGATTACTTGCATCTTTTTGTAAAATATTTCGTGGAATACTTCTAAGAGATTTATGGAATATAGTTTCGGAATCTTCCAGCAAAATGTTTATGAAATCTTCCTAAAATCTCTTATCGAACATTCCACTCGAGGATTACTTTAATCTTTTTGTCGGTTATTTCGTAGAATATTTCTGAAAGATTCATGTAATATTCCGCTGCAGGCTTTTAAAGTTTTTTGAAATCTTCAAGCAAAATATTTATGAAATCTTTCTGAATTATTTCACTGCAAGATAATTCGAATCTTTTTGTGAAATATTTCGTGAAACATTTTTAGAAGACTTATGTAATATTCCGCTGTACAATTTTTTAAGTTTTTCGTAATCTTTTAGCGAAATGTTTATGGGATCTTCCTGAAATCTTTAATAAAATATTTTACTGGAAGAAACTTTCTGTAAATTATTTCGTGGAACCTTTTTAGAAGATTTATATAATAGTCCGCTGTACGATTTTACAATTTTTCGGAATCTTCAAACGTAATATTTATGGAATCTTCTTGATATCATTTATGCAATATTCCAGGAGAAAATTACTTCAATCTTTTTTGTAAAATATTTCGTGGCATATTTCTAAAAGATTTATGTAATATTCCGCTATACGATTTTTCAGTTTCGGAATCTTCCAGCAAAATGTTTATCAAATCTTCCTGAAATCTTTCATAAAATATTCCACCAGAGGATTACGTCAATCTTTTTGTGGAATATTTCGTGGAATATTTCTAAAAGACTTATATAATATTCTACCGTAAAGTTCTAAAGTTTTTCGTAATCATTTGGCGAAATGTTCATAAAATCTTCCCAAAATTTTCCATGAAATATTTCTGTAAAAGATTACTTTAATATTTTTGTGAAAAATACCATGAAATATTTCTATAAGATTCTTGTAATATACCGCTGTATGATTTTCATGTTTTTCGTAATATTTCAGCGAGATATTCATAGAATCTTTCTGAAATCATTTATACAGAATTTTACACAAAAGTTACTTAAATAATTCCGTGAAATATTTCGTAGAATATTGCTGCAAGATTTATGCAATATTCCGCTGTACAATTTTGAAATTTTTCGGAATCTTCCAGCGAAATATTAACGGGATCTTTCTAAAATCTTTCATAAAATATGCCACCGTAAGTTTACTCAAATCTTTCAGTAAATTATTTTCCAAAACATTCCTGGAAGATTTATGTAATCGTCCGCTGTACGATTTCAAAGTTTTTCAAAATCTCTCAGTGAAATGTTTCAAGAATCTTCAAAAATCATTTATGCAATATTCCAGTAAAAGATTACTTGAATCTTTCTGTGGATATTCCGTGGAATATTCCTGGAAGATTTACCCACACAGAATGAAAGATCACACTGAAATATTTCAAAATCTACCACTGAAATATTTTAATGGAACCTTCAATGCAGATTCTAGGGAGTCTTCACGGAATATTTTAAAATATTCCACAGAAATCTTTCATTGAACGCTACCAGAAATGTTTATGAAATATTTCAAAGGAATGTTCTAAAACTTCTTTAAAATATTCCATGAAATATTCACGGGTAGTTTCTGGAATATTCAATGAAATATAACATTTAATGTTTATAAAATATTTCAGTAGAATATTTCATAAAAAATTTCAGAAAGATTCCATAAACATTCCATTAAAAGATTTCGCAAAACTTTAAAATCGTACGGCAGAATATTTCATGAATTTTACAAAAATATTCCACAAAATATTTTGCAGAAAGATTCAAATAATCTTCCAGTGGAATATTTCATAAAAGATTCCAGGGAGATTCGATAAAGATTTCTATACAAGATTCCGAAAAACTTTGAAAACGTACAGCGGAATAGTACATAAATTATCCAGGAACATTCCTCGAAATATTGAACTAAACGATTTTAGTAATTATCTGGTGAACTGATTCTTGAAAGATTTCAGAAAGATTCCATAAGAATTCCATTATCGATTTCGAAAAACTTAAAAATGTTACAGCGGAATATTTTATAAATCTTCCAGAAATATTCCACAAAATATTTTACAGGGTAATGTAAGTAATCTTCCAATGGAATATTTAATAAGAGATTTCAGGGAGATTCCATAAACAGTTTGCTGGAAAATTTTGAAAAAATTCAAAATCGTACAGCGGAATATTACATAAATCTTCCACAGAATATTCCATAAAATATTGATGATTTTGAAAAACTTTAAAATCGTACGGCGGAATATTACATAAATTTCCTAAAAATATTCCACGGAATATTTCACAGAAAGATTTAAGTAATCTTGCACTAGAATATTTTAAGAAAGATTCCAGCGAGATTCTATAAACATTTTGCTGGCAGATTCCGAAAAACTTCAAAAACGTCGAGCGAAATAGTACATGAATCTTCCGGAAACATTCCTCGAAATATTTCACAGAAAGATTTCGGTAATTTTGCGGTGAAATAATTTATAAAAAATCTCAGGAAGATTCCATAAACATTTCGCTGGAAGATTCCGAAAAAGTTGAGAAACGTACAGCGGAATATTACATAAATCTTCCATAAATATTCCACGAAATATTTCACAGAAAAATTTCAGTAATCTTCCAGTGGAATATTTCATAAAAGATTTTAGAACGATTCCATAAACATACCATTGGGTGATTTCGAAAAACTTAAAAATTTTACAGTGAAATATTACATAAATCTTCCATAAATATTCCATAACATGATACGTATCCTGAACACATATTCCCATTAAAATAAGTAATTTTTGTGAACACTTATGCCAGATATACGTATTTTTCATACATATCTCATGCGCATCATATGTAATTTTCGATTTGAATTTCGGACTTGAATACGTTTTGCCTCTAGAATACGTAATTTGAGCACGAGATACGTATCTCTGAGGTAGGATTCGTATTCAGAATACGTAATTTCAGCACAAAATACGTATTTGAAAACATTTTGTGATTGAAAATACGTAATTTTCATTTTATATGTGCCTAATCGATGTATCTTTGATACGTATTTCATGCAAAAGTTACGTAATTTCTAATCGCAGTTTCTGGCTTCAATACGTATTGCCAGGACAATAACGTAATTTAGAGTCAAAGATACGTATCTATGAGGCATGTTTTCTAGTCAGAATACGTAATTTTGACACAAAATACGTATTTGAAAACATCTTGTAATTAAAATACGTAATTTTCATTTAAATATGTGCCATATATATGCTTTTTTGATACGTAGATCATTAGCATAGCAAAAATTACGTAATTTAATCGCAGTTTCGTGCTTGGATACGTATTGCTAATACAATTACATAATTTTCAGTACAACATACGTATCTGTGAGGCCCCTATTAAAAAAAGACACGTGTTTTTTTCACGTGTTAGGTAACGCGTAAAAAAAGCCCGTGAAAATAACGCTTGTTCCAAACATGTTGAATTTGCATGTTTTTTTGAATTATTTTTTTCATGTGTTTTTATCACGTGTTTTTATAACGTATTACTTAACATATTTTTGTTGTAAAATTTTGTAAACAATTCTTGCCTATTGAAAAAAATACGGTTTTTTGGACGCGTAAACAACACATCCAAAACGTATTTGACACGTATTTTTCATACGTGTTTATTACATGTAAGACTATCTGGTCTTTTCATGTATTTTGTCATTTTTTCACGTGTTTTTTACACATATTTTTTGTATATTTATTATTAAAAAAATTTTATTTTTACCCTTTTGAAAAAAATACGTTTTTTCTACACGTATTTTTAATAGCTCCTCGAAAATCGAAGAGCTTCTACGACCCAGAGTGTCTGGCTTCATATATCTAATGTGTCTTCGAAATTCGTATAAAAGGAGAACAAATGTAGATAAACTCTACTTAGTGACTTAAAGTTAGACCGACATAATCGATCATCAATAGCAGTTTCAAATCACTACGTGACGTTTTTCTAAATTTTTTCGTCTATATAAAGCCAGACATTCTGGGTCGTAGAAGCTCTTCGATCTTCGAGGAGTTATTAAATAAACGTGTAGAAAAAACGTATTATTTTTCAATAGAGTCTAAAATTAAGTATTATAAATACTCTTTAAGAAGAAGCCGAACTATCTGTCTTTGTCTAATAGCGTTTTTCATCATTTATGTAAACCCTATCCGGTATAACAAGAAAAAAATAGCAGTTCCCGCTAGATATTAGTATAGTAAGTGAATTTTGTAATAATAACCAAATTTTTTCACTGCGTAGCTTTTAAATAATTAGAGACCTACCAAAAAAAGATAGGTTATATTCTAGATTGCTAGTAGGTCTCTAATTAGTCAAAAACTATTCGGTAAAAAATTTGGTTGTTATTACAAAATTTACTAATTATACTAATATCTAGCGGTGGATGCTATTTTTTTCTTGCTATACCGGATAGTGTTTACACAAATGATGAAAAACGCTATTAGACAAAGACAGATAGTTCGGCCACTTCTTAAAAAAACATTTTTATTGTAATAAAAATAAAAAGTTTGGTAATGCAAAATGCATAGCTTTTAACGGGATTTCGAAGCTGCAAGACACAATTTTTGCTTTTATTATTTTATTGATATCTTTTTAAATTCGTAATTTGAACAATTGTAATGACTTGTCCGCACTGAAGCTATATTAATACAATATTTTTTGCTAAAATAAAAATTCATTTGGACTTGTTATTTTTTTATAAGCTTGGAATGGAAATTAAATATCAAGCTCGATAAACTTAACCTCAAAATACTATTGTAAGGTTTACTTCGCCTGATTACTCTCCCCACCCTTTTGTTCCTTTTCTGGTACTATGAATTATAGGCGTCATAAGTCCTATGGTCATTCTCTCTGTAGCCTCTATTGAGTAAACTGCATAGAGTACTTAAGAATTCAAAAAGTATTTTGAGTATTCATTATTGCTTGACAATATATTGATTATTAAGAGTAACAGTAACAGAGTTTATGTATAGTTATTTCATAACTCACCTTTCACCCTCATACATCTATCAGGTTATTGGCTCACGGCACACTTCCATTGCGCCACAAGTTTTTCAAATAACGGGTGGAAGATACACAATCCGTACTGTTTTAAAAACTAAGAGTAAAAACTACAAAATACTAATGAGACATATATTTTAGAAGTGAGTCAATTAAGATTATTAAATAATTAGAGGAAAAAAAAAGAATTTTGAGAGGAAAAAAAAAAATCGTCGTTGTTGATAAAAAAAAAAAAAAAAGATATTAATTAAAAATATTTGTGTCGTCCTACTAGCTTATGGCTAGTAAGACGCACTTCTATTGACTCTATCGAGTCTTATAATCGCCTTATTCCAGCCTTGTAATTGTAGAACCGTTAACCAGACAGGTCGCTACGCCGTCTGGTGCAGGTTCGAATGTGTTAGGTGTGTAAGATGCGTGTAATTATTTTCACTATTAGTAAAGGAATAATTGTGTTATGGGTAATGCTCGTTAATACTGAAGACCAAGTGCCTCAGTATGCGAAGCTTTACCCTTTAGGATGGGATAAGGTAATATGTTGCTCGCCGCAACCCTTCATTTAATTTATGTAAAGCAATTACACAGCGTAAAGTTAATAAATGTTCGAGCATGGAAGAATCATCAACGAGGTTGGTGATTCTTCGATGCTTGACATGTTAAGATGCAAAAGCAAGTTAAGTTGAGCTAAGACGAGGCAGAAGAGAGCCTATATCTCTGCTGGCCCGCTTTTATAGGCGCTGGACTCCAGACCCCTCTTCTCTAATAGCTTGGCACCGCCGGCGTTTGCGTGCATGGCCCTGCTTTTCTCATGTGCGCTTAGCCAATATGATGCTTAAGCGCGCTCTTGGTGTGTGATGTATACGTATGTATGTCTTTGATTGTGTGTGAATTTCAGGAGCGTATTAACTTTTCGCGCTTATGCTTATATTTCTTTAAATTCTTTTAAATTATATTACTTAAATACTTAATTAGCAACTATATTAATTTCTATTCATATCTTACTTTCAAATTACGTTAAATATTGCATGCAAAATATATTATATTTGCCAACTATAACAATTAAAAGCCTACAATACAACTAGGCGCTCACATTACCCCCCTAAATAAATTAATTTTTTCTATTTCCAAATACTAAATTAAAATTACTGATCGATAACGTAAGCAAGAAAAACGAAAGAAAAAATTACATTTATTTACATAGAGCGCAAAATTAGTTAAATTGCATGGGTTTTAAATGTGTTATATGAGCTTCAAACTATATACTATACTTGAAAAAAAATTTTGTTTTTTTTATTTTTATTATGGTAAGCAAGACTCGAAACTCGTTCTCTGAGTTTCTTCATTATTTGTGAACATATTGTTTCACATGATATCATTTTATGGTAGAGTCGAATAGAAAAGTGACCAAGTCAGGGATCGAACTCGCGTTAACGAATTAACGAGCCCTATACTATACCCAACTAAGCCAGCGAACTCTGATTTGTTAATTTTGCAAATCACCTTGAATTTGTTACGAGAATATTCTTCATTTTTTTATTAATTTCTGAAGGATTTTATTTTATTATGAATCTTGTTTTACCAATTTTTACTTTTTTATTATAATATTTGATTCACTATTCTTATTTATTAAAGTTATTTATTTAAATATCCCATAACACATTTTTATTTTCATTTAATGTTATTTTTCTTTTTATGTCTTTCTTTCTTTTCTCCAGCTTAAGCCATTCGATTTTTCATTGATTTATTATATTACTTGTTCTTATTTTTATGAATTTTTAATATAAAATTAATTAATTTAATATTAAAATTCATAGATTTTTTGTGTACTAACGTTATTCGATATTATGTTAAATCAATCATAGTTCTTTTATAATGTATTGAAATGCTTTTTAAGTATATTTAACAAAAAGAATTTTCTGATGCTAATTTTTTAGTTATATCTAATTTTCTCTTTTTAATGATTGATTTAACATTTACATTTTTTATTTCAATTATTGAGTGTCACTGTGCTAGTTGAGCACCGATGCCTAATACTATTTAAATTTTGACATATTGTTTTAATTTTTGTAATATTCTTATTACTATATACTAATTCTTATATTTATTGGTTTGTTTATATTCTAGTGCTACTTAAATTCTAAATTGTTTTATACCAAATTAAATATTCTGTATTACTTTTTTATTTTTTTTTTAAATAAAATTCCAATACTTTTTTAATAATTAATTTTAATTATTTATGTTTAATATTTCTGTAATTAAATACTTAATTTGGTGTTCTATAATTTTACATAAATTTTTCTTTTTATCTTTAAGTTTTTGTGGATTTTTCCATATAGAATGGTTTTAAGTTATTTATATGGAAGTTTCCCTTTAATTTTTCATTTTCATCTATTATCTTATATGTATCGTCGTTTATAACATTTTTGACCGTATAAGGTCCTTCGTATATATCAAAGAATTTTGCTATTTAATTATCATTTGCATCAGATAATTTTCTACTTTTTTCTAAGAAAGTTTTGTAAAGTCTGTGTAGTTTTGTGTTTTTATGTCATTTTTAATATTAAATTAGATTTTTGTTTTTTACTTATTATCATTATTTAATTTATTTGTGATATTTATATTTTACATTTATGTTTGCCCCCCTCTGGATCGTCATACTAGCTTTTCGTTTAGCTGTGGACGTTCGGGCATTGTCTCAGAATCTTTTTGCTTTGCCGAGACTACTGGATTTATGTATTGAATTTTTGATCTTTTGATCATGCTTTTATTCAATAAGTTCTCAGTTTTCGCATCTATTTTACTTGTTAATTTTACATTATTTAGGTTTAGTTTATCTTTTATTGTTATGAATTTATTTTCATGCTTTTTAATTAATACGGGCTTTCTTTTAAATAATTTTTTATCTTTTATCATAAACTTTTTCATTTTTTCTTTGTTTAATTTATTTAATCTTTTGGATTCAATTTTTCTTTTGATTTTTCTTTTTTCTGGCCATTTTTCTGCCATATTATTTTTATTATTGAAGCTTTTCATTTCATTTATTTCTTCGATCTCTATAATATGTAGAGTCGAGTATTCATTTTTATTTATAGTTTTTACTTTATATGATATTATATCATCTTTATTATTTATCTGGAAATTTATTTCCTCGCGCCGCGTATTAATAAGCATATTGAGTATTTTCTGGGTATCATACCCGACTATACATTGTTTAATTAATTGTGGTATTATTATAAATATTATTTTTGTTTGTAAATTGTTAATTTTTACATTGGCATATATTTGTTTTGTGAATCTTGCTGATTTTGTGCCTGTGGCATTTTTTATAACTTTGCCTGTCAATGGCATTGTTAAACAATTTTTAAATATCTTTAAATTATTTAAATAAAATTCTTCTGATATACAGGTGACTTTACTCCCTGTATCTATCAGAGCTTTTTGATTCTATTCCCTCGATATTTATCGTAATTTCGGGACATTGAATTGCTTCATTTTGTTTATTATATATTATTGAGCATATATTTATTGATTTATAATCATTTGTTATTTTTTCAAGTTCATTTTCATTAAATTTTATTATATCCTTATATTCGATTAGCCAACCAGTAAGATCTTTATTAGTTTTTGTTTTAATATATAAATTTTTAGCGGTTTCTAACCTATCTTCAAAGTTTGTATTATTAAATCTTTCATTATTCGTTTGATTTTTTATTTTAGTTGCGTACTTTATTTTTGTTGTGTTATTATTTGTTGTATTATTGTTATTATTTTCCGACTTTTAGTACGCAACTATTTCGCGTTTCCCGACGTCGATGGTTCAACTAACGAGCTTACGTCTACTTGCTCGTTATATTTTATTGTTGGTGTTTTGTGTCTTTATGTTGTGTCGTTTTGTGATCTATAATTTTGTGTTCTATAATTTCGTGCCCCCCCTTGTATGTTTGAATCCCCTCGATTTTTATTGTCCGTGTTTGCTGTCTGTATATGATTTATGTTACGTGTTTGCCATGGTTGTTGTGTATTAGTATCGTTTGTGTTCGTTTCTTTTTGTCTTGTGTATGTGTTATGTGTATTTTGTGTTTGTTGTGTAGATTTTTGTTTGTGTCGATTTCCTATTTGATCATCATAGTCAAAATCTTCTAAGATTCTGAATAATGATGATTTGGTTTCTTCGGGTTGACCATTTACTGCACACCTAACATTTCTATCGAAGTGAAGACCTATTTTCGTTATCAATTCACTTTCCGTGATTGATAATTCTGGTTCTTTTGCAAGACCTAGCATGTATGTGGCATAATCCACGCGCGACATTTTACCGCTTTCTTGGTATGATCCATATTCAATTTTTCTTTGAGCTTTTCTTTGGATATTTGAATTTCAGTATCTTTCCTTGAATATTTTTTCAAACTCTTCAAAGTTATTTATCTCTGAGTTGTTTATATAATACCACGATTGCGCATTGCCTTGTAATGCTTGTATTAATATACAGTGTAATTCGCTAGGTGATGGTTTTGTAAATGTTTTATACGTGTTTAACTCTTTTAAAAATTTAATTGGCCTTTCATTTTCATACCCGTTGAATTTTGGAATTGGCATTTTAATTTTGTGTTGTGTGTTTGTGTTTTGCGTATTATCATTTATATTTTTCATTTGTTCTTTTATATTATTTATTTCTATTTCATTGTCGTGATTAATGTTGTCAATGTCTTTATTTATACGCGTGTTTTGCGCTTCTATGTCTAGTAATTTTTCGTTTAAATTTTGTATTTCTGCGTTTAATGTAGTGTTAGTAATTTTTTAATTTATATTTTCGGTTTCAACTGCTTTTATTTGTCTTTGTAGTATTATAAATTTTGTTTCATATTCTTCCTTTAATTTAGCTATTCCATCTGATAACGCGTTCATTTGATCTTGTGTCTCATTGTTTATTGCTAGCAGTTTTTGTGATGTTTGGTAATCTTCTAATGCTTCTAATCTTTTTTCCGCGTTTTCATTTTGCTCGTTTAATTCTTTTAGTTCATCTGTAACCGCGTTTTGCTAATCTCTATTAATGTTTCGGTTATCCTCGACTGCATCGTCATGGATTTCTCTCATAATTTGAAATGATCTTCTACCCGCCATTGTGAATAATTTTAATTTTATGTTATCAAATAATTTTTTAATTTTGATTTAATTTTAAGCTTTGTACAGAATTATTACTGTATATACTTTATACAGAGTATATACTGTATATGTTTACTTTTAATTTTATAAATTCGAAATATTATATTATTTGACTTGACGACTTTATACTTTAGAGTTTTGAGTATTCTTGTTTACTCGTTTATCCTCTGGTATATCTCGTCAATCGTAATCCTTTGTTTTGATTTGTAGTAAGTGGAATTTATTGCTTCGTAATTTTGATTTTATACTTTGTTTTTTGGAATTTATCTTTGTTAATTTTATTATAATTGTGACTTTATAATTTGATTATATTTTATTAAATGACGAGTATTTTAGTTTTAATTTTCTCATTTTTTTCTGTTAGTTCTACAACGCGTTATGTGATCTTTTTAAGTTTATTATTGCTTTTATTTGATAATATGTTAGTTATTTTGATAATTTTAGTTAATTTCATTTTAGATTGTTTTATGGTTTTATTACTACTAATGTGTTTGGTTATTTTTCTGTTTTAAATTTTTATCTTTTATTGTGAATTATTGTCGTTATTAATACTATTTTCTTTTATTGTTTTGTTTATTTCGTTTTTAACTGATTTTTCGTTTTTGTTTATTAACATGTTAAAGAGCTGTGTGTTAACTTTTATTTGTTTCAAGGCTTTGGGTAGTTGTTTGTTTAAGTGTTCGAAAAATCTACCTAAATTTTCGTTGTTGATTTTATATTCATTTGTTAGATAGTCTAATCAACGAATATAGACGCTTATAGAAGCGTACTCTTAAACGGGAAATTTCTGCCAAAAATGAGTTACCCAGCTACTGAGGGCGCCACTAGATCCTATGTATTTTTATATCTATATATATCAAATTTTTCATATGTATAGATATACAAACAATGTTAAAGTGTTACCCAGCGTATCGGACGAAAAATTTAACCCAGAAGTACGCTTCTATAAGCGTCTATCTTCGTTGGTCTAATTCTTTGTGTATGTTCTGTATTTCAATTTTCAATTTTCTTATTTCGCGTTTTAAGCGATGTGTTTGGTGTGTCTGTCTTAAAAATGTTGTTACTTTGTTATGTAATATTTGTTGTTTTTGTGTGTTAACATTTTCATTTTTATTTTTTGCAGAATTTTCAATAAATTCTGTTGTTGTAATTTTGTCTTTCATTTAGTCTTAATTTATTATTTCATAAATATTTTGTTTTAATTTTGCAAATTTTTCTATTTTGTTTTCTTCTTAATTCTGTTTTTTTTCCTTAATGTATTGTTTTACAAATATTTTGTTTAATTTTACAAATCTTAATATACTATTTTTTGATTTTCTCTTTGTGTATTATTTTGCAAGTATTTTGTTCAATTTTACAAACTTTTATGATTTTGAAATATTATGCGCAATTAACGCTAAAATAAATCTATTGTTCCGACGCCAGTGTGACGTCCTACTAGCTTATGGCTAGTAAGACGCACTTCTATTAACTCTATCAAGTCTTATAATCGCCTTATTCCAGCCTTGTAATTGTAGAACAGTTGACCAGACAGGTCGCTACGCCGTCTGGTGCGGGTTCGAATGTGTCAGTGTGTAAGGTGCGTGTAATTATTTCCAGTATTAGTAGAGGATTAATTGTGTTATGGGTAATGCCCGTTAATACTGAAGACCAAGTGCCTCAGTATGCGGGGCTTTACCCTTTAGGATGGGATAAGGTAATATGTTGCTCGCCGCAACCCTTCATTTACCCACACAGCATGAAAGATATCATTGGAATATTCCGAAATATTCCAATGGAATGTTTCATTCAAATATGTATGGAAGCTTTATGGAAGAAAACAGAAATATTTCTGGAATATTGCAAAGAAAACTTTCTACGAAGAACCCCTGGAAGCCTCCGTAAACCTTCCAAGGAAGATTCCGTTGAAAGATTGATGAATCGTTGCACCGAAAGATTTCATGGAAGCTTTATAGAAGACTCCGTTTTCCTTTCAGGGAAATGTTGGGAATTTTCACTAGAATATTCCGAAATATTCCAAAGGAATGTTTCATTGAAATATGTATGGAAGCTTTATGGAAGAAAACAGAAATATTTCTGGAATATTGCAAAGAAAATTTTCTACAAAGAACCCCTGGAAGCCTCCGTAAACCTTCCAAGGAAGATTCCGTTGAAAGATTGATGAATCGTTGCACCGAAAGATTTCATGGAAGCTTTATAAAAGACTCCGTTTTCCTTTCAGGGAAATGTTGGGAATTTTCACTGGAATATTCCGACATAAGTCTCCTGAAAGCTTCCGTAAACCTTCCAAGAAAGATTCCGTTGGAAGATTGATGAATCATTGCACCAAAAGATTTCATGGAAACTTCATAGAAAACTCCGTTTTCCTTTCGGGGAAATGTTGGTAATTTTCACTGGAATATTCCGACTTAAGTCTTCTGGAAGATTCCGTAAACCTTCCAAGAAAGATTCCGTTGGAAGATTGATGAATCATTGCACCGAAAGATTTCAAGAAGCTTGAAAGGAAAACTCCGTTTACCTTTCAGCGAAATATTGGAAATTATCATTGAAACATTCCAGTGGAAGGCTCCTGGAAGCTTCCGTAAACCTTCCAAGGAAGATTCCGTTGGAAGATTGATGAATCATTGCACCGAAAGATTTCATGGAAGCTTCATAGAAAACTCCGTTTTTCTTTCGGGGAAATGTTGGGAATTTTCACTGGAATATTCCGACTTAAGTCTCCTGGAAGATTACGTAAACCTTCCAAGGAAGATTCCGTTGGAAGATTGATGAATCATTGCACGGAAAAATTTCATGGAAGCTTGAATGGAAAACTCCGTTTACGTTTTACCGAAATATTGTGAATTGTCATTGAAACATTTTAAAAAGGCTCATGAAAGATTCCGTAAATCTTCCAAGAAATATTCTGTTGGAAGATTGATGAACCATTGCACCGAAAGATTTCATGGAAGCTTTATAGAAGACCGTTTTCCTTTCGGGAAAATGTTGGGAATTTTTACTGGAATATTCCGATTTAAGTCCCCTGGAAGATTCCGTAAACCTTCCAAGAAAGATTCCGTTGGAAGATTGATGAATCATTGCACCGAAAGATTTCATGGATGCTTGAATGGAAGACTTCGTTTACCTTTCAGCGTAATATTGGAAATTGTCATTGAAACATTGCGAGAGATTGTCAACCGCATTTACGATCACATGAAAATATAAACTAGTAGTCACCTGCTGGCAAGATGAAAGAATTGCTGTGCAGGCAAGATAACGACAAATATTTAAACAATATTTCTCTAATATTTTACTGTTATATTTATAAATTTTTTGAAATACTTCATGAAATATTTCTGGAATATCACAGAAATATTTCATGAAATATTTCTTGAAAAATTTGCGCATTATTGATTTAAAATATTTTAAGAAATGGTGCATTAATATTTCTTCAATATTTCAGTTTTATGTTCAAACATTTTTTCAAATACTTCATGAAATATTTTTTAAATATAACAGGAATATTTCATGATATGTTTCTTGAAAGATTTGAGAAATTTAATTTGGAACATTTCAAGAAATAATGTAACAACTTACTTGAATATTTCAGTGTCGGATTCAAAAATTTTTTGTAATAAAACATGAAATGTTCCAGCAATATTACAAAAATATTTCAATGAATTATTTAATATTCATAAACTGAAATATTTCAAAGAAATATTAGTTCATCACTTATTTAATATTTCACTGAAATATTTCATGAATAATTTAAGGAAGCTTTCAGTAAGCTCCTAATGAAGTATTTTATGAAAAATTTACATAAGCTTCCAGTAAGCTTTCACTGAAATATTTCATGAAAAATTTGCGGAAGCTTCCAGTACGTTCCCACTGGAATGTTTCATGAAAAATTTACGGAAGCTTCGGTAACCTCACAATGAAGTATTTCATGAAAAACTTGCGGAGGCTTTCAGTAAGCTTCCACTGAAATATTTCATTAATAATTTACGGGGGCTTCCAGTAAGCTTCCACTGAAATATTCCATAAAAAGTTTACGCTTCCGGTAAACTTCCGCTGAAATATTTCATGAACGATAAAAAGATTTCGGTAAACTTCCGCTGAAATATTTCATGAACGACTTGCGGAAGACTCCTGACCGAGGACATATCCATCTTCCGGGAACTTTTCACTGGAATCTTCCTGGAAGCTGCCAATGTTTTTTCTGCAGTGACTTAAATCTTCCACGTTTTCTTCTAGGAAGCTTCCAGTTATATTCCACTGAAATATTCAACGAAAAACTTACCGAAGCTTCCTGGAAGCTTCCACTAAAATATTTCAGAAATGATGTACGGAATCTTTGAGTAAGCTTTCACTGAAATATTCCATGAAAGATTTACGGAAGCTTCCAGTAAATTTTCACTTAAATGTTTTATGAATAATTTACAGAAGCTGTCGGTAAGCTTCCATTAAAATATTCCATGAATAATTTACAGAAGCTGTCGGTAAGCTTCCATTAAAATATTCCATGAATAATTTACGGAAACTTCCAGTAAGCTTCCACTGAAATATTCCATAAAGGACTTACGGAGGCTTCCAGTGAGCTTTCACTAAAATATTTCATGAAAGACTTACGGAAGACTCCTGATCGAAGACATATCCATCTTCTGGGAAGTTTCCACTGGAAACTTCCTGAAAGCCTCCAACCTTTCTTGCACATCTTCCGGGAAGCTTCCAGGAAGCTTACAGGAAGCTTACATGCTGTGTGGGTAATTTATGTAAAGCAATTACACAGCGTAAAGTTAATAAACGTGCGAGCATGGAAGAATCATCAACGAGGTTGGTGATTCTTCGATGCTTGACACCTATTGAAAATAATGACGTCTTTGGGCGTGTCTGGATTCGGAACAAAAAAAGACGTCTTTTAAAGACGTCATTATTTTCAATAGGGACGTGTTAAGATGCAAAAGCAAGTTAAGTTGAGCTGAGACGAGGCAGAAGAGAGCTTTTCTCTCTGCTGGCCCGCTTTTATAGGCGCTGGACTCTAGTCCCCTCTTCTCTAATGGCTTGGCACCACCGGCGTTTGCGTGCGTGGTCCAGCTTTTCTCATGTGTACTTAGCCAATATGATGCTTAAGCGCGCTCTCGATGTGTGATGTATACGTATGTAAGTCTTTGATTGTGTGTGAATTTCAGGAGCGTATTAACTTTTCGCGCTTATGCTTATATTTCTTTAAATTCTTTTAGATTATATTACTTAAATACTTAATTAGCAACTTTCAAATTAAAATATATTATATTTGCTAACTATAGCAATTAAAAGCCTAGAATACAACTGGGCGCTCAAATATTTTAGAATACAATGAGTAAAAGAATATTTAGAATATAAGATTGAGCATCGAAGAAGTGAAACTATTTATTTCGTCTATGATTCATAGGCAAGCTCTTTCTTTCCACGGCCATACTCACACATATGTTGCACATATCTCAACTCTATCGACCTACGGAGTCGTAAAATTATGAGAAGTATCATAAAAAAAGGTAAAGGAAAACACTTCATATACCTGCACTACAAATTCCTTTCGAATATTGGTAATGCAGTGTATGTCATTTTTCTTTACTTAGAGTCGAAGTGAAAAAATATAATAATAAAAAATGGGACAAACAAAAATTAAGAGGAAAGAAAAAAAAAATTAAGAGTAAAATTAAATTTGTTAAAATTTAATTTTGTATATATATTTATATTTGTATATATATACTTATTACACATATATTCCTTAAAAGTATTAAAAATAAAAGTTTTTTAAAATTTAATTGCATATTTATTATATTTGAGATGTGTCATATTTAACATAAAAAAGAGAATGAATTTTATTGTTAAATATAACAAATAACAAAATTTGATTACTGCTAAAATTTTACCAAGTTAAAATTTTTTTAAAAGGATCTAGCCGGGTAAGATAGGTGAATTGGCCCCAGAAGCAGAGAGAAAAACTGATATAGCCATTATATTCTATATAAAAAAATATACCTCTATACAAATTTTCAGCCTTCTAAACCTAAACCTAACCTCAAAAACGCAATTTTTCATTATTTGAGTCTCTTAGCTCTATCTCCGTCAATTTTCAAGCTAGAATACTCTTTTTTTTTTAATTTAGGTTTTTTGAAGCCCTATAAATTAGTCTCTGATGATTTTTTTGTAGGTGCAAAATTCAAATTTCTAGAGACGTTAGAAAATTTTTTCTTAAGATATTTCGAAAACTAAGATAGACGACACTTTGGAAAAAATATATATTTATTTATGCACTAAACGTATGTAAAAATTTTTTCAGATCTTTAAAAGTGGTGGAACAACGTCAAAAAGGAAAAAAAACGGTTTTTTTGCGTATCTTTGCCTATACACGGCCTAGCCCTCGTATCTTACACCTCTGTTTGCAATATTTTTGAGTGAAATTTGATTTTTTGAGATACTCTGGGCTGTAATATATCGAGATTAACTCGGAAATATCCAATTTTCACGTTAAGGCGCTCCCAGAGACCTTAAAAACCCATTATACTAATAAAAAAAAATGTCCCGCTAGGTGAAACTCGTATCATAATCCATAAAACTATGCATATATTCTTCTACAGTATATCTAAATATATATAATTCAATACTATAAACAGGAATATACAGATATACTGAATGTGTTGTTTCGGATTATCACTCAAACACGACCTAACGGGAGCAATTATCCTAATTCTTCCTAGTACGCCCGAACTCATGTGTGCTGCATTTCTATTTACAGAAACAGGATTCGCAGGAGCTTTGACCACCTATTTGCTGAAAAAGTTATTCGATCACTTGTTTCAAGGCAATGGATGTCTAATTTTAAGATTAATTAATGATTAAAACTATCATTTAAATATTTGCAATACCTGAGATAAAACATCTTTGCTTGAGAAAAATTAATGTAATTTGATAATTAAATTAATTTTTCTCATGCAAGGATCTTTTATCTCAGGTATTGCAAATATTTGAATGATTTCTTTATTTTTCATCTATAACTGTAACTTGCTTATCATAAAAATAATTAACCATCTATATTATTCTATTTTTGATTACTAAACTCATTTGATTATCGAATAAAAAAGTATTAATTCAAAGAAAATGCTTTTTTGTTACGTAATCTAAAAAAGTTTATAAAATCAGTTACATTTATTGTTATCTAAAAATATGTAAGAAATACAATTTTTTGGTTATAATATATATATTCATACATACACATACATTAAAATATGTATAATCATAATATAATTCAGTTTAGTTAATTTTGATTATAAATAAAATTTTGGAATATATTTTCTTTTGTTCGACCATTAGATTACTATCAACAAAGTTGTAGGGCATTGTAACCAAACTCTTTAAGGCTTTTTATAGGCTCCGCTAATTGGTCATCTGGATACATTCATACAACACTTACAATCTAATACTTGATTTCTTCGCTATAGCAGTGGACCATTGACCACTGCTCTAAGGTACTAAACGTTGAAATGATTTTCTGAGTTTATATTTATTTTGTTTAGGTACAGGTATAAGATTGTAAAGGGGTTTGTAAAAAATAATAATAAAACTAATTATCTAGGTGGATCTATTATTATTCTTTAATATTTTAATATCTATTTATATTTTTACATTTTTTTCTTCATTAACGAGAGGATATTTTTTGTACAATGTTAAAGAAGATCTGACACTCGTAACAAGTTGCAGTTTTTTATATCTACTTTACATGTAGATAGTAATGACTGTAACTACCTTGCCTCTCACCAAATTATATATATGAGAAACTTACATTTGAATATTGTAAGTCATAACTATCATTAAATTAAAAGTGAAAATTCTTATGTAAATACTTGACTAAGAAGAAAATCAGTTATAATTATTTGTATCTAAATATACAGTAGATATTAAAAAATAAAAGTCCTTGCAACTATCAGATCTTTTGTAATCTCATGCAAAGAAATATACTTCCATAAGTAAAGAAGCACGTTTAAGATTAAAGATACATATTAAAACAAACAAAGAATATCAATATCTACCTAGATAATAGGTCTCATCATAATTTTTGTATAAAACTCAATAGAGTTTTGTATTGGACTCTTACTCATTCTCATAAAATATAATAGATATGATAAAATGTAACCATTGTCATAATAAATTTCAAAGATTCTGCTTGAATAAAGATTTTTTTCTGGTAAATGCTTATTTAGTAAGTAATATTTACAACAACTTTTTAATAAAAATTAACAGAAACAAAATTCTATAATAATTTAATTTACTATAATATTTACAATCTAGTTCATTAGCTTTTCTTTGCACTATAAAAATGAATCAAAAGTCCAAAAATGGTATCAAAATAATATAGGCTACAATGCAACTGATAGTTTTGAACAAAAATTGCGTTTAAATCTTCCGATACATCAACATACAAAAATATTTCAGATACTTCTATATAATTTTTATACATTTTTTCATAGTTTAAAATGCATATTACATACAAACAAACACATTCACAAATATAATATAAATTATTTTAATTAAGATTGTATACATGAAGGTTATTTTTTAATTTTTTTTGTGTGTAATTCAATATTTATAATCCTACAAAACATAAAATATACAGAATATTAACTTATGAAATAAGTAACCAAATATCACTTGACAACAAATTGCCAATAATCAAGTCTAATTTGTAGTTGTTCTAGTTTGATTAGTCTTATGGCAAGTCTAATTTATTCACTAATTGGAATTACACATGCAAGATATAACATGAATACTAGAGAAAACAAACTATTTGTTGTTGCTATGGACCATGGAGACTAAAAATAGAAGACTTATGTACTAAGTAGAATCCATCAATAGTTACGCCTGGAGCTGCCAATAAAGACAGACATGGATCGTATAGACAAAGTGAAGCTCCCTGATTAAGGGGATGTAAAACGGACACTACACCTGTACTTATGAATTTAGCCTATCTTTTCATTTTATTGCAAAACTTGAGAAAAAGAAATGCTTTAGCTTGTAGTATTTACCATAAAGATTATTCAGTTAAATTTTCAAATAAATTTATTCATTAGTTTTTCAGAATTTTAGATTTGTTGTAAAAAATCTAAAAATTTTGATGTATAATATTGGAACCCAAAATTCTGAAAAACTAATGAATAAATTTATTTGAAAATTTAACTGAATAATCTTCGTGGTAAATACTACAAGCTAAAGCATTTCTTTTCCTCAAGTTTTGCAATATAATGAAAAGATAGGCCAAATTCACGAGTACAGGTGTAGTGTCTGTCTTACATCTCCTTAAGGCTCGAATTAATAGTCGTGACGTGAGTATTGAGTATCACTTGGAATTTAAGTATCGTTACTTGAGTATAAGCTGTTACTTTAATTGAGTATGACATCTTTACCGACGATTATCATATCTGTGTCCTTTTATATTCCATATAAAAAAATGAAGTAACAGCTGATACTCAAGTAACGATACTCAAGTTTCAAGTTGTACTTAATTTTCATCGTACCTACTTATTATGCATGATTCGATATAATAATATATGCTTTCTGAAATTCTACATACAGGGTGAAATTTCCATCTTTTAAATAGCATAAAAATTATGAAATTCCATTAATACCAAAACAAAAAATAATTCGAATAATTAAAGTATATAAAATTGATAGTATCAATTAATTTTTTAAATTATAAAGTATTAACTTTATAATACTGTTGGGTGGACTATTAGCACGATGGATGTAAACATTTTGCTGATCACACCCTGGAAGGGCGCTCTAAATTACAATGTCATGCACTTTAAAGATAACAAGTATCTTTAAAAGATAGCAATAAAATAATATCTGATATAAGTATTATTTCAATAAAAAAAACTTATTCTAAACTAGATTTGTGCAGCTACCAGCTGATTCATCCTATATCTACTATCTGTTTCTGTAAATAGAAATGCAGTACACATGAGTTCGGGCGTACTGGGAAGAATTAGGATGATTGCTCCCGTTAGGTCGTGTTTGAGTGATAATCCGAAACAACACATTCAGTATATCTGTATATTCCTGTTTATAGTATTGAATTATATATATTTAGATATACTGTAGAAGAATATATGCATAGTTTTATGGATTATGATACGAGTTTCACCTAGCGGGACATTTTTTTTTATTAGTATAATGGGTTTTTAAGGTCTCTGGGAGCGCCTTAACATGAAAATTGGATATTTCCGAGTTAATCTCGATATATTACAGCCCAGAGTATCTCAAAAAATCAAATTTCACTCAAAAATATTGCAAACAGAGGTGTAAGATACGAGGGCTAGGCCGTGTATAGGCAAAGATACGCAAAAAAACCGTTTTTTTCCTTTTTGACGTTGTTCCACCACTTTTAAAGATCTGAAAAAATTTTTACATACGTTTAGTGCATAAATAAATATATATTTTTTCCAAAGTGTCGTCTATCTTAGTTTTCGAAATATCTCAAGAAAAAATTTTCAAACGTCTCTAGAAATTTGAATTTTGCACCAATTTTGCCAATTCACCTATCTTACCCGGCTAGACCCTTTAGCTGAAATTTCGGGGTCCATGATTAAACAAAACTTGCAGTGCGGTGTAGTTGAATCATTGACCAGAAAGATCAAAGAAGTACCGTGTATGTCCCGTATGTGAGCTTGATCAACCCAAATCCAATCGATTAAAATCAAATATTGGAGAATGGTGTGCACATGCGCGTTAGTCATAGCGGGAAAGCTTGATTTTTTGTTCTGAGTTAAGAGAAACTGCAGTGCTTTTCTCTTGATTCAGAAAGAGGAAACGTTTTCTTTATCGAATTATCATCTGGTTCATTAGAGATTATTTTAAGAGTTATTAAATTAAAGGAAATGCTTATTTATTGAATATTAATTAAAATATGTTTCAAAATCCTGAAATAGATAAAGCATAATCACAAAGTTATGAGAAAAAAAAAATCATCCACTTGTCAATTGTGACAGTGATTATTATATTAAGATAGTTCTTAGTCAAATCGAAAGTCATAAAAAAAAGTTCATTTTTCCGGAAATTTACATTAACTATCATAAAATAACGGTGCAAAATTTTAGAGTGATTCACTACACAGTTTAAAAGATATGATCTGCAAAAAATCATAACTTTTAATATTGCTTCTTATGAGAATATGGCATCGGCAGTTAAAATGCGAAAGTTATTTTACTCTATGTATTTCGATAGTCATGACATTGTACTGAAAATTGGAGGAAATTTACTTCGAACCCTAAAGATTATTATATCGAAATTCCAAGATGATCCACTACCTAGTTATTTAACAATCTTAATCTAAAAACTGATACTCCGAGGGTTCTCACAGAGTTTTTCTAAAGCGGCGTGACGTGGCAATGTTGCACCATATATATATATATATATATATATATATATATATATATATATATATATATATATATACTAAGGGGGGTTCCCCCCTGCTCACTTTGCTCGCCAACCCCCCATTGTCAATATCAATTATCAAATCAATATCAATTTCCAAGAGAACGTTCTTAAATTAGATAACAATTAATTAAATTAGCTAACAATTAACTACCTTTCAGCTATCTCTCAGCTAACTTTCAGCTGAATTTTATCTGAATTTCAGCCAACTTTTAGCTAATTTTCAGCTAAATTTTATCTGAATTTCAGCTATCTCTCAGCTAACTTTCAGCTAAATTTTATCTGAATTTCAGCTATCTCTTAGCTAACTTTCAGCTAAATTTTATCTGAATTTCAGCTAACTTTTAGCTAACTTTCAGCTAAATTTTATCTGGATTTCAGCTAACTGAGGGCACATAAAATTCTTATACACGGCGGCGGCGGCGGTTGCGTAGGCGATATATCTTTATTATATAGAGATATATATATATATATGTATATACATATGGGACGTTTCACGTCAACTCACCTAACAAAAAAATAGAATTCGTCGAAAATCTGTGAAAATGTTCTTTTTGATACCCAAAATATACAAAAAAAATTTTAGAGGTCCAGGTTAAAGGGGTCAGGATTTAAACGTGATGGAATTTTTCGAATTTTCGAAATTTTTTGCTTAATGAATATTTTAATGAAATTTTTCCTCAAAAACTATCAATTTTTCGTTAAAACTTAATGGAATACTTTTTCTTGGAAATTAGATGTAGAATTCACCTGAATTTTTGCAAATTATAATATACTGATTTTTATGCTTACTTGATCGATTTAAACATACTATTTAGTAAATCTAAAAATCGAGCAGGTCAAATTGGCTTTTTGAAGTATTTTTTTTTTTGTTTTTTTATGAGGAAAAAATATACGAAGCCTCCAGTTGGGCAGCCTTCTCAAAGTTGCTTAATTGTGCAAAAAAGTCTGAATAAATCGTTATTTTGGATCAATGATAAGATTCGTGATTTTTTTTCTGAAAAAGTATTGATTTTTGGGACAAATGTATAAAAATGTTTTATATTGGAAATTGTATGTAAAATGTATGCAAAATTTTTGTAAACCATTATTTGCTAAACATCACAAATTATAAATGAAATTTTGAAATTTCAAAATTTATTTTTTGTTAAATTTTTAATATATATTGTTCATAATGTCTTAAATTACAATTTGTAAAAATATGTTCATATTCTACACATGATTTCCAATAAAAAACATTTCCATACATTTGTCCCAAAAATCAATACTTTTTCAAAAAAAATCACGAATCTCATCATTGATCCAAAATAACGATTTTTTTAGACATTTTTGCACAATTAGGTAACTTTGAGAAGGCTGCCCAACTGGAGGCTTCGTATATTTTTTCCTCGTAAAAAAACAAAAAAAATAAGACTTTAAAAAGCCAATTTAACCTGCTCGATTTTTAGATATACTAAATAGTATATTTAAATCGATCAAGTAAGCATAAAAATCAGTATATTATAATTTGCAAAAATTCAGGTGAATTCTACATCTAATTTCCAAGAAAAAGTATTCTATTAAGTTTTAACGAAAAATTGATAGTTTTTGAGGAAAAAATTCATTAAAATATTTATTTAGCAAAAAATTTGGAAAATTCGAAAAATTTCATCACGTTTAAATCCTGACCCCTTTGACCTGGACCTCTAAAATTTTTTTTGTATATTTTGGGTATCAAATAGAACATTTTCACAGATTTTCGACGAATTCTATTTTTTTGTTAGGTGAGTTGACGTGAAACGTCCCATATATATATATATATGTATATATATATACATACACATATATACTACACTCAACACTTTATTACGCGTTTGAATTTACAAACAATGAACATAGGTTTTTTCTGCTATTAGGTTTTTAATTAAATCCCAGACGGAAATTGAAAAAAGTAATAGAAAATATTAAAAAATAATAAATAATAAAAATTAGTACAAAATAATAACAGTTTATAAAGTCTAGATTTGAGACTATAATAATATTTATCAGTAATTATTCTAAATCACTGCGTATTCATAAGCGTTATTATTAGTTATTATTTTTTATATTTTTTTTAATTATGAAATATAATAGCACAGGAAAAGTGTTCGTATAAGTTATAATTTTTTATTATTTTTTTTTATTCGGATATTTTCTTTTTGGTAATAAGTAGAAAAGCTAGAAAAAATTATAAAAATAATATAGATATGTAAAAAAAATTAATAATTCATAATAGTTAATATTTTTTATTATATTATATTTACTATTGCACCTAAACTCTTGTCAAACAATTGGCTATTATTTGGAATAAAAATTAATTGTTTTGCTGAAATACCTATTTTGGAACTTAGAAATAAAAAAAATCAACTTGTCAAAATTATTTGATGGAATCTCCTTCTTTATGATAAGTGTAACAAAAAATGTTAATAACTTTTTCTTCTAAAATGAAAACTTTTCGAGTTAATAGTTTATAATGTGTGATAATCAGCATCGATGATTTAAGACCAAATTTGAACTTTTTCAATATTTGAGAAAACATATTTCTAAAAATATAGCTTAGTTCTTTATGTGATTTATAAAAAAAAAGTTCTTTAACAATTTCTCTATAAAGCTGATAGATTTTGAGATAGAAATAAGATAAAACAAAAATTTATAAAATTTGTGAATTTTTATCTCAAAATCTATCAGCTTTGTAGAGAAGTTGTTAAAAGACTTTATTTTCATAAATCACATAAAGAACTAAGCTATATTTTTAGAAATATGTTTTCTCAAATATTGAAAAAGGTCAAATTTGGTCTTAAATCACCGATGCTGATTATCACACATTATAAACTATAATTCAAAAAGTTTTCATTTTAGAAGAAAAAGTTATTAACATTTTTTGTTACACTTATTATGAAGAAAAAGATTTTGTGTTCAAATAATAGGATCCTTATATTGTTTATTTTTTAACATTTCTGAGTTTGAGAATAGTTGTCTTGTAGCGGTTTGGATAATGTACAAACCGCTACAACACAAGCTTATGTTAGGTTAGGGTTCGTCAAATATATCTTATGAATGTAAGATCATGCGATGTTGTCACGTTTTCATGATTGCTTACTACTACTTGAAACTTGAAAGTCTACTTTAAACAATTATCAATGAATTTTTCATTTTAATTATGCAGAACACAATTGTAAATTCTTATAATTGAATTTAATGATTTTTTATGATGAGAAAATTAAATATTTCTGAATTTATTTTTTCAGTTCTATATTGACTTCCGTAGTTGGCTAAGAACTACCTTAATGACACATCTTTCTATGAAGAGGCTAATAAGATATTGGAAAACAATCCAGACATATGTAAGTCTATTACATAAATAAGAATTGATTATTAATCAAATTTGATAGTTTATTTGAATAATAAACTAATTAATTAAGAGTTTAATTGAGAGTTGATACTTGAGTACTTTAAAAAAATAAAAAATAATAAGTGTAAATATTTGAATATTTTAAAATAAATAATGAAAAAAAAAAAATTATTTCAAATAAATTTTGAGAATTTTGACTGAATTTTGTGAAATAAAGATTTAGAATTTTTGAAGTTACATAATTTAATTTTTTTAAAATAACTTCAAAAGAATAAAGAGTTAGAATTTTTGAAGTTAAATAATTTAATTGTTTAGAATTAACTTCAAAAGAATAAAGAGTTAGATGGTCGGGCCAGACATAATATTTGATTAAAATCCAGGTAATAATTTGGAATTTTATTTCACAGATTCATTAAATAATAAGAGTGAGGTCAGAGGCTCTTCAATTTATAATACGAATACTGTAAGTATTCAAAATACAACAACAATAACGAAGCCAGTTATTACAAATATAGAGAAAATAAATGCAAATAGGCAGGTTAAGATAACCTTAAAATTACAAATGATTGGAGATAAATTTGTTGTCTAATAACAGTATAGAGTCAACTGCAAGGATGCAACAAAAGATAGTAGAATCAATGAAAGGAGTCACGAGTCAACTTGTCAGTCATATTTGTCAATATGATGAGCCAAATAGCGAGAGTCGCTGAAGCTAATTTAGAAACAGAAAGAATGAAAATTCAACAACTAGAGACAACAAGCAAAGTTTCTAAAAATCATTCAGAAAATCCTATAATTCAAAACAGTTTAGAAGATTTTATGACCCAAAATAATCAAGAAAATGTTAATACTGAAAACAACATTGGAGCAACTGATAAATTATTTAAAAAAAATTAGAAGAGTCAATTCACAAATCAAAAATAAATATCAAAAGGGATTACAAACTTTCTCAAAAATCAAATTTTGATCTTGGGATGGATTATTTAAGATCGGAGCTAATTAGCAATGATTTAATGGATTCAATTGATCCCAATGTAAAAGCACCTGAAAATTTATCAGGGATTCAAGCAGACAAGAAAAAAAATCTCGTTAGAGATATAATCATTAATCATCTGAATGAAACTTGTCATAAGAGGATAGTTAATTTAAAAGAACCTGCAGAAATCTTGAAAAAGTTAAGAGGATATAAAAAGACTGAAACAAACGTCACGCACACTTTAGTCAGAGCCCAACTATATTAAATAAAAATGAGAAAGGATGAAAAAGTAAATGATTTTTGTGAACGCTTCGTATCAATTATAAGAGCATGTGAAACTTTTGAAGACTCCATACCACTGACAGATCAAGAAATAAGAGCAGCATTCTTTCAAGCTATTTCGCCAATAACACCCGAAGTAAGAAGTGCAGACCCAATTAGAAGACAAACAAATTTCAAAGAAATGAATATAGAATAAATAAAATCTTTTCTATTTCAATTAGGAAGCTGAAAAGAAAAGTGAAAATAAAGAAAACATATAGATCAAAGAGTAATTATGCAATACAGTAAAAATGAATGATGTAATCATTGCAATAAAATTGGTCATTGGGCAAATGACTATTACTTAAAAACGGGTAATAAATGGTTTTGTTATAAATGTCAAGACATAAAAAATCATGAAGTGAAGACTGTTCCTATGTTAATTCTCAAAGTAATGTAGGTTATGAGCAAAATAAAGGATACAGAAATAAAACCTATCTTTAATCTAATCAAGAAAATAGAAGTTTGAATGAATCTGTAACCAAGAAGAATAACAATTTGAAGCATCAACAATCGATTTTTAACAAATTAAATAATAGAGGAAAAATAATCAAAAGAGAAAATCAAAATGTTAATAAAAAATTAAGACAGGCAGCAGTATAAAATACTTATAAAAATAAACCAAGGAAAGTTCAACAATTAAAAAATATAACCGATAAGAATGAATATATTAAAAATCCATACGATTCAAAAGAGTATTCAAACTTTACAGCTGATTGAGGAGCAATCGATTATGTAACAACTAAATCTTTAATTTTAACTGATTTTAAGAAGTGTGAGAATAACAGTATTAAAAGTGCAAATAAAAATAAATTTGCAGACATGGTAATATATGAAAAAGGTGATCTTCTATTATAAACAGATGTACCTGATAAGAAAGTCATTAATTCAATTGATGTAATTGCCGCTAAAGATGTTTCTGAAAATCTATTATCACTTAAAAGACTAGTAGAAGCAAGTCTAAGCATTTATATGGATGAAGAAATTCTTAGAGCATATAATAGACAGACAGATAAAACAATATTTGAAGAGTCGTACGACAAGCCTAACTGGATTATACGTTTCGAAGTGAAAAAGAATGAGTTTGATGATGGTAAAGAATTTTTATATAAAAATGGGAAAGTCCATTTGAAGAAAATACACGAAAATTTATAAAGCAAAATGAGGCAATGTTTTGGCATATTTGATTAGGACATGCATCTATGAATTACCTGAAAAAATTACAGAGAATAGATAATAGATTAGAAAAAGTTAATTTCAACGACCCATCTATTCAAGATTGCGAATTCTGTATAATGGCTAAAATGGATAAACTGCCTTTTAAAGAAACTAGAGATAGAGCGCAAAGGCCATTGCAAGTTATACATACGGACATCATGGGTCCAATAAAACCTACATCATATCTTAAGAGATTTATAATTACTTTTATAGATGATTATTTTAGATTAGCTAAAACATATGCATTGAAAACAAAGGATGAGTCAGGAGAAGCCTTAGCAAATTATTTAGTCTTTGCTAGAAATCTATTAAGTAAAGACGAAAAAGCCTGCTACATCAAAGCAGATCAAGGAACAGAGTTTGTAGGAGGAAAATTTCAAGAAATTATGATTAAAGAAAAGATAGAAGCAGGATTCTCCCCACCATACACACCAGAGCATAATGGAGTAGCCAGAAGGTTTAATAAGACTGTCCAAAGAAAAATAAGAACATACATGTTCGATTCAGGATTACCCAAAAGCATGTGGGGATTTGCACTGGACGTTGCTGTTCATGCCTACAATAGAACTCCACATAAGACGATAAATTATGCAATCCCTTTGAATAAATTTGCTCCAAATAAAAATTGTCATTTTGACCAATTACGAAGATTTGGCTGTATCGCATATATTAAAATTCCTAAACAAAATACGAAATTTGACTCAAGAGCCATCAAAGCTGTATTAGTTGGATATAAACCTACGAGTTACATATCTTGGCATCCAAATACAAGAAAGCTTATAGAATCCTGTCATATCAAATTTAATGGAAAAATTGTTTACAAAAATGTTTATAAAAGAAGTCAGGTAGAAACAAATAATTGGAAATGAAATTGAAGATGATACTGAGACAGATAAAATTATAGAGTCAAGTAAAGAGGAAATGCCAAAGAAAAGACCGAAAAAGCAAGTAATTAAACAACAGATACGAAAACAAATTGCTGAGTACAAACAAAATAAACACTCCGTAACTAGAGGTAAAGCTAAGAAAAAATTAGATGATTTAAAAGGTGAAAATATTTGTGCTAGAAGGCCAATTGAAGATATAAGTTTGGTTAGTTATTTTAATTACACAAACGAGTTTATAACAAGACCAATCAATAAAAGTTTAAATAAAATTGAAAAACAAATCCATGAAGACGATTTGAGACATATTCTTTTATCTTCTCTATGGCTGATTCCATTTCAAATCGAACAGTCAGAATACACTCAAGTCACCAATTACTGCGCTAATGGAGTATGTTATTCTACCCTAAAAATAAGGGTATACGTATTTTTTTATTTTGCTGAAATATCAAAATTGCATCAGATATGCACTTTTGAAAATTGCATACAAAAACTAAATGTTAAAACTGAAAATGTTGAGAATAACTTTAGAGAGCTATCGTTTTACCAATTTCCAATGAATTTTGATAGACCTTTTTTTATTTTATTTCGTTTTGAGCCCTCTTCAACTCCGTGCAAGAAATTTAAAAAAAAACTAAAAAATGACTGAGATATATGCATTTTACCAAAAAATGCACTTTTTATGCACATGCATTTTTCTCGAAAAGGCCATTTTTTTTTTTGCTGAAATTTTTTTTGCTGATAGAGGACCAAAATACCTATCTAATAGTACTTGTTTGATCTCGGCTTTTTTGGTTTGGAGCGAGAAAAAAATTCACAAATTTTGTTGGTGAAAAATGCTTGTATATACGTTCGGAAGTCTTAAGCAGTCTGCATTCAAACACTGTCGTATGCTTGGCTCATCATTTGTTTACATTTGTATGCATGTATATAGCATCAATAGTGATATATATATATATATATATATATATGTGTGTGTGTGTAAATTCGTAATATAAAAATAAATATTTAAACATGAAAAAAAAGAATTCTATTCGTGTATATCTATATTATGTATGTTTCGATGTACAAACAATAGGAGGCTAACTCGCGGACAAATACATCGCGTTACCAAAACAGCATATTAGAACTGTTATATAGAAGCTATTTATTTTTACGGCTGCTTTGAAAGGTGCTTCTCGGGCTTGTGAAAAATTCAACAAAATTGTGAAATAACAATGTCCGAAATTTACTCTTCTAAAAGAATTTCATGTCCCGATTTTTTTCAAATGCATAAAAAGGTAGTTTATATGAGCAGTAATTCACGTTTTAGACCGTTGGAAAATTTAGCCATTAATTTGGCACAGCTTCATCCAGATTTAAATATATTGCCATCTACTAATGTATGTAAAAATTGCCATAAACGCATATCAAAAATGATTTTAAGTGATCTTGAGTCTATATCTGAAAATGAAATCACTGAACTTTTTAGCGGAAGAGATGATGATTTTATTCCGAAGACACCCGAACGAATAGAGGAATTAAACGAGAGTATTAATTCAGTTTTACCTGAATGCATCTCACCCCTTAAAAGAAAAACTGCAATACCTGAAAATTTTAGAGGAAATTACGTATCTAAAAAGAAAAAATCCTTTATTTCAGCTTTTTCTGCTACTGTTGGAAGTAAATTAGAAGATGCGTATGGCATTTCAGTTGAATCAATAGAATCAAACTTACAAATAGGAAAATCGAAATTCTATAGTCTAAGACCAAGTTTCGTCTTAACTAGCCCTGTGAAGGAAGCTTGTCTTTGTGTACATTGCGAAAATTTTGAACTGTTTCTTACAAGTTTGATTCGTTTTAGTGGCGATAAGAATTCCGAATTAGATTCAATTCGTTCAGAAATAACTAACACAATGTTGTGTTCTGAACCATCTGATTCATGTTTCTTGCAAGAATGCAAAGATTGTTCCGGTGGTGCGGGTATCACATTAGAATTGTTAAAACTGAAACAAAATTGTGAAGATGAAATTACGTTTGCTTTGTGGGATAATGGTAATCTTATTGAACAAACAATAAGCTTAACAGTTTTTAAAGAAAAACTTTCAATCTGCGCATTGAAAGCAAGTACTCATATATACATAAAAAATATTCAACGTGAAGCTATAAAAAAAGAAAAAGAAGAAGGTAAAGCTGATCCTACTAAGTTAATCATCCACGTTGACACAATTTTTACATACATTAGTAGATGGCAATATATTTAAATCTGGATGAAGCTGTGCCAAATTAATGGCTAAATTTTCCAACGGTCTAAAACGTGAATTACTGCTCATATAAACTACCTTTTTATGCATTTGAAAAAAATCGGGACATGAAATTCTTTTAGAAGAGTAAATTTCGGACATTGTTATTTCACAATTTTGTTGAATTTTTCACAAGCCCGAGAAGCACCTTTCAAAGCAGCCGTAAAAATAAATAGCTTCTATATAACAGTTCTAATATGCTGTTTTGGTTACGCGATGTATTTGTCCGCGAGTTAGCCTCCTATTGTTTGTACATCGAAACATACATAATATAGATATACACGAATAGAATTCTTTTTTTTCATGTTTAAATATTTATTTTTATATTACGAATTTACACACACACACATATATATATATATATATATATATATATATATATATATATATATCACTATTGATGCTATATACATGCATACAAATGTAAACAAATGATGAGCCAAGCATACGACAGTGTTTGAATGCAGACTGCTTAAGACTTCCGAACGTATATACAAGCATTTTTCACCAACAAAATTTGTGAATTTTTTTCTCGCTCCAAACCAAAAAAGCCGGGATCAAACAAGTACTATTAGATAGGTATTTTGGTCCTCTATCAGCAAAAAAAATTTCAGCAAAAAAAAAATGGCCTTTTCGAGAAAAATGCATGTGCATAAAAAGTGCATTTTTTGGTAAAATGCATACATCTCAGTCATTGTTTAGTTTTTTTTAAATTTCTTGCACGGAGTTGAAGAGGGCTCAAAACGAAATTAAATAAAAAAAGGTTTATCAAAATTCATTGGAAATTGGTAAAACGATAGCTCTCTAAAGTTATTCTCAACATTTTTAGTTTTAACATTTAGTTTTTGTATGCAATTTTCAAAAGTGCATATCTGATACAATTTTGATATTTCAGCAAAATAAAAAAATACGTATACTTTTATTTTTAGGGTAGAATAACATACTCCATTAGCGCAGTAATTGGTGACTTGAGTGTATACTGACTGTTCGATTTGAAATGGAATCAGCCCTATATAAAGATCCATCGTCATTCAAAGAGGCAATGATGACCAAAGAAAAAGAAGAATGGCTATGATTAATAAAAGAAGAATTAGAATCCATGAATGATAATAAAGTATAGGAATTATTAAGGAGACCAGAAACAATGTTAGATGGTAAAAAGGCTAATATAATAGACTCAAAATGGGTTTTAAAACAAAATTAGAGGTAGATGGATCAAAGCGATATAAAGCAAGGTTGGTTATTAGAGGCTTCAAGGATAAAAATATATATGATCTTAGAGAAACATACGCTCTAGTTTCAAGATTATCAATTTTTCGATCAATATTGACCATAATAAACAAATATAATTTATATGCATGTCAGCTAGATGTAAAGACAGCATTTTTGAATGAAGAATTAGAGGAATAAATATATTATGGAGATACCAGAAGGTTGAGAGGTAAATAATGAAATAAAGAGTACAATGGCATGTAAATTAAAAAAAGGCTATGGATGGATTAAAAATAAGCCCCAAGAAATGGAATAAAAGATTTTCAAAGGAGATGGAGAAGCTTGGATTATAAAATGACTTACATGAACCATGTCTTTTCACGTGGAGAAAAGAAGGGTAAATGGCACTTATATTATTGTATGTAGACGATATGTTAGCTGCAAGCAACAGTACAAATAAATGAAAAGGAATAACGCATGATTTAAGTAAAGCATTTGAAATAAAGAACTTTGGCGAACCAAAAAAACTTTCCAGGGATGACAATAGAAAGAAATAAAGAAGAGAATTATATCATTTTACATCAAGCAATATATGTAGAAAGATTCTTAGAGAAGTTCAACATGAAAGACTACAAGCCTCAACATAAACCTATGGTAACTAGGCAAGTGAGCAATCGATATAACCCACACAGCATGAAAGATTGCTGCAAGGTTGCTGCAAGGTTTCATGAAAGTTTCGAAACTTCGCAGCAACCTTTCATGAATGATTGCAGCAACATTTATATGTCCGCGCTAGAACCCGGTTGAAATATTTCTAAAAACCTCGCAGCAATCTTTCAGAAAACCTCGCAGCAACCTTTCATGAAAACCTCACAGCAATATTTAAGAAAATATAACAGAAACATTTCAAGAAACCTTGCAGCAACCTTTTAGAACACCTCGCCGCAACCTTGCAGGAAACCTCGCAGCAATCTTTCAGGAAATGTAACAGAAACATTTCAAGAAACCTTGCAACAATCTTTCATGAAAGGTTTCTCGTAATATTTCATGAAATTTTTCCCAAATTTTGCCGCGAACAACGCTCATACCTTTCCGTATAGTTTCCTGCAATATTTTGTAAAATATTTCTTAAATCTTGCCAAAAGCTTGCTGCAGTAATATTTAATAGTAGGCAGGATTTTCTATCCTTGTGTGATAAAGTTTTTCTTATTTGCTTAAGTATCAATCGTTGTATGTATAAATTACTAGTTGAGCGCAATAGTATTATTATCAATATTTGTGCACAAGAAGAAAAAATTCCTCAGCATCGTTTTTGAGAAAAGTAGAGAATATTGAAATAAAAGGTTTTGTTTCTAATATTTATGCGTTCTTTACTTTTTTCAATAACAATTCGATGGATTTTTTTACCCTACGCATAAATATTTATAATAATAGCATACTTATTGCGCTTAACTTCCCGTTTACAATACAACTACAGCAATAAATACTTGAGTAAATAACAGGAAACCAAATATAAGGCAAGAACAGTGAATCTGGAATGCTCTTAGAATCTTTTATAAAAACTTGCGGAATTATTGCAGAAACTGTTTATGAAAGGTTTGCTGCAATTTCATTTTGAAATTATTCATGAAACTTTGTTGATACTTTTTGTGAAACGCTTTTCTGGAATATTTTATAAAGATTGCCAAAAATATGATAATAACCATTGGCGAAATGTACATAGCAATATTTTTTGTGATATCTTAGAAATCTTGTCAAAAACCTTGCAGAAATCTTACTGCAACTTTTAATAAAAGATACCTCGTAATATTTCATAAAATATTCATCAAATTTTGCTGGAAACCTCGTTGAAACCTTCCATAAAAGGTATCTTGCAATATTTCGTAAAATGTTCCCCAAATCTTGCTAGGAACCTCACTAAAACCTTTCATGAAAGGTTTCTTGCAATATTTCATAAAATGTTTCTAAAATCTTGCAGGAACCTCGCTGCAATCTTTTATGAAAGGTTTCTTGCAATATTCCATGAAAAGTTCTCCAAATCTTGCTGGAAAACTCGCTAAAACCTTTCGTGAAAGGTTTCTTGCAATATTTCATGAAATGTTTTTAGAATCTTGCAGAAACCTCGCTGCAACCTTTCGTGAAAGGTTTCTTGCAATATTTTATAAAATGTTTCTAAAATCTTGCAGAAAGCTCGCTGTAATCTTTCATAGAAAGTTCGATGCAATATTCCATCAAAATGTTGTCTAAATCTTGCTGAAAATTCTGCTGAAACATGTAATAAAAGTTTTCTTGCAATATTTCATGAAATGTTTTTAAAGTCTTACAGAAACCGCGCTGCAACCTTTCATGAAAGGTTTCTTGCAATATTTCATGAAATATTTCTCAAATCTTGCAGAAACCTCGCTGCAACCTTTCATGAAAGGTTCCTTGCAATATTCCATGCAATAATTTCTAAATCGTGCTGAAAACCTCGCTGCAACCTTTCGTGAAAGTTTTCTTGCAATATTTCATGGAATATTTCTAAAATCTTACAGAAACCTCGCTGCAATCTTTCATGATAGGTTTCTTGCGAAATTTCATGAAATATTTCTAAAATCTTGCAGAAACCTTGCTGCAACCTTTCATGAAAGGTTCCTTGCAATATTTTATAAAATGTTTTCTAAATTTTGCTGGAAACCTCTATGCAACCTTTTATAAAAGGTTTCTTGCAATATTTCATGAAATATTCCTAAAATCTTTCAGAAACCTAGCTGCAACCTTTCATGAAAGGTTTTTTTCAATATTCTATGAAATGTTTTCTAAATCTTGCTGGAAACCTCGCTGAAACATGTCATGAAAGTTTTCTTGCAATATTTCATGAATTGTTTCTAAAATCTTGCAGAAACCTTGCTGCAACCTTTCATGAAAGGTTGCAGCGCATCTTGCAATATTTCATGAAATGTTTTATAAAACCTTGCAGAAACCTCGCTGCAACCTTTCATGAAAGGTTCCTTGCAATATTGCTTGAATTATTTTCTGTAACCTTGTAGCAAGTTTGCAGCAATATCACACTGAAATGTTTCATGAAACCTCTTAGCAATGTTAAGACAAGATTGGTGCAATCTTGTGACAATATTTCAGCACAATATTTCAGTGAAAGTTTCACTGCAATATTTCATGCTGTGTGGGAAGAAGAGAAAATTGGATGTTCAAGAAATAAAAAATCAAAATCAAAATGATTTATTGAAAAATGTACCATATAGAAAGGCTATAGGAAGTCTTATGTATTTATCAAATGCAACGCGGCCAGATATCACATTTGCAGTAAATCACCTAGCCAGAAAATAGTTAGAACCTATTGAAGAAGATTGGATTGATGTTAAAAGAATATTTAGATATTTAAGAGGAACATCTATATTAGGATTAAAATTCACATCTAAAGCAGAAGAGTCAGAAGCCTTGACAGATGCTAGTTTTAGAGATCGTCAAGATTCTACTTCAACAGGAGGATATATAATTAAATTATTTGGCGATGTAGTGGCATGGAGAAGTCATAAACAATCATATGTGACCTTATCGACGTGCCAAGCAGAGTACTTACCGATGAGTGAAGTATGTCAAGAATTGATTTCTTTAAATAAATCAATTTGATTCATTTTAGGTAAAACACTGTTTCCAGTAACAATTTGGTGTGATAATCGCTCAGCAGGTGACTATACAAAAATGGATGGAAGTCACAAACTAAAAGCATTTGATGATAGTTCAATGGAAATACAGAGAAATCTAAATGAAAGCGAGAAGAATAGCAATAGAAAGCATATGGCTAATACATATGGTGATTTTATAAAACAATGTGTAGATCAAGGCAAAGTTAGAGTTACATGGATTGCAACCAAAGAGAATTTAGCAGATATAATGACTAAATCTCTACCCTTAGAAGCACATAAATATTTAAGGAATAAAATAATTAATATAAAATTGAGAGATAAAAAGAATTATAAAATAGAAATATTTAAATCTAATATATTATGTTTCTTTCTGTTTACAGATAACTTAAAGAAATAAAGGGGAAAAGAGGAATTCAATATTCTTATTGAGAAGACCATAAGAACAATTAAAAGTTTTCTTTTTACTGTACCAATTAAATTTTGAATATGTCGTATGAAATTTTTTGAGTAAAATGAAATTATTAATGAGATTAATTGTAACAAGGCAAAGAAAGGGAGTGTAAGGTTTACTTTGCCTTATTACTCTCCCCACCCTTTTGCCCCTTTTCTGGTACTATGAGTTATAGGCGTTATAAGTCCTATGGTCATTCTCTCTGTAGCCTCTATTGAGTAAACTGCATAGAGTACTTAAGAATTCAAAAAGTATTTTGAGTATTAATTATTGCTTGACAATATATTGATTATTAAGAGTAACAGTCACAGTGTTTCTGTATAGTTATTTCATAACCCATCTTCCACCCACATACATCCATCAACTATATACCAAAAATTGTTTATAACTTTTTATGTACAGTGTTTTGGAAAATTCTGTAAGCTGTCCGCACTCAAGTTTAATATTAAAAATTTTCTTACTATAATGAAAGAACTCGATCTAACGTACCGTTTACTTGTGAACTTGGAATTAAAATATTAATGAATTATTTTAGAAGGTAGCGAGCTCCGTCATGTCCTAAAACATGTGTACAAAATACGTAAAAAAAATGACAAAATACGTGAAAAAACCCGAAAATTTTACATGTAAGAAACACGTATAAAAGATACATGTCTTTGAAATGTGTTATTTACACTAACAAAAAACACGTGTTTTTTCAACAGGCAAGAATTTCTCACAAAATTTTACGTCAACAAAAGTATGTAAATAATACATGATAGAAGTACGTGAAAAAAACACGTGAACAAATGACTTGATAAAACATGCAAATTTAACCTGTTTGGAACAAGTGTTATTTTCACGTGCTTTTTTACGTATTTTCTAACTCGTGAAAATATCACGTGTTTTCTTTTCAATAGGGTATTGAATGAAAACGTGTTATTTTCACGTGTTAGAAAACACGTGAAAAACCATGTAAAAATAACACGCGCATTTAAGATGTTAAATTTGCATCTTTTCAAGTCGTTTTTTTCGTGTATTTTTTTATCACGTATTTTTTCTCATATTTTTTTTAATGGACAATTTTGTGAAAAATTCTTCCTGACTGAAAAAACACGTGCTTCTCAAACATGTTTTTCGTTAATTTTTTTATATTAAAATCTACGCATTTTTCATTAATGAACATTTTGTTTTTATAACAATGAAATGTCTTATAAGAAGTATTTTAAATATTTAATTTCCATTATCTCGAAAAAATATGTTTTTTTCTACACGTATTTTTAATAACTCCTTGAAGATCAAGGTGTTTCTACGACCCAGAGTGTTTGGCTTCATATATCTAATGTGTTTTCAAAATTTGTATAAAGGATGAAAAAACTTAGAAAAACATCACCTAGTGATCTATAATCGCTATTAATGATCGATTATGTCGGTCTGACTCTTAGAGCATAAATATAATATATATATATTATCTTATAGTAAAATATTTTATCCCCTTGTATGAAAATTATTTTGTAAAAGTAGAATAATGCTGCGAATAAACAAATGATTATAGAAAAATATTGAAAACTGTAAATAACAATAAAAAAGCGTTAGGCTAGAAATAAATAATGGTTCTCACATAGTATGGAAGATTTCACTGAAATATTTCGAATTATTCCACTGGAATATTTCAATGGAACCTTTCATGCAGATTATTGAAAGTCTTCACGGAATATTTCAGAATATTCCACTGGAATCTTCCATTGAAAGCTTCCAGGAATATTTCAGGAATATTTCAAAGGAATGTTCGAAAACTTTTTCGAAATATTCCATAATATTCACGAAAATTTTCTAGAATATTTCATAAAATATTCCATGTAATGTTTATGAATATTCCAGTAAAATATTTCATGAAAGCTTCCAGAAAGATTCCAGAAACATTTCGCTGGAAGATTCCGATAAACTTTAAAATCGTACAGCGGATAATTACATAAATCTTTCAGAACTGGTCAACTAAATATTCCACGGAAAGATTTAAGTAATTTTCCAGTGGAATATTTCATGAAAGATTTCAGAAAGATTCCATAAATATTTCACTGGAAGATTTCAAAAAACTTTAAAATCGTACAGCGAAATATTAGATAAATCTTCTATAAATATTCCACGAAACATTTTACAGGAAGATTAAAGTAATCTTCAGATGAAATATTTCATGAAAGATTTCAGGAAGATTCCGATGAACATTCAAATCGTACAGCGGAATATTACATAAATCTTCCATAAATATTCCACGAAATGTTCCACAGAAATATTCAAGTAACCTTCCAGTGGAATATTTTATGAAAGATTTCAGAAAGAATCCATAAACATTTCACTGAAAGATTCCAAAAAACTTTCAAATCGTACAGTGGAATGTAACATTAAAGATTTCAGAAAGATTCCAAAAACATTTCACTGGAAGATTCCTAAAAACTTTTAAATCGTACAGCGAAATATTACATAAATCTTCCGTAAATATTCCACGAAATATTTTACGCAAAGATTACAGTAATCTTCCAGTAGAATATTGCTTAAAAGATTCTAGAATGATTCCATGAAGTTTTCGTTGGAAGATTGCGCGGAACGTTATGGGAGGTTTACAGTGACGCCGATAAAGGGATGTTCGTTAAATGGGAGTTTCATCCTCAAGCGGTTGAAAGATACCTCACTTACTATAAAAGCGAAAGGGTATCAGCACTTTGATGTGCACAGTCGAAGCGAACATTTAAATGCTATTTTATAACTGAATGTTTATTTATGCGTAAATGTATTGATGTATAAGTGTAATGTGTTATTATATAATATATATACCATCCCCTCACAGCATTTCACATTTTCCAAAAATCTTCCAGGAACATTTCATGAAAGATGAGAGATTACCCAAACCTTCCATTTTTATATTCTTCAAATCTCTCAAGAGTATTCCATGGATTATTTCAATGTAGGAAGAATCAAGGACATACGAATATTACAGGAATATTCCACGGAAGATTCCTGAAATATTCCAAATCTTACGTGCCAATATTCTGCGAATCTTCCATAGAAATTCCACGGAATATTTTACGATAGATTTCTAAAATCTTCCAGAAATATTTCATGGAATATTTCATGAAAAATTTTCTATATCTTTCGTGCATATTCCATGAAAGATTCTTTAGGTCTTTCGTTTATATTCCATGAAAGGTTTATAAAATGTTTGAAATCTACCGTTCCCATATTCCGGAAATTTTCAATGAATTTTCCAACGGAATATTTCATGAAATATTCCTGCAAGATTCCTAAAATATTTCAATAAAAGATCTGAGATGTCCTAGATCTTCCAATGAAATTTTCTTAGAATCTTCCAGCAATATTCCATGGAATATTCCAATGTAGGAAAAATCAAGGACATACGAAAATTACAGGAATATTCCATGGAAGATTCCTAAAATATTTCAAATCTTCGCTGCTAATGTTCCAGGAAGCTTCCATAAATATTTCATGCTGTGTGGGTTGTTTATTATCATTTATACATTATTTAAATGTAGATACTGCAAATAACCATAAATAACTGTAAATAAATTGAATACAATTATTAAAAATAATTCAAAATAATTTTGGTTTTAGTTCTTTTTACAACAAACTTTTTTTAATGAATAAATATATATATGGAACATTTTAAACCAACTGGAAGAGCAGAAAAATAAAAATCTCTGAAACTCTGGGAATATGTCCTGCCTGTTATTCAAAATGTGTAATAAAATTTTCAAGGATTTAGATTGGGAGGTTCAAGAGCCATAGATTCTTGAAATTTGTAAATTTTTCAAAATTTTTGGAAAAGTCCCGACTTGATCATTTTTTTTCCTGAAAATCCTAATATTTTAGAGAGAAATTCATGAGAATACTTCTTGTTGTTAATGAAAAGCAGAGTTAGCATGATTCTTTACAGACCTGAATTTTGAAATTTTCTATTGGTTCTTATATGTATTACATGGTAATTGAAATTACTCATTGCTCCCCATTTCAGGAATTTCTTTTCGCAAGCTTATTTTCCTCTATTTCACGTGAACTTTAAAATGAATTTTTGATCTTGTAAGTCAGAGCCATCAATAAGGAGCTAAAACAGTTTAAAATATATATTATCATGTATGATTAATTTTTATATTGAAAATAAATTAGACATGAAAATATATATTTTAAACTGTTATAACTCCTTATTGGTGGCTCTTCTGCGCAAAAAGCAATTTCTGAAGTAGCAGACAATGAGTAATTTTAATTACTATGTAATACATGTAAAAACCAATAGAAAACTTCAAAATTTAGCCATGTAAAAAATAATGCCAACTCTCCTCTTTATCTAGAACAAGAAGAATTCTCATGAATTTCTCTCTAAAACATCAAGATTTTCAGAAAAAAAATGATCAAGTTGGTACTTTTCCAAAAATTTTGAAAATTTCCAAATTTCAAGGATCTATGGCTCTTGATCCTTCAAATCCAAATCCTTGAATATTTTTTTACACATTTTGAGTAACAGACAGAATATATTCTCAGAGTTTCAGCGATTTTTATTTTTTTGCTCTTCGAGTTGGTGTAAAATGTCCCATATATATATAGTAAGACAAAAATTTTGAGCCCATGCACGACTTTTTCAGTGATCTACATTTTGGGGTCACTAAAAAAGTCGTGCATGGGCTCAAAATTTTCGTCTTACATTCTACTTTCTTTTGCAATGTGGCGATTTTGAAAAATCCAAAATAGCGGCTTTAATATGGCGACTCAAACCTAGCAATTTCATAAAAAATTTTCAAAAATTAAGTTTAATTCATTCAAATCTGATTCTACATATCTTTTATATCAAAAATCAATTTAGCGTTCGATTTTACATGAGAATATAGTATTGCACTCAAGGTGGAAAAATTTTACAATATCATCTGAAGGTCATATCGTGATACAATAGTTATTTTTCGAATTAATCATTGATAAACGTTGATTAGTAAGTAAATGAAGATACTGATAGGTAACTCGAGTCACTGAATCCAAATCTGATATCCGCTTCACCCTACTAGTTTCAATCAAGGTCATTTAAAGGTCAAATTTGATAAGATTAAGACACCTATAAGTTTTACGTGATGCTGGATCCGAATCCGAGACCTGTTGGAGTGTCGAACGACGTAATTACAGAAAAATTCGTTTTAAACTGTGGTTTCTTGGAGGACAAAAATTTTCTTCCGGTCAATATTCGATTAATTTTTACGTAATTACGTCGTTTGACACTCCAACAGACACCGGTTTCGAATTCAGCGACACGTAAAACTTGAAGGTGTCCTATGTTATCAAATAATAAAAGATATTCGCGATTTGACCTTCCAATGACTTTCATACAGATCTTGTAGGGTTAAGCGGACATCAGAATTAAATTCAGTAACTCGAGTTATCTATCAGTATCTTTATTTTCTCACTAATCAACATTGATCAATGAGTAATTTAAAAAATAACTATTATTTCCCGATATGACCTTCCGATGACATTATAAATTTTTTTTACCTCGAGTGCAATACTATATTCCTATGTAAAATTGAACGCTCAATTGATTTCTGATGTAAAAAAATATGTAGGATCTGATTTGAATAAATTAAAATCAATTTTTGAAAATTTTTTATATCTCTAGGTTTGAGCCGCCGAATTGGAGCCGCCATTTTGGATTTTTTAAAATCACTACATTGCAAAAGAAAGTAGAGTGTAAGACGAAAACTTTGAGTTCATATACGATTTTTTTGGTGATCTACAATTTTGGACAGAGCCATCATCCGTTTAACGTGGATTGACTATATATATATATATATATATATATATATATATATATATATATATATATATATATATATATATAAATAATTGCCGAAAATAATCATTTTTTATCATAATATTATTTTTACAAATTTCATTATTATTTATTTATCATATAACAATTAATTCATAGCATTTTTCATAATTTCTTTAATTTTTCAGCTTTTCAAGTGAAAAGGCAGTAAATTAAATCAGTTTATATAAAAGCAATTCTTTTGTGAATATCTTTAAAAAAAGTTCATTAAAAATGAATGAAAATTCTTAAGAGAATTTTCTTTTTGAATAATGGTTTTGACTGAGGAAGATAAATTGATTGTTAAAAGACAGGGATTGTATAGTGGAATTGCTTTCATGTTAACTGATATTCATATATTAGAATTTAATAACATTTCAAACTAGTGCACCTTATTCCACATGCAATTAAATTCACTAATTCAGAGACCACAATATGTTCATTGAGTACTGATTGATGGAGAATTTATACAGTTATTATTTACCGGAAATTTAGTAAAGAGTCACCGGATTCGTGTGTATTATAATAATAAGGTAATTCATATATATATAGACAGTTTAAATCTTATATATTTACAAGATGAGTATAAGATTTATATAAACAGATTATTTCCAAACAAATCAGAATTAAGTGCAGTATTCGAAACACTACAATCACAAACGAATAATTATGATTGTAGCGTTTTTGCAATGGTTTTTGCTGTTGCAGTACTTTATAAGTTATGTTTATGTTGTTTAAGATATAATGTTTCTCAAATGCGATTACGTTTATAAAGAATTTTTAAAACGCAAAAAATAAAAATGTTTTTAGTTTTACAAAATTATAATAATGCAAAAATTAATTACGATAATCCACCGGATATGATAAAAAGGAGTTTTTGTCATGAGCAAGGTCTTAATCAAATACCATTCAATTTAGATTTCGCCGAGCTTGAAATATTATTAAAAAAACTCACAAATGCATTTATTGACAGAACAAAACAAGATCATGGAAATGTATCGTAAACAAACGAATTTGAATCTTGAAATAATTTTGATGGAAATTGACAATGACATTTCAGATAGAAATTTTTAAAAACCAGATAATGATATAGTGGGAATCGATGACATCCACTTAAATTATAACGATAATAAAATTTGGACAGTTAAGATTAGATTAAATGAAGAAAAAAAAGAATAAAAAAAAATAGATGAAAAAGAAACTTTATTTGTAACAGAACTTAAGAGCTTGACGAAGCGGCCCCCTTCTAATAATATTTCCAATCCTAACTTATGAATAAACGATGCGTTTAATCAATTTTTTTTGTTACAAAGTAAAAATTTGTAAGATTATACTCCAGTGCGGACAACTCAAGAAATCCACCAAAATATCAGACACATTAGTTATAATAAAAACTTTCAATGTATCGTATTTTAAAGTTAGGTCTATCAAGTTTGATATCTAATTTCCAATTTAAGCTCATAAAAAAATAACAAGTCCAAATGATTTTTTATTTTGACAAAAATCATTGTAGTAATATAGCTTTAGTACGGACAAGTCATTATATTTGTTTTATTTATTAATTTAAAAAGATACTGATATAATAAAAAAAGCAAAACTCAAGTGATGCAACTCCGACATCCCGTTAATAGGAAAATAGTAACAGAAGAATCACAGAAATATAAAAAAATTTCAGAAAAAGACATTATTATGGAAATGCGAGAAACAAAAAAGTAATGATAAATTAGAACTAAGACGTGTTCAAGAAACTTTACGTAAGAAAAAAGCTTATATGAAAATGAAAAAAGGACAACTAAATAAATATAAACAGAAATTAGAAAATACTAAGATAACAAAATGGCAATTCAAGGAAACAATGAGTACTGATAAATTTGAACAAATACGTGCGAATGAGGCTTTACGTAAGAAAGAAGCTTATATAAAAATTAAAGAAGAACAACCAAAAAAATATGAAGAAAAATTAGAAAATGTTGAGTGTAAACGATTAAAAATTGAATCCGATAGTCCACGATTTTCAAAACAAAATTACATTAATTCAATAACACTTGTAAATTATCATAGTAAACCTGACCTTTTTGTAACTATGACCTGTGACCCACATTGGAAAGAAATAACTGAAAACTTGGAAATTTATAAAAATGCAATAGATAGACCAGTGATTATAACAAGAGTATTTTATCAAAAAGTAGAAGAATTCAAAAATTTAGTAATAAAAAAGGGAATATTAGGAAAATATATTGCATATAGTTATGTAATTGAATTTCAAAAACGAGAATTACCACATATGCATACACTACCCTCCAGCCACATTTGCCCACCCTACATGAAAATCTATAAAACTTTAAAGTTTTGTGGCTCAGTGAAAAACAGTCGTAATTCAAAAATTCCGACTGGGTTTTAAAAAGGGTTTAAAAACCTTTAATTTAAGCCAAGTTGAGCAAAAAAAAATTAAAAAATGCATGCCTTATGCGTAAAAAACTAACTAAAAAATATTCAATTTTTTTTGCCCCTATTCAAATGCCTGCCATTTTTGCGGATATTATCGAATCATAGAAAAACAAAATGGAGGTAAAAGCTAAAGGAGTCACCTTCAAAATGAGCTAAAGAAAGCTCATTTATGATCAATTTTACGGTAGTTATGGTCATTTTTTATGAAAAAACGATTTTTTTAATAGTTATTATCTTAAAAAATACGCATGATATAAAAAATTTTTAATAAAAAAAGTTGTTCATTTTTGAGTCAAAAAAATAAATATTCAGGTTAAACTGAGAATCAGTAAAAAAAAGATTTTATTCATTTTTTATCCCATTGAAAAAAAACCCATTTATTTAATATTTATATTTTAATGAATTAAAAAAAAAACTTTTCCTTCCGGATTTCAGTTAAATCTAAATATTTATTTTTTTGACTCAAAAATAAACAACTTTTTCATTAAAAATTTTTTTATATCATGCGTATTTTTTGAGATAATAGCTATTTAAAAAAATCGTTTTTTTCATAAAAAATGACCATAACTACCGTAAAATTGATCATAAATGAGCTTTCTATAGCTCATTTTGAAGGTGACTCCTTTAGCTTTTACCTCCATTTTGTTTTTCTATGATTCGATAATTTCCGCAAAAATGGCAGGCATTTGAATAGGGGCAAAAAAAATTGAATATTTTTTAGTTAGTTTTTTACGCATAAGGCATGCATTTTTCAAATTTTTTTTGCTCAACTTGGCTTAAATTAAAGGTTTTTAAACCCTTTTTAAAACCCAGTCGGAATTTTTCAATTACGACTATTTTTCACTGAGCCACAAAACTTTAAAGTTTTATCGATTTTCATGTAGGGTGGGCAAATGTGGCTGGAGGGTAGTGTATGTTGTAATTCTTAGATAAAAATGATGAATTGGACATTCCCGAAAAAGTTGATAAAATAATAAGTGCAGAAATCCCAAATAGAGATACTTATCCAAAATTATATAGTATTGTTAAACAATTTATGATACACGGTCCCTGTGGTATGTAAAATATAAATTGTCCGTGTATGGATAAAAATACGAAACAATGTACGAAAAATTTTCCAAAAAAATTCAATATTACAACAACAATTAGATCAAATAGGTATCCACTATACAAACGCAAAAATGATGGCGTCGAAATTATTTTTAAGAATAAATTTACAGAAAGAATTGTAGATAATGGATTCGTTGTTCCTTATAATCCTTACTTATTATTGAAATTTAATGCACACATAAACGTAGAAGTTTGTTCCACTGTACGATGCATTAAATATTTATTCAAATACTGTTATGAAGGTCATGATTGTGTATACACTGAAATACATCAAGTAAATGTTGATTTTAGATCAGAAAATTAAGACACTTTTGAAAATGACAATAGTGAAAATGTTGAATATGAATATGACGTAATCAAACCATACATTAATACACGATATTTATGTCCACCTGAAGCAATGCACAGATTATTAGAATATCCTTTACATGTTATTCCACATACTATAAAACGTCTAAGCGCTCATGAAGAGAATCAACAAAATGTATTTTTTAAAGAAGGAAAAGGTGAAATGATCATGCAAAAAAATGTTGGAACAACATTAACAGCATATTTTGAATCGAATAGAGAAGATTTCGAAGCACGAAATTACTTATATTCAGAAATACCAAATTTTTATACATTTGATGAAAAACTGAAAAAGTGGAATAAAAGAAAAAAAAAAAGAAAACCAATACTTACTAGGTGAGTATCAGACCTCCGGATCACGGATTTTGCTCAAACTTTGGGATAAGTTTTCAAATGTCAAAATATGAAAGGAAACAGAATTTTAGATCCCAACGCTCAATATTTCCCTAGTTACAGGCAATTAAAGAAAATCACTAAAAAAGTTACTAGATTTTCAAACGCATATAGTTCCTTAGCATTGATAGCTAGGAGCTTGAAACTTTTTTTAAATGAAAGCTGAGCTCAAATCCTTTCAAAATAGTAGTTATAGCATGTCAAAATATTATTTTTTCCCAAAGTTATAGCGTGATAAACATTGGGCCTGATTTCAGCTTTTGTTATTAATTAATGTTTTAAAAAGTAAAATCAGGTCCAATGTTTATCACGCTATAACTTTGGGAAAAAATAATATTTTGACATGCTATAACTACTATTTTGAAAAGATTTGAGCTCAGCTTTCATTCAAAAAAAGTTTCAAGCTCCTAACTATCAATGCTAAGTCACTATATGCGTTTGAAAATCTAGTAACTTTTTTAGTGATTTTCTTTAATTGCCTGTAACTAGGGAAATATTGAGCGTTGGGATCTAAAATTCTGTTTCCTTTCATATTTTGACATCTGAAAACTTATCCCAAAGTTTGAGCAAAATCTGTGATCCGGAGGTCTGATACTCTCCTAGTTAGTAGAATGTACTTAGTAAGTCCGAAAGGTAGAGAACGTTATTTCATTAGGTTATTACTATAACATGTTAAGGGAGCCACATCTTTTGAAGCTTTGCGTACTGTTGATGATGAGATGTACAATTCGTTTCATGAGGCAGCTAAGGCAAAACAATTAATTAATGAAGATGAAGAATGGGATAGATGTTTGGAAGAAGCATCTTCAACAGAATTCCTTTATATTCTTCATGAATTATTTGCTTTCATTTGCGTTTTTCATAAAACTATGAATTCACGAGATTTATATGAAAAATATAAAGATAAGTTATACCATCTTAGATACGAAAAAAATGTAGGTAAAAATCTTGCATTGAATGTTATTGAAAATAATTTACAAGTCAAGGGATTTTCTTTGAATGATTTTAATTTACCTAACATAAGCGCATTTATAGAAGAAGATAATAATCAAACAATTTTAAATCATAATAATAATATTCTTAATGAATTAGAAATGAAAATGAATTCTTTAAATGATAAACAAAGGCAAATATTCAACTCTACTATAAAAAGTTTAAAGAACCAAAGTAAGGAAAAATATATTTTTATAGATGGACCAGGTGGAAGTGGAAAAAGTTATTTACTTAACGTTTAATAGTTTATTTTAAATATTATACTATACATTATTTATGTGTAGCTTGGACAGCTATAGCAGCAAATTCATTAGTCGATGCAAAAACTGTGCATACAACATTTAAACTAATGTTAAATATAACAGATTGTACAACTTGTAATGTTAAGCCTAATTCTGCAGAAGGCAAACAATTAAAGGAAACACAAATAATTATTTGGGATGAAATATCCATGACTTCAAAATTTGCTTTTGAAACGGTTGATCGTCTATTTCAAGATTTATGCAATGTAAACCAACCCTTCGGTGGTAAAACTGTAATTATATCAGGAGATTTCAGGTAAACATTACCAATTGTACGACATGGTAGCTGTATGAACATTATTTAAAATTCAGTTAAATTTAGTTTATTATGGCAAAATTTTAGGCAAATGAAGTTAAATGAAAATCTGCGAGTTTCGGATAATGATAATAATTTTAAACAATGGTTATTAGACATCGGAGAAGGAAAACGCCGCGATGTTTTTGAAGATGATAATGAAGTAAGTGCTATACCAGATAATTTTATCTTAAAGAAAATCTTGTTGAAGAAATATTCGGAAAAACAATAAAAATAGACAATACGAATATAACGAAAAAAGTTATTTTGGCTCCTAAAAATAATGATGTAGCTGAAATCAATAAGAATGTTTTAAATTTAATGGAAGGAAACCATGTTGAATATTTGAGTATTGATACTGCTGAAGATGATAACAAAGAAAATTTAGATATTATGTTACCTACAGAATTTTTAAATAAGTTAACTCCTAATGGACTTTTACCACATAAATTACATTTAAAAGTAGGGGCTATCATTATATTTTTAAGAAATTTAAATGTCAATAAGGGACTTTGTAATGGAACAAGGTTGATAGTAAAAAAAATGCTCAAATATTCCATTCAAGCGGAATTAGCAACTGGTCAAAACAAAGGTAAATTAGTTTTCATTCCAAGAATAAATTTATCTCCATCTATGGAAGAAATTCCATTCAATATGCAACGAAATTAGTTTCCTATTAGATTAGGATTTGCAATGACTATTAATAAATCACAAGGACAAACTTATGAAAAAGTAGGTGTTTATTTGCCGTCACCAGTTTTCAGTCATGGGCAATTATATGTTGCTCTTTCAAGGTCGGAATTCAAAAACAATTAAAAATTATATTTAGATGACTACGCTATTGTCAACGGAGAAAATAAAAATGATCAGAACACAATATATACAAAAAACATTGTTTATAAAGAGATATTATAAAGATTATGTCAATATGCATTTAATATTTATGTTTTAGATTGTGTTAATAGTTGAACTCGAAATATAATAAAATATATGATATTTAATAAAAATAAATATCAACTGACGCTTTCAAAATAGTTTAAAATGATGTTGAATCAGCTGTATAAAGGACGCGCTGTTGAATCGGCTACATAAGGGAACGTGCTGTTGAATCGGCTGCATACGAGGATACGCTATTAAATCGACTACATTAGGGAATGCGCTGTTGAATCAGCTGCATATGGGGATGCGCTGTTGAATCGGCTGCATATTGGGATGCGCTGTTGAATCGGCTGCATATTGAGATGCGCTGTTGAATTGGCTGCATATTGGGATGCGCTGTTAAATCGGCTGCATATTGAGATGCGCTGTTGGATCGGCTGCATATTAAGATGCGCTGTTGAATCAGCTGCATATTGGGATGCGCTGTTAAATCGGCTGCATATGGGGATGCGCTATTAGATTTGCAATGTCTAGTGTAAGAATGAGACGTTAAAACATTGCATTTAAAATAAAAAAAAATATTATAGCATCTGGAGCGGAGCCTGTATAAAACATAAAAATACGCTCCACTGAAGAATCTAATGTAAAAGTATACAGGCTTGGATGAATAGCTACGTAAGAAAACATATTGACCAAAAAAATGTAGAAATCAAAAAAATATAAAGCCCAAGAAAATATAAGGCCTGAGAAAACATAAGGCCCAAAAAATATAAGGCCAAAGAAAGTGTTAGGCCCAAGAAAATATAAGGCCCACAAAATATAGAGACCAAAAAAATATTGGGCCCAAAAAAATATTGCGATGTGAGAATTTAGTTATAAATTAAAATTTCAATAAATAAGTTATTAAATAAGTTAATATAACTTTGCCCGTCCCCGCATGCAAAGTTTGGCCTGTCGAAAAGGAAGAATCTTTCATTTATTGAGAGCGCCAGACAGGCCTCCGGCTTACTCGTCGGCAGCATGAATCTTGGGCTGTCTTGGCTGGGAGGTATGCGATCTCTGGTGTTAAATTTTATTAAGTCGAAGTTGGAAGAGATATGCACTCACAAAAAAAAATGAATACTACTGGTTTAGATTTTATCACTTTAATTTAGAACTGAATTTAATTTATTATTAACAAAAAATACTATAACTTTGCTTAACTCGCTATGGACCTCTCTATCGATTTAATCTATAACTATATTTAATTAACTCGCGCACACTCATCACCCATACATCCCGGTCAATATAAATTAGAGAAAGTTACTTTAATTCATTCTTATTCAACGCTTTTACTAAAATAATAATCTAATGGTATTAACAAAAAAAAAATGAATTTTACTGTATGGTCGACGTAAGCGACCTCGCTCTTCTTTCTTTCAACAATATGGCTACCAAGAGCCCGCGCACTTATCTCTCTCTCTCTCTCTCTCTCTCAAACTAATCTCACGTGTCTATCGATTTGTTTTAATTACCGGTCAATAAAAAAAAACTATTAATAATTATTTAACTTTTTACTGAAATTACCAAATTAACTTCAATTTAATTGCACGGTCTACGAAACCGTTAGACACGTGGTCGGATTTTCACTCCCGCACTCTCGAAATTTTAATATATCTAAAGAAAGAAAATTTAATATTTAATTACTATCTCTTCCGGTTTACAAAGTAATTTTCAGTTTCTTTTAATTTCTTAGTCAACGCAGACTAGACAAGAAAATCTAATTTACAAAATGGCCGCTAAGGCCCGAGTCATGAAATATATTACGTAATACACGCCACGATGTCCACCGATCTCAATTTTTATAATTCCGGTCAATCAAATAGAAATTATTATTAAATCTTATTTAATAGAATTAAATTAACGAGAAATTTACCGGTCAACAAAATCGTTAAACACGTGGTCTAATTTTAATTTCGCTTTATCGAACTACAAATTGATCTTTACAATCAAAATTTTCCGCACTCTTAACTACGCCTCGCTACAACTAAAATTCCTGATTTGCACTAATTCACGCTGTCACAATCGCTTTGAATTAAAATTTTTACGCCCGCACTGAATTTACACCTAGTCGGCGAGTGCCGCCAGTTTACAAAAGAAATATTTGTCGATTCGGACTACAGTCCACTCACCGGTGTAGAAGTTCATGTTGACACAATAATCTGGTCGGCGATGGCGACGAATTTGGTCAATGATGGCGGTGATGGCCTCAGGTCGTATATCTCACTCTCTTTCTCTCTCTACACAAAGCAACTGGTCGGCGCCGGCTGCGGAAATTGAGTTGGTTGACGGATCAGGGTAGCGGAAACCTCCTTCTGGCAATCCGGCTGCTCAACTGCTTCCCGGTCTATCCAAACTCTGCAATTTCTACACAGCTATTCAACGAAAGAAAAACGCGCGAAGTCTTTAAGCACTACTTGCAAGGAAAAATGAGGTTTCTCGAGTTAGAGTTCCGATGCGGCACGAGGACAGTAATTGAATGAATCCTTTGCTGCTCACTTCCTTCTTTTTCGGTCTATTTCTCCTTCTTCCTTACTGTCTATCTCTTTTTTAATTTTTAACTCCTCCAATAACAAATCATTTGTCCGAATAATTGCTTTCTATTCGTGCCATTCGCCTTCCGGTCCTCGAACGCAAGTCTGCAACCTGCGCGCCACCTTTTCTGTAGTAAATTCAATCTAATTTCTTCTCTTTATTCTTCTTTTTATCCTTCTTTTCATCTACGCTCTCTTTTCTCTGTCTTTATTCATTAGAGAGAGAGAATCATCACAAGCATGGATATATCTATCTATATATACCTATATACATATATATGTACATACATGTAGGCTACTTAGTGCAGCTGTACTTAAGTAAGAGCAAGAGTGGTACTCTCCCTTCTCCATGCTCTCTCGGTCTCTCTTTATCATTTAGCTTCTCCCTCTTTCTTCACTGCGCGAGAAAGAGGCGCGCCATCACTTTTACTTTGCTCCCATCGAATGTGAATCTTTCTATCTCTTCCTTTCTTCTCTCTTGTGTTTCCCTCTCTTTCTACATCTTTTTTAACGTGCGCCACTTCTAGCGCACGCATGGTCGTTGCTATGTAGTGGTAATAGGGATTTCCTACCTACGGTCTGCGTAAGCAGCACTAGCGCTCACACACATGGTCTATGAGTGTGTACGTAATGGCTGCCGCGCGTGTCTGCTAGTCGTGCTCCTCGTGTACCGGTAAACAAAAAGAAAGAGTTCCGTTCAATTAATTATTTATTCTTATTTAATAGATTACACCCGGGTCGGTGAGTAAGCCGGTGGTGTGTTGTAGTGCCCTGGTGATATTACAAGTTAATAATCGTTGTGACGTGTCGTGAAAAAAAAACGTGTACGTGAAATAAACAACGTTAAAAAATTTTAAATAACAATTTATTTTTATTGGGACGTACTACGTCACAAACACTCCCCCCCTAAGCTGGACATTCGCCAGAGTGGACTGCTTACAAATAATTATGCACGTAGCACTGCACACCAACGACTCTCGCCACCGAGCCGCTCGCATTATATATGCTAAATATCAATCACTTATAACTAATACACATTTAATATCACCATTATTATTCTCAGAAATTACAAATTCTTATAATTTACTCATGCTTATGTACTTCGTATTTGGTTAACGCGTTTTCGTTAGGTTAAGTTAGGTTATTTTAGGTTTCGCAAGGTTAGGTTAGGTTAGGTTAGGTTGGGGTGGTTTGAGTTAGGTTAGGTTAGGGTCGCTTTTGGATTTAACTACGGACAACACAGTCATTATTAACAGAATTAAAATCTCGCGGGTTAGAATAAGATAACAACACAATAATAACTTTTAGCTTTGATATCAACTCACTATAAAAAAAAATTATTAGTGCCTAGTCAGGTCTACTCCTCCATTACTCCCTGGTTAATCTCCTCTATCTTTCCCTGGTCAGTTTCTTCTCTTCTTCTACCCTGGTCCAATTCCTTCCTTAATGCTCCTCATTCTTCCTCCTAAGGGCTCATTGTTCCCGGATTACCCTTTGGATAATCTTGATCCGGGTAGCAACCGTAAGTCCTCTTAAGGTATCGACTAGACGCAACATCCGGTCGACTAAGCCCTCCTCGAGCACATCCTGCAGGATCTCATCCCTGGTCATGGCCTGGAGATCAGAGAAGGCTTCTGCGAGCTGGCACATCTGTCCAATCGGCTCGACCGGTGTGGGTTCTGGTGGTGCTGGTGTCCTAGACTCAGATGTTGCGCTTTTGGGTCGATGGAGTGGTGGTACTGGCTCTGGAGTTGTCGGGGCCATTAATGGAGGCGGTGGTGTGTAGATGGGCCTTGTTGATGCAGTGGTGCTGGTGGTGGTGCGTTGCGTGGTGGTTGTGGCCGTCCGTTGGTTTCTGGTCGCGGCTGGTCTAGCAGCTGGTCACCGTGGAGCGACGGGGATGGCGGTGCCTGGTGGAAGGCATTGAGGTCCTGGTACTCCGCCACGTTGATGGTAATAGTGCATCCGGGCCACGGCTTCCTCTCCATAGGAAGTGATAAGATGTCTCCGGTGCGGCTCGCTATAACGTGGACAATCTGCCAAATCCACCTCTCGACAACCGCAGTTGGCACAGTACACGTGACGTCGAGATTGGGGGCAGTCCTTGGAGCGATGTCCACGTTGCCAACAATTGAAGCAGGCACCGGGAGGGGGATCTATCCTTCCTTGGGTGGATATCCGCAAGACATCGTTAAACATGGCCCCGGATGTCTTCATTGGGTACTTGGGTCCAGGAGCCTCTCTGACCCATCTACCTGCCGCATCTCTTCTGATAGGGCCTGGTGGCGGTGTCGATGACCTGGAGTGTACTGGAGATTGGGCGGGCTCATAGTCGTCTAATTGCAGCTGACGGAGCCCCTTTGCCTTTTTCTTTGGTGGAGGGGGGTCTGCTCGTGCTGGGCGATCGTGAGCTCCTCGCATATCCAACCCTCAAATCCTCAGTTCTTCCTCGCCTTCATCTACTCCCAGATCCCAGGCCAGTGGCTCCGAAGTCGAACCTCGACTTACGGTTAATCCTAATCGTGGATTCACGGGAGTCATTGCGCTGGTGGGTCGCTGCTCAACTGGTCGGCGATCGCCGATCCAAGGGTCAGAGATGGTAGTGGTTAGTAGGAGTTAATTGAGCTCTCCATCTTCCTCCACCTGGTCTGCCCATGATTTCTCAGCCTCTGCTCCTTTTTCCTCTTCCCATCTTTGGAAAATCTTCTTTCTTTCTTCCTCCATTTCTTTCTCCATAATAATTGTTCTTCTTTCCTCTTCTTGTTTTCTTCTTCGCTCTATTATGGCCCTTTCCATTTCTAATCTTTCTTTTAATCTATTCTCCCCCTCTATTTTTTCTTTTTCTATTTTCTCTATCTGTGCACTAGCCCACTCAGCCTCCTTTCGTTCTAATTCTTCTTTCTTTCTCCTCTCTTCCACTTTCTGTTCTTCTTCTGCCTGCTCTCTTCTTTGTCTTTTTTCTAATCTTTCTTCTTCCAATCTCATTCGCTCTGCCAGGGTCATCGCCGGCGAGGATTGAGGTGCTTCCTCACTCGCTCCTTCTTTTTTTTTTCTTCTTCTTCTTCTTCTCTTATTATAGGAGTACTGGGGTTTGGGGTGCCCAAGCCCTTTGTCACACTCTCCCAGTACTCTCTATTCTCCTCGTCTCGTTGACTCTCCGCTTTGGCTGCTAGAGTTAGCTCCTCCATTGTGCGGGAAGGCTCACTATCGAGAAATAGCTGGCGGGGCCGGTCTTCTACCGACTCTATCTCCTCCAGTGCATGGGGAGGCGAGATGGAAGGCAGCTCACCCATAATATTACGCACCATGCGGTAAGCTACACGATTAATATCGCAGCGTGGACCTGCAGCACGTCTCATTGTTGATATCTGTAAATAAGAAAATAATCTATCACAGGTCAGTATTAGTTGGTTTAGGTTTCGGGTTTCAGGTCAGGTTAATTTCTAGAGGGTATGTATCTTTTGAGTTCTGAAACGTGTACCTTCGCATTGCGCTTACCGCCCTCTGTTTCGACTACGTATATTAACGGTGATTTGACTTCTAAAATTTTAAACGGCCCGTCGTATTTCGGTGCGAGTTTCGCGGAGAATCGGTTAGCTACGTTCGAAAGCGGGTGAGAACGTCGCATGACTATATCCCCTACATTAAACCTAATATCCTTCCTACCTTTATTATATTCCCTTGCTTGTTTTTCTTTCGCCTTTTCGATATGTTTGATTACTAAGTCCCTTAGTGCGTCCAACCGTTTTACCCTATCTGCCCAGTCTTCAGGATTTATTCTAGTTATTGGTTTCGTTTGTTCCACCTCTCTTCGTAAGCTCTTTACCGGACTGGGATGTCTACCATAATTCAAGAACGCTGGAGAGGTCTTAAGTGTCGACTGCGTCGCTGTGTTCACTGCATGTCTAAATTCATGAAGATGCTGGTCCCAAGTCCTATGATCCTCTTTTGCAAAGGTCGCTATCATGGTCTTCAAGGTCCTATTCGCACGTTCAACTGGGTTAGCTTGCGGGTGATATGGCGGTGTCGTAACTCTAGATACTCCGTATTCTTGTAGCACTTGGTCTAGGTGTTTGTTATCAAACTCCTTTCCGTTATCCGTCAGCAATACTGAGGAGTCTCCCACCTGAATAAAATCAGCTCTTCGAAAGCTCTAGCCACTGCTTTTCCATCAGCTGTTCTTAGTGGTTTCAACTTGATCCATTTGGTGAAAAGGTCCTGGAAGACTAGTAAGTATTTATTTTGGCCTTTATTAGGAGGAAATTCCATCATGTCAGCTGATACTACCAGCCATGGTCTCTCAACGACACGGTTTCCCGTTAATCCTTGAGATCCAGTTTGCTTGGTCTTATATCGTTGACAGTCATCGCACTCCTTTACAAATAGAGTGGTGTCATAGTATACTCCTGGCCAATAATACTCCCTGATAACTTTATCATAGGTATTTTCTAGTCCTGGATGCCCTGAGGAAGGATGACAATGAGCATCTTGCAGTATTCTTTCTCGGTGTTCTGCTGGTACTACGAGTCGCCATCCTTCTTCTCCGTGGGTCACTGGGTCGAGTAATGGTTCTTTCCTAAATCTATATAGCAATCCATCTTCTAATTTCCATCTAGGGTATTTGTAAGGGTTGGTCTCTATTTCTTTGACTCTCTCGTTGTATTTTTCATCCTTGATCTCTTCGAAAGCGCACACATGTTCTTCTTCATCTTGACCTTCGTACATTCTCGAGAGAGCATCAGGTACGTGATGTAATGCTCCACGTCGGTGTACGATCTCAAATGACCATTGTTGCATTTTCAATGCCCATCTTGCTAGTCGTCCTGTTGGGTCTTTTAGCTTCTGTAGCCATTTTAATGCACTATGGTCTGTGATAATCTTGAAGGTATAACCTTCAAGATAAGGTCTAAGTTTCTCAATTGTCCATATTACTGCTAATAAGTCCTTCTCTGTGGTAGTATATTTCCTTTCTGCGGCTGTGAGTACTCTGCTCACGTAAACAATTGGATGCTCACCGTCTTCGTGTTCTTGGGTCAATACTGCTCCTATTGCAAAGTCGCTGGCATCACATTGTACAGTGAATGGTTTGTTAAAGTCAGGTCTGGCGAGTACAGGAGCAGTTGTTAAAGCTCTTTTCAGGTCTTCGAACGCCCTCTGTTGCTCGTCTTCCCAACTCCACTCTCTGCTTTTCCTTAACAACTTCACTAGTGGAACTTTCTTCTCCGAATCATGCTCAATAAATCTGGAATACCATCCTACCATTCCAAGAAATCGTCGGAGCTGCTTCACAGTACGAGGTGCTGGATAATTGACGACTGGTGCTACCTTGTCTGGATCCAGTCTTAGCCTTCCATTGTCTAATATGAATCAAAGGTAGGTGATCTGTAAGCAGCAAATATCACACTTTTTCTTGTTCACAGTCAATCCAGCGTCTACCAGTCTAACTAGTACTTTTTCTAGCCACTTTATATGATCATCGAAGTTCTCAGTAGCAATTATAATATCGTCGAGGTAACCAAACACGTTAGGTTCACATTCAGGTCCAAAGAGGGCGTCGATGAGCCTTTGGAAGGTCATTGGTGCGTTGGTCAATCTGAAAGGCATTTTCTTGAATTGCCAGAGACCTGAGCCAGGTACTGAGAAAGCAGTATACTTTCTACTATTCTCCTCCATGGGAATTTGGAAGTATGCTTGCTTCAGGTCAATTTTGGTGACGTATCTGGCCTTTCTTAGCTTATCTAGGATTGAGTCCATACTAGGTATTGGATATGCGTCCTTCCTAGTGACCTTATTCAATTCCCTATAGTCAACACAGAATCGGTACTCCCCGTCAGGTTTCCCAAGTATCACTGGTGGACTGCTCCATTCACTTGCTGACCTTTCAATTACGTTGTTTCGCAACTTCGTCTCTATTTCTCGATGAGCGATCTGCAACATCATCAGCGACATCCTCCTAGGTCTCTGTTTTATCGGTGCTGCTCCCATTACGTCTATGTGATGCTCCGACAAATCAGTGGTACCTGGTATGTCTGTTGGTTGAGGTATGATTTTATTTACTAGGTTTTCGATTCTTACTCTTTGCTCATCATCTGATTCTACAATTCCAGCACATTCTCCGAAAACAAGGGTTTGGGTATGGTCTCCGTTATTGAATTCTCTCCATTCGCCGTCTCTCATTCTCCATAAATTTTCACTGAACTTCGTTTCTATTTTCCAGAGTCGACAGAAATCTATTCCTAGAATGACATCATGGTCTAAGGCAGAAATAGCTTTCATTTCTAGTCGTCTCACACATCCATCTACTTCCAAGTCTACGGGTAATTTTCCGATTAATCGAGCAGATCCTCTTATGACGCTTCTGATCACTGTGCGGGCTGGTATTAATCTATCTTGGAGTCTCTGGGCTACTCTTGGTCCTATCAACGACACCATTGCTCCAGTGTCAAATAAGGCCTGGTATTGTCTCCCTCCGAGCACTACGTCCAGGAAATTCCGATTTTCATTACACATGACTGTTATAGCGTTGTTATTGTCTTCAGGTTCAGATCTGATTTCGGTCGTCGCAGGTGGATATTTCTCCCCCCCCCCCTCGACTAGACTTACTCTCTTCTGCACAAGCCTTGGTCCTTGATATAGATGAGTGTTTTTCTTCTTCTTCATCTAGTATACTTAATACTTTATTCAACTCTGCTAGATTTTTAAATCCATCTCTCTCTTCGTTGTCAGACTCTTCACTTAATTGTAATGTTTCTTGCTCTAATAATGCTAGTTTCTTCTTTCTCTCTTGCAAGTGCTCCATGGTCCTCAGAATCCCTTCTCTAGAGTATTTCTCTGCAAACTCGAGTGGGGAGAGTATCTTCATGGGCTCTTGTGTTTCGTTTGTTTGGGGTATTTTCTCTACGGTAGGGGTCTCTATCTTTAAGTTTGGGTTTAGGTACTCTTTCCGCTGTTCTTGATCTAATTGTTCCCAGTCGGTGGCCAAGTCGGAGGCATTAAAGGGTTTCGCATTAGAAGGGGGGGGGGGTTGAGCTGGGTTCTGCCCTCCCGCTGCTCCGTTTCCCGGTGATTGTTGCAGGTTCGCTGTCCTTCGTTGATCAGGTCTTAGTGCCTGATTGACTTGGTTTGGGGTCCAATTCGCATTTCTTGATGTGTAATTTTGATTGGGTCTATTCGCTGGGGTCGACTGGGTGGGGCAAATATTCATCGAATGACCCATACCTCCGCAGGAGCGACAGATTCTTCGTGGGCAGTCCTTTGCTCTGTGTCCAACGGTTTGACATGTATAGCACGCTGAGTACTGCGGTTGGCCTCTGGCTGCTCCATTGGCTCCACTAGCTATGTTTGGTGGCTGTTGATATCGCCTGCTGACATCATACTGTGGTCCAGCTGGTGTACTCCACCAGTTAACCGGCGGTATTACATTTTGCGGCCATACTGTCATAGGAATCTGCTCAGGTATCACTGCAGAGGTACTCTGTGTCACTGTGGTCGGGGTCTCTGGTGGGGTTTTCGCGTTAGTTTGGGTCTGTTTTACTTCTTGTACTCCGGCAATCTTAGGTTCTTGCTGTTTATTATTTTTCTTGCGTCGTCGCCGTTGTTTTCGCTGGGTTGGTTTAGGAGTTTCTTCTGGTTCGCTCTTACTTTCGCTGTCAGTCTCTTTGAATTCTTCTGCATTCGCTATTCGGGGTCTATCTGTCCTCTTAGGCGTTTCAAACGCTGCGTCTTGAATTAACATTTTCTCGCGGGGTGGTGGGGGTTGATATCGATTATTGAGGTCCTTCTGTTTTTCCCGACGTCGACCTAACTTCCTGAGGTCTTCGTACGTGTCTACTCGTCTACCTGCCATAAATTTACGGTACTCTGGTAGTAGATTTCGATACGTCATGTCTACCTGGGTTCTCATCGACGGTGGGTTTTTAAAGTATCCCACGATGCATCTGAAGCAAGATATGAAGTGAGCTATGCTCTCACCCTTTGCCTGAGTTCGCCTTTTCAGCTCGTCAAGAAGGTCGACTCGCTTGACATCGCCAAAGTATTGATGTCTGAAGGTCCGTTTGAAGCTCTTCCAATCGTGTACTTCTAATTCCGCGGTCCTATACCAGACGCTTGTTGCACCGGTAAACACGCAGGGTATAGACTTTAGAAGATCTTCATCTGGAATCCCAGTGTTTCTCCGGCAGTTGTTCAGCCTGGCGAGAAACTCCTCCGGTCCTTCTCTGTCATCTCTGCTGAAGGAAATCTTCCAAATTTTCAGTGTTTTGTTGACAGCGTTGTCTCGGTCGGTCATATCCACCGGGTTGCTTCTAGATCTTCGATAATCCTCATCACTGCTGTAATCTTCTGTGTCGCTGGAACTATCTGAATAGTCACTGTAATCATCATCTCGTCGATTTCTTCTGTGACCTCTGGGCTCTCTATCTCTTCTATTTCATCTGTTTTCTCTATCTCTTCTATCTCTTCTATCCCTTCGATCTCCGCTATCTCTTCGGTCTCTTCTTTCATTTCGGTCGTTATTGTCTCGTAGATTTTCCCTTGGTGCATCTCGTCGTCGATCATGGTTGTCTCTTAACTGGTTAACTCCATGGTCTCTTGCGCCTCTGCAACCTCTATTGCCACTGTTGCCACATCTTGGCGTTTCCCTGGTCATGCCAGCAGTGGTTCGCTGATATTGGTCTCTGCCAGCATCTATGCGTATATCTGCCTGTTGATTCAGTGCCTCATCTTGAGTTTCATCTTGGTTGAAGAAAGTAGCACAGACATCTTCAATCTCTTCCTCATCGAGCTCTTCTTCTTCTGGTATACAGAGGTCATCCATGGCTATCAATTCGTCAATAGGAACTTCGCTGGGGGTCTGTGATACTACTGGTGGCTGTTGGCTTCGTATAGCTGGGGTAGTTGATGGCGTCTCCGGTCTCCAGGTATTTGTGGTGTTTAATGTCCATCGTGGGATCTGTGTGTTCCTGGAGTTCCATCCTACTGAGCCTAAGATGGACGTCACATCATGGAAGTAACCTAGAGGTGCATGGTTGGACATGGCGATATACCGGGCGGCCATTCCAGTCGCTGACATTGCGGTTCTTGCACTAGCTACCGTTTGTAAAGAAGCACTATTAAAAGTACCGACCATAGTGGTAGTAGGAGTCGTGGAAGTGGTGGTCGTTACTGCTGCCATGCAAGCGGAAGTCTGTACTACACGGGTCCTCGCTGGCGGTGCATTTGATCCTGCTGTCGAAGCTGGGGCTGCTTCTAACCCATTTCTACTTTGGTCGGTCCACTTTGTTCCTCGCCTGTCGAACTGAGCCCCCTGATTGGCTTCTGGATCATCTTCATCTTCTGATGGTGCCATTAAGAAATTCCTCGTCGTGGCTGGGATATAGCTTTGTCTTTCGTCGACTATTGGGTTCCACGGTACTCTCTTGTGTGGTTCTATCTCACGGGTGGTTGCCCTGATTAGCCTGCTTCGTAGGATTGGTAATGATCCCACGGTGCTACATGCCATACTATCCAATCTCTGTGACACTTCCCACGGGTCCATTTTCTTTATTCCTGCTACTAGAGTTGGGTGATAATGGTCTAGTGGGTTGGTCGTACGACGACCTCTTGTACTTTTTGTTGGTTGTGCCATTTCCATAAACTCTTTTAACCTAATCTCTATAATTTCTAACAATCTTCCTAAACCAAAAAATTTTCGCAAGTCCATCTCTCTGGAATCTTCAAACAGAGGTCACGTATTGCTAGGTACACGCTTCTAGGGTTTGCTACTAGTAAGGTTAGGGTTACCACTGTGCCTGGGGTACGTTTACAAACTGGGACGAAATAAATATATATATGTATATGTAGTATAAATTACGATAGTAATACAGGAAATAAAAAGGTTTTAAGTTTTAGTATTTTTTTTTTCTTGATATTCTTATTTCTTTTATACTTTTACTCTTCTTTAATTTTTATCTTCGCAGATTTCTTATTTTGTTCAATAAATCTTCTTATTCTCAACTTTTTCTTAATTTATTATAAATTTTCTGTTTAATAATTTACTTCTCTTCTTACGAATTTTTCTCTCTTCTTTTATTTTTATTAAATTAATTCTTCTTTATCTTCTGGTCCATATCAATAATATGTGTGTGTGGGGAAATAGATATAAATAAATATATGTATACTGATATGTATATAAATTATTATAATATAAATATATGCGGGAGATTTATTGGGTCAGCTTCCTATAGCACAGTGGTCTAAGGCAAGGGTGGGGGTCAAGTGATATTTTTGGTGCACTACTAATGTATTTAATTATGCTTATGCAAAGAATTTAATTTTACTGAATTTGAAATACAAGAAACTTTCACTTTAATTTATTTCTCTGTTATTTTTTACTTTAACACAATAAAAATTCTTTACCAACTTATCGGAAGAAAAAAAAATTTTTAATTACTAATTTGAATAAATTTCCAAAAATTACAATAACTCTTACGTTAATAAATTATTGTTCGTAGTTGGGTGTGGGAGGGGGTAATGTGGGAAGGGGAAATTATTTTATGTCAATGATATATATATGTATATATGTAGCAATATATAGAATTTTTAAATTATGTAAATGACGCAATTTCCAGGGATACTATTACACTATCACGCTCGCTTTAATTTGTTAAGTGATTGTGACACTCCGCTCCTAACCAACGGAAAAGGAGAGTAATCTGATTTACTTATACAAAAAAATTTTACACATCTTAGTTAACACTATGCACTAATATTTTTTTACTTTTCTCACGTTTTACTCCGGTCAAAAATTTTAAATTTACTTCGCTCTCCTTTTTCACTTTTTCTCTCTCAACTTTTGTCTAAAATTTTTCACCAGAAATTTTCCCGAACCAAGCCCCACGTTCTGGTGCCATTTGCGATGTGAGAATTTAGTTATAAATTAAAATTTCAATAAATAAGTTATTAAATAAGTTAATATAACTTTGCCCGTCCCCGCATGCAAAGTTCGGCCTGTCGAAAAGAAAGAATATTTAATTTATTGAGAGCGCCAGACAGGCCTCCGGCTTACTCGTCGGCAGCATGAATCTCGGGTTGTCTTGGCTGGGAGGTGGGCGACCTCTGGTGTTAAATTTTATTAAGTCGAAGTTGGGAGAGGTATGCACTCACAAAAAAAATGAATATTACTGGTTTAGATTTTATCACTTTAATTTAGAACTTAATTTGATTTATTATTAACAAAAGAAACTATAACTTTGCTTAACTCGCTATGGACCTTTCTATCGATTTAATATATAACTATATTTTATTAACTCGCGCACACTCATCACCCATACATCCCGGTCAATATAAATTACAGAAAGTTAATTTAATTTATTCTTATTCAACGCTTTTACTAAAATAATAATCTAATGGTATTAACAAAAAAAAAGAATTTTACTGTATGGTCGACGTAAGCGACCTCGCTCTTCTTTCTTTCAACAATATGGCTACCAAGAGCCCGCGCACTTATCTCTCTCTCTCTCTCTCTTACACTAATCCCACGTGTCTATCGATTTGTTTTAATTACCGGTAACAAAAAACCATTAATAATTATTTAACTTTTCACTCAAATTACCAAATTAACTTTAATTTAATTGCACGGTCTACGAAACCGTTAGACACGTGGTCGGATTTTCACTCCCACACTCTCGAAATTTTAATATATCTAAAGAAAGAAAATTTAATATTTAATTACTATCTCTTCCGGTTTACAAAGTAATTTTCAGTTTCCTTTAATTTCTTAGTCAACGCAGACTAGACAAGAAAATCTTATTTACAAAATAACCGCTAAGGCCCGAGTCATGAAATATATTACGTAATACACGTCACGATGTCCACCGATCTCAATTTTTATAATTTCGGTCAATCAAATAGAAATTATTATTAAATCTTATTTAATAGAATTGAATTAACGAGAAATTTACCGGTCAACGAAATCGTTGAACACGTGGTCTAATTTTAATTTCGCTTTATCGAACTACAAATTAATCTTTACAATCAAAATTTTCCGCACTTTTAACTACGCCTCGCTACAACGAAAATTTCTGATTTGCACTAATTCACGCTGTCACAATCGCTTTGAATTAAAATTTTTACGCCCGCACTGAATTTACACCTAGTCGGCGAAAGCCGCCAGTTTACAAAAGAAATATTTGTCGATTCGGACTACAGTCCACTCACCGGTGTAGAAGTTCTCGTTGACACAATAATCTGGTCGGCGATGGCGACGAATTTGGTCAATGATGGCGGTGATGGCCTCAGGTCGTATATCTCGCTCTCTTTCTCTCTCTACACAAAGCAACTGGTCGGCGCTGGCTGCGGAAAATGAGTTGGTTGACGGATCAGGGTAGCGGAAACCTCCTTCTGGCAATCCGGCTGCTCAACTGCTTCCCGGTCTATCCAAACTCTGCAATTTCTACACAGCTATTCAACGAAAGAAAAACGCGCGAAGTCTTTAAGCACTACTTGCAAGGAAAAATGAGGTTTGTCGAGTTAGAGTTCCGATGCGGCACGAGGACAGTAATTGAATGAATCCTTTGCTGCTCACTTCCTTTTTTTTCGGTCTATTTCTCCTTCTTCCTTACTGTCTATCTCTTTTTTAATTTTTAACTCCTCCAATAACAAATCATTTGTCCGAATAATTGCTTTCTATTCGTGCAATTCGCCTTCCGGTCCTCGAACGCAAGTCTGCAACCTGCGCGCAACCTTTTCTGTAGTAAATTCAATCTAATTTCTTCTTTTTATTCTTCTTTTCATCCTTCTTTTTATCTACGCTCTCTTTTCTCTGTCTTTATTCATTAGAGAGAGAGAATCATCACAAGCATGGATATATCTATCTATATATACCTATATACATATATATGTACATACATGTAGGCTATTCAGTGCAGCTGTACTTAAGCAAGAGCAAGAGTTGTACTCTCCCTTCTCCATGCTCTTTCGGTCTCTCTTTATCATTTAGCTTCTCCCTCCTTCTTCACTGCGCAAGAGAGAGGCGCGCCATCACTTTTACTTTGCTCCCATCGAATGTGAATCTTTCCATCTCTTTCTTTCTTCTCTCTTGTGTTTCCCTCTCTTTTTACATCTTCTTCGACGTGCGCCTCTCCTAGCGCACGCGCGGTCGTTGCTATGTAGTGGTGATAGAGATTCCCTACCTACGGTCTGCGTAAGCAGCACTAGCGCTAACACACATGGTCTATGAGTGTGTATGTAATGGCTGCCGCGCGCGTCTGCTAGTCGTGCTCCTCGTGTAGAGGTAAACAAAAAGAAAGAGTTCCGTTCAATTAATTATTTATTCTTATTCAATAAATTACGCCCGGGTCGGTGAGTAAGCCGGTGGTGTGTTATAGTGCCCTGGTGATATTACAAGTTAATAATCGTTGTGACGTGTCGTGAAAAAAAAACGTGTACGTGAAATAAACAACGTTAAAAAATTTTAATTAACAATTTTTTTTATTGGGACGTACCACGTCACAATATTAGGTCCCAAAAATTATAAGGTCCAAAAAAATATAAGGCCTATGAAAGTATTAGGCTCGATAAAATATAAGGCCCAAAAAAAAATTAAGGCCCAAGAAAATATAAGGCCCAAAAAATATAGAGACATAAAAAATATTGGGCCAAAAAAAAATTAGGGCCCAAGAAAATATAAGGCCCAAAAGATATAGAGACCGAAAAAATATTGGGCCTAAAAAATATTGAGTGACAAAAATTATAAGGCCCAAAAAAATATAAAGCCCAAGAAAGTATCAGGCTCGATAAAATATAAGGCCCAAAAAAAATTAAGGCCCAAGAAAATATAAGGCCCAAAAAATATAGAGACCGAAAAAATATTGGGCCCAAGAAAAAATATAAGGCCCAAAAAATATAGATATCGAAAAAATATTGGGCTCAAAAAAATATTGAGTCCAAAAAATTATAAGGCCCAAAAAAATATAAGGCTTAAGAAAGTAGAAGGCTCAATAAAATATGAGGCCCAAAAAAGTATAAGGCCCAAAAAAATATAAGGCTTAAGAAAGTAGAAGACTCAATAAAATATGAGGCCCAAAAAAGTATAAGGCCCAAGAAAATATAAGGCTCAATAATATATAAGCCCCAAAAAAAATAAGGCCCAAATAATATAGAGATTAAAAAAATATTGGGCCCAAAAAAATATCGAGTCCAAAAAATTATAAGGCTCAAAAAAATATAAGGCTCAATAAAATATAAGGCCCAAAAAATATAGATATCGAAAAAATATTGGGCTCAAAAAAATATTGAGTCCAAAAAATTATAAGGCCCAAAAAAATATAAGGCTTAAGAAAGTAGAAGGCTCAATAAAATATTGAGTCCAAAAAATTACAAGGCCCAAGAAAATTATAATGCCCAAGAATATATAAGGCCCAAGAAAATATAAGGCCCAAGAAAATAAAAGGCCAAAGAAAATAAAAGGCCCAAGAAAATATAAGGTTCAAGAAAATATAAGGCCCAAGAAAGACACATTCAAAAAATGCGGAGAATTGGAGAACCGGAGAAATGGAGAAAAAAATGGTTTTACTTTACTATAATATTAGATTGTTATATATTTCTTTCAAGTGTTAATAAATATGCTAAAATGATTTGAGGCAGAAAAAATTTTCAATTTTTCAGAATCTTGTTTGTTTATAACGAAATGATATAGGTTAGCGAACAAAATATTCCTATATTTTTTATAAAGAATGATAGGAAATTTGATCTAGTTTAAGAATCTGTCCAGTTTTTCAAATTTAAATAAGTAGAACCTGAGATATCGCAAATTTAAGCTGTAGCGCCAACTCCTTGCAATACGACATATGTGTGCAATAAAAATTCTTTTATTATAAGGTAAGTAATTTCATTTTTTTGTAATACAATTAATTTTAACTCTGTATTAGGAAATAAAATAAAAAGTTAATAAAAAAGGGTTCAGCTAAAAATAGATGACTCTAATAAATCGGAAGGTTAAAACAAATTTTTGGAATAAAATAGATTGTTGTTCTTTTTGCAATTGCGAAAAAATAAACAAATGTAAAAATACTCCATAAGTTGAGTAAATTGTTTACTATTGTAGTAGAAAAATCAATGATTATTTAAAACCCTAAATCTACATTTAAATGTATTATACACTTCGAACATTTACTACTGGAGGAAGCCTCCGAATGGCAGAAAGCGTTACAAGGCGAAGAGAGAGAAAGCCTCTATTCTGGTACGTGCTGTCTCTCTCTCGCCTGATTTGGTTGGCTGCTTCTGTTTCCCACTAAGAAAGTGAGAGAGAGATAGCACGTACCAAAATAGAGGCTTTTTCTCTCTTCACCTTGTAACGTAGTTAATAGCTGGGAGGCTTCCTCCAGTAGTATATGCTCGAAGATTATACATCATTCATATTATGACAAAGTATATAAAATAGAGTCGAGTCCAGCGATGCCGAAAGTGGCAGAGTCAGAGAGGGAAATTCAAAAATGTATAAAAAAAAAGTATTAAAATAAATAGTTTTCAAAATTTGATAATTAATAAATAATTCCAAAAAACAAAGTTACTATAACAAAATAATTTTTTTTCTATTTTTTACATTTTTTTGAGTTGAACAAAATTTTGTTGAACTCAAAAAAATTTTTTAAATTGAAAAAAAATTATTTTGTTATAGTAACTTTGTTTTTTAAAATTATTTATTAATTATCAAATTTTAAAAACTATTTATTTTAATACTTTTTTTTTACACATTTTTGAATTTCCCTCTCTGACTCTGCCACTTTCGGCATCGCTGGTCGAGTCAAAAGTGATTTTATTAGAAAAGGATGAGATTACTTACCTTATAATAGAAAAATTTTTAATAAGGAAAGCGATCGCTATATTGCACACATATGTCGTATTGCAAGGAGTTAGCCCTACAGCTTAAATTTGCGATATCTCAGGTTCTACTTACTTGAATTTGAAAAACCGGACAGATTCTTAAATTAGATCAAATTTCCTATCATTCTATGTCAAAAATATAAAAATATTTTGTTCGCTAACCAATATTATTTCGTTATAAACAAACACAATTCTGAAAAATTGAAAATGTTTTCTGCTTCAAATCATTCTAGCTTATTTATCAACATTTTGAAGTAATATATAACAATTTATCATTAAAGCTGAGACTCTGACATTTTTCAAACACATGTTGAACTTCAAAAAATATCAATTAGTAGTCGAGTTACAAGGTTTTCTACCAGGGCGTTCCGCGCTAGCGCTACGTCTCTATGTTTTTTTGCAATATATTTGCCATATCTCTGGTTCTAATTATCGAATCGAAATGCAACATAAACGATTTTTTTTGTTTTTTTTATTAAAGAACAAGTTTTTGCAGAGAAAATTACTGCATCTATTGTAGTTTATAAACTATAGTCATTTAAACAATTAATTTGTTTGTAACAAATTACTCGACTACTTGCGCGAAAAGCAAGTTGCAAATTCGGATTCAGCGGCTCAAAATACATACAAATCACCTGCTTGCTTGGTGGGACCTCTAACTTCATACGAAACCCTCTGGGCGCCTAGACTATTACTGAATTCCTTAATGAAAGATTTTGTAAAGCTTTATGTAATATTTCATATCGACTATAAGTAGATCAGCATCTGAAATATTTATGAAACTTTTTATTAAACTTTTCAGAAATATTTCAATGAAATACTGTCGATAAATTTGAAATAAAGCTCACTGAAATATTTCATAAATTTTTCAACAATATTTTAGTATATTTATCTCCTAAAGCCCACTCAAAATTTTGTTAAAACTTTCTACTAAAATCTTTCATGAAAGATTCTGTAAAGCTTTGCGGAATATTTCATATTCCACATAGCAAGAAAATTTCAGTGAAATATTTCAAAACATTTCAGAGTAATGTTTTGGAAAATAGTTTCATAAATTTTAATCTTTCGATAAAACCTTTAAGAAACATTTCATGAAATATTTATCAAAATTCGTTAAAACATTTCATAAAAATCTTTCATGAAATGTTTCTAAAAATTTACTAAAGTAGATGAGCTATGCGGGTTCTAACCCATGCCAATTCTAACCCACCTGAATTAGAACTGAAATGAGCCAGAATTGACTTGAGTCAGAAATGACATAGAGTGGGGGAACCTTTTATAACCCAAGCGATGTTTTATGTAGTATTACACGAGAAAAACTTAGAGTGGCGGAACCTTTTCTAGCCCAAGCGATGTTTTATGTGGTAATACACGAAAAACACTTAGAGTGGGGGAACCTTTTCTAACCTAAGCGATGTTTTACGTGCGGACGATGAAACAGCTGATTGAGATAGGGTGGGGGAACCTTTTCTAATTCACCTGTGCTCAAATTGAAATATGCTTGAATCATTTCAATTTAAGTTTTTTTTGGTAAGGTGGGGGGAACCTTTTCTAACCCAAGGATTGAGATAGAAACAGCTGATTAATCCAGAAATGATAACAGCTGATCGAGCGGTGAGGACCCGGCCGCTGGCCGTTAGGTACCAACGAAAAATTTCTAAAGTTTCACAATTTTAACTTTTTAATATTTTTTTCTATTTATTTATTCATTATAAATCGATTAAAAATTATTTAAGCATTAAAAAAAAATTTTTGACTCTGGTCGGGATCGAACTCACGACCCTTAGGAGGCGAGGCAAGCGCGGATACCACTACGCTACAGAGCCACCGTACTTAAGAGATTTTAAAACTTGTATAGTAGATGCTCCCTGATTTTCACATTCTCCTTTTAATATTATTAATAATTATTATAAATATATATAAGTATACACTTAAAGATTAAAGTAATAAGGGGTCGTACCCAAATGCCGTTGACAGTTTTTTGGGGGGGAGGGGTCGATCAAAATCTACGAAAAGTAACGCTATGGGAGGGAGGGCTAGTTATTTACTCCTACGTTGGCTATTTTTTTTTTATCAAAAAGATCATTGCATAATATTAGCAATTTGGAGCAGATTTTTCATCCGAAAACTGCAAAGTCAAGCAGTTCCGCAGTCTGTCCACTAAAACACAGTATATTACTTTCTTTTACATGTACGCGGGCGCCGCCATACGGTGCAAAGCATAAGCCGTTTCTTTTAGCGAGTGAACAGTCAAAACAAACGAAAAATTTTCAAGCCGATTGCAGCATTTATATTTGTGCCTGTTGAATCGTGTTCTATTTTTATAACGTATTTTAAAAGGTTCATAGTTTTATGATCTTTTTCGATAAAATTGAAGTGAAAAAGTTTATCGACGATTAATATATTTAATATCTTATAAATATTTATTATATGCAATGTTTAGAATTCTGTTGTTTTGTGAAAATACTATTTTAATAAAATAAAAACCATAAAAATATCTTCAATATTTAAAAAGTAATTAATATAATTAAAATTTTTTTTAAAAGTTTAATAAAAAATAAAAAAGTTAGTTTATGTTAGAGGGGGGGGGGGAGGGTACTTTGATAGTTTACACATGTCACGGAAAGGGGACCGAGGGGTCGAAATATCGAAAAAATTGTCAACGGTATTTGGGTACGACCCCTAAGGTATATAAAAAATATTAACTATAATTTAGTAGTATTATCTGAGTGTATAATATAGTTATAACTTAGAATAATAGCGATTCACTCTATCTACACGATGCATATAAGTTAACACTCGAGAGTCTAATGAATTTTAAAACCAGTAGGAGTAACACGTCAGTTGCGCCCTCTACGAGAGAAACTTACTGACTATGAATTTCACAGTCTCATATAGATAAATCTTATTGTTTATAACTATTTTATAGTCATATACATTTATAAAAACAATAAGAACATCAATTTAAGAGTATTAATCTGTATTTTTGAATTTTGTCTTGAATCGAAGAAAATTGCTATTATCAATTTTTTCATATCTCAAAAGCTAAAAGAGATAGAAGTCTGAAAATTGATATATAAATTTTTGATATTTAATAAATAATATAGAAAGTTATTCCAAGAGCCTAAGATATTTATTTCTTAACTTGTGCATATACTTGAGATTTGTATATTTCATAAATGTATGTATCAGAGTATCAGGTATGCATAATATATAATAAATAGTCTCAGAATAACTTTTGTTTTTATCTAATAAATACAACAAATCATCATGCTGATTTCTAGATTTCTATTTCTTTTAGTTTCTGAGATCACACATATGGCTGATAGCTTTACGCAGGCTACATTTTTCCAAATATGTATTAAACTAATTTTTATTACTTTGAAACATATTCTTATTGTTATCATGAATATGGCTGATTCCATTCAGATTCATGCAGGCCGTCACTGATCGAATTTTTTTTTCTTCTGAGTAATAAAAATACCTTCTATTATGTATATAAAGATAAAATTTACCTCGTAGAACGCTCAAAAAAAAATTTTTTTTTTACTACAGCAATTCTAGTGTCGGATGTAAAAACGAAAATTCAAAAATTGAAAATGAACCTCTACTTTTAAATGACTATAACTCCGTCAATTTTCAACCTTTTTAGGCGTTCTTTTAACGAAAGTGTGCGGAATTTTGTCTAGTTTAAAATGCAATCTCGATTTTTGTAATATAATTTGATCTTACTCAGTTATTTACGAAAAACCGAAAAAAGCGATTTTTTTTAAACACGATTTTCTCAAAAAATATATATATATTTTTTTTTTTAATTTTTGATATGATTTTAAACATGAAAAATACTAACTTTTAGGGTAGGTGAGAATATGCGATTTTGCCTTAGTTTTTTTTAACAGATTTTTAAACGTTTTTTTTATATTTTCGATTTTAAAATATTGATACCATGGTGCATTGTACTATTTTTCCAACTTTAAGTGTTCTTATAACTATTTTTATGCTTTTATTTATCAATATATCAAAAATATCAACAATAATCTTTGAAATAAACCCCGGATCGAATATTTTGATCAATGAGAACCAAAGTTATGACGTTTTAAAGTTTTAAAAAAAATGCTGAAACTTTAAATAAATATGATATTAACATTGAGGAAACGCAATTTTCGTTAAAGATTGAAATCTGAAGATATAAATTTTCTAATTTAAAAAAAAAGTTATTTTGATGAAAGAATATATAACCATTTATCTTCTTTTTATGGTACATTATTATAATAAAAATTTTTTTTGTTAAAGAATATAATTTTTTTATCAGTTTGAATTTCGCGCCTAGAATTTGAATTTATTTTCTAGGGAGTTGACGAATGTCACTACTAGGTGGCGATGATTCGTTCTTTGCATTCTCATCAACGACTTGACGCGTTTAAGAATATAAGAAAAGGAAGATAAAAAATAAAGTTGTTTAAGAAAAATTATTTTTTTCGATCTGTCATTGAACAGAATATCAATAATGGCATCACTGATTGTTAAAATGAAGTGCAAGGATTTAGAAGAAAGGCACAAAAAAGTTGTTTATGATTTCTCCGAAAGTCCGCTTACAGAATTAGGTGATCTAACGGAGTCTTTGAAGCGCTTGTATCCAAATACTTCTTTCTCTAGAGAAGATAAAGTATGCCCTTCGTGTTACAAAATATTATTAGATGAAGTGAAAAATACGCCTATTTCATCGACTTCAAGCAGTCAACAATCTTCGGAAGATTTTATTCATAGTAAGGCTGTGGTAGAACAGCTCAATGAGAGTTCAAGTAATTTGAAATTAAACATTTCACCAAATAAAATGCCTCAAAGTATCAATATCAAGATGCGAGAATCTTATGCTCTCCGAAAAAGAAAACAAATAAACGATGCATTTGATTCACAAATAGCAAGTAAAATGATGAAAGTCTACGATATAACGGATTTGCCCGCATTGAATGAAAATAATGAATGTAAAACAAATGATAATGGCTTGAGAATATTAAAATTGCATTAGATAATTGTTCAAATTTTTTTGAAAAAGTGCGATTGTTGCGTATTATACCAAGTGATATTTCCAAAGATTATTTATTATCAGTTTTACCAAATGTAACTATTTATATGATTGATCAAGCACGATCATTGGTGAATAATAAAAAAATTTACAAGCAGTCTGAGAACTATTGTGGACATTCTTTAGATAGTGAAATTATAATGAAAGTATAGGATTACTATCTGAACGATGATTTTAATTGTTCTCGTCAAAGTGCAAATAAAAGCGACACAGTATCTATCTAAGAAATTGGTATGAAAACTAAAAAATTCAAACGCTTTCTTACGCGAAGTATAAAGAAATATATCAATTATTTAAAGACGAAAATCCTGAAATGAAAACAAAAATTGGTAAATCAACATTCTACGCTTTAAGACCGAAGCGAGTTATACCACATCCACCCACCGATTCGTGTCTTTGCGTTTACTGCGAGAATCTTAAACTTATGTTAGATGCTTCGAATAATTATAAAAAAGAGAATAAACAAGACACTGCAGATTTGGAATTGAAAATATGTTCTTCACTTTTTTGTTTAAAAGATGATATGAAATGTGTACTCAGAGAATGTAAAGGATGTCCCATTGGAGATTCTATTGATTTACAAGTAATTTCTTTGACAGAAGAAGATTTATATGAAGAAATAATTTATGGTGTTTGGGAAAAATCAAATTCACTGAATAAAACTAGCACAATTGAATATCTCTTAATAGAGTTAAGAGAGCGCGCTCTCACTGTAAGAATTCATAAATTGGTCAAAGAAATTCAACGTATAGCAATTAAAGAGGTTAAACTTTTAGCGAAAAATAATGACTTCCAATTAGTTATTCATGTCGATTTTGCAGAAAATTGGACAGTTCTGCTTCAAAACGAAATTCAAAGCTATCATTGGAGTAAAAACCAAATATCAATATTTACGTCGGTATGCTATTTTGGAAATGATAAAACAGTCAGTTATGTCACCGTCTCTGACGATATTAAACATGATTCGTCTCATGCCCTAATGGCTATAAATTTAATTATCGATAACTTAAAACAAAAACATATTGCGCAAGATCTTGATGAAATCATAACTATTTCCGATAAAGCGGCCAGTCATTTTAAAAATAAATATCAATTCTATGAGCTTCAAAACTCAAAAGTAAACAGAAAATGGCTTTTTTCTGCATTAGGTCATGGTAAAGGCGCTTGTGACGGTATTGGTGGTTTAGTTAAACATTATGCTACCACGCATAATCTGTCCAAAAAGAGTGCAGATATTATTAGAAACGCTGAAAATTTCGCCACTCACGTATCAAAATATACTCCGTCGATTAACATTCTTGTTATCCGCAAGGATGAGTTAGAAGTTTTTCGACTGACAAAAAAAAATGGAATGGTTAGGAAATGCAAAAGAAATTAAAGGTATTCAAAAGATTCACTGTTGGAAAAGTGAACGAAACCAAATCTACACTGCCAAAACTTAGCCAAAATAGTACAATGCGCCATGGTATCAATGTTTTAAAATCAAAAATATAAAAATAACGTTTAAAAATCTACTAAAAAAAAATAAAGCAAAATCGCATATTCTCACCTACCCTTAAAGTTAGTATCTTTTATGTTTAAAATCATGAAAATTTCAAAAAAAAAAAAAAATATATAGTTTTTGAGAAAATTATGTTTGAAAAAAATCGCTTTTTTTCGGTTTTTCGTAAATAACTTAGTGAGATCAAATTGTATTACAAAAATCGAGATTGCATTTAAAACTAGACAAAATTCCGCACACTTTTGTTAAAAGAATGCTCAAATTGTATTACAAAAATCGAGATTGCATTTAAAACTAGACAAAATTCCGCACACTTTTGTTAAAAGAATGCTCAAAAAGGTTAAAAATTGACGGAGCTATAGTCATTTAAAAGTAGAGGTTCATTTTCAATTTTTGAATTTTCGTTTTTACATCCAACACTAAATTTTATCTTTATATACATAATAGAAGGTATTTTTATTACTGAGAAGAAAAAAAAAAATCGATCAGTGACGGCCTGCATGAATCTGAATGGAATCAGCCATATATATAATTCAATATAAAAAACTAAAAGCAACTAAATTAAATTATTTCAAGAAAATTGCTATTATTAATTTTTTCATATCTCAAAAACTAAAAGAGATAGGAGTCTGAAAATTGATATATAACTTTTTCATATTTAATAAATACTATAGAAAGTTATTCCATGAGCCTAAGATATTTATTTCTTGACTTGTGCTTATGCTTGAGATTTGCCCTACTGAAAAAATCCACGTGGGTCTTCCATGGATTTCACGTGGATTTGCATAGGAATCCACGTGGATTATCCGCGTCGATTTCTACGTAAAAAATCCATGTGGATTTTTTAAAAGCTATGTTGATTTTATAAAGCCCTCGTGGACTGTTAAAGAATCCATATAGATTATATAAAATCTATGTGGACTTTCAAGGAACCTGCATGTATTTTATAAAATCTGTGTTAATTTTATGTACTTCTCGTGGATTTAAAAAAAATCCATAAGGGTTTTGTGAAATCTATGTGGATATTTAGAAATCCATGTGGATATTTAGAAATCCATGTAGATCTTTTGAAATCCATGTGAATATTTAGAAAAATCTTTGTGGATATTTAGAAATCCATGTGGATTTTTAGGTAATCTACGTAGATTTTTTATTTAGATATCCACGTGGATTTAAATAAAAAGCTACGTGGAAATCCACATGGATATTTTGAATAGGAAATAACTCAATATTTATTTCGCATTCAAAGTAAAAACCAAAAACGAGGTAAACCTCGTAGTTTCAGTTCTTTGAAGATCAAAGAGCTTCTACGAACTAACTAAAAGTATTCTGGCCTTATATATCTGCGTCTTTGAAATTTGTGTCAGGGATCACAAAACATAGAAAAACGCGACCTATAGATTCAAAATAGAATCGACGTAATCAATCATCAATTTGATAGTAAGTCACAAGGTGGCGTTTCTCTAAGTTTTGTGATCCATCATATGAATTTCGAAGTCGCAGATATGTAAGACCAGAGTACTCTCAGTTGAATCATAGAAGCTCTCTGATCTTCAAAGAGCTGAAATTACGAGGTTTATCTCGTTTTTGGTTTTTACTTTGAATGCGAAATAAATATCGAGTTATTTCCTATTTCAAACGTCTATGTGAATTTCCACCTGGATTTTCATTTAAATCCATGTGAATAGCCAAGTAAAAAATCTACGTATTTTACTTTAAAATCCACATGGATTTCACAAAATTCATACGGATTTCTTAAAAATCTACGAGGAGTACATAAAATTATCACAGCATTTATAAAATCCATGTGGGTTCCTTAAAAATCCACATACATTTCATAAAATCCACATGGATTTTTTTACGTGGGAATCCACGTGGGTAATCCGCGTAGATTCCTATGCGGATCCACGTGGAATCCATGTGAAATCCACGTGGATTTCCACATGGGTAATCCTTGTGGAAATCCAGGTGGATTTTTTCAACAGGGTGTATATTTCATAAATGTGTGTGTATCAGAGTACCAAGTATGGAAAATATATGATAAATAGTCTTAGAATAACTTTTTTTTTTCATCTGATAAATGCAACAAACCATGATGCTAATTTCTAGATTCCTATTTCTTTTAGTTTCTGAGATCACACATGGTTGATAAATATTTAAATATAAATATAAATAACTAAATTGTACTACTTTAAATTTAAAATATAACTTAAATCTATTTTAACTTATTGTATCTTACACATTATAATCAGTAGTTGTAATATGTTTTAAACATAAACAATAATTAAATCTTATTGTTTATAACTATTTTATAATCAGACACATCTATAGAAACAATTAAAACATTATTTTAAGTGTGTTAATGTTTGTTTCAGAATTTTCAGCTTAATCGGCTTTTTCCACTATTATACATTTTTCATATGAGCATATCTCCACAACTTTTAATTTTTTTATAATGTTTTTGAAAAGTCATTTTACTGCTGTTACTGTAAAGGAGGCATTATCACTGTTAGTGCAAAACAGTCAATCGATAACCATCGATTGAACAACGTCATAGACTTATAGAAGAGCTTCACAAGCCAGCACGTCGTAATCATCCTCGTCGAAAGTTTCATGTGCGAGGTTTGGACGAGACTTGGCAAGCTGATTTGGTAGAGATGCAACCTTATTCTCGAGAAAACAAAGGCTACAAATACATGCTTACAGTTATAAATGTTTTTTCAAAATACGCTTGGGCTATTCCTGTAAAACAAAAAACTGGTATAGATGTTTCTGCTGCTATGAAGTCCGTATTGACAAAAGGTAGAGTGCCTATGAATTTTCACACCGACTGAGGCAAGAAGTTTTATAATACAAATTTCCAGAATCTCATGCAACAATATAAAATCAATCTCTACGCGACTTATAGCAATCTCAAAGCGTCTATTTGCGAACGCTTCAATCGCACTCTCGAAAACAAAATGTGGAAGCAGTTTAGTTTACGTGGTAACTAAAAGTGGATCGATATTCTTTCCAATTTGATTGACAAGTACAATGATGAGAAGCATCGGACTATTGGTATGAAACCAAAAGATGTTACAGCTGAAAACGAAGCAGAAGTTCTTTAAAGATACAAACGTAATGTTAGTTTAACAGAAAAGAAGCCAAAGTTCAAAGTTGGTGACAAAGTACGAGTAAACAAGTTAAAACAAGTATTCGACAAAGGATACACACCCAACTGGTCAACTGAAGTATTTACCGTGCATCAGGTCCGCAGAACAAAACCAGCTACTTACCTCTTGCAGGATTACAAAGATCACCCAATCACTGGTGGCTTTTATAAACAAGAATTACAAAGCGTCAAAAATCCAGATTACTACTTGTGGAGAAGATTCTCAGAAGACGTGGAAATGAAGTATTTGTAAAGTGGCTTGGTTTTGACAATTCTCACAATAGTTGGATTGATAAAGCAGATGCACAGTAAATATTTTATAATTAATTTATAAAGAATAAAAGAACTTACAAATAATTCAACGTGATCATATATCGAATACAGCAAAAACGCCTTGAAAGATTTAAAAATTGGCCTTTGAGTTTTTTAAAACCTGAAGATTTAGCTACAGCAGGATTTTACTACACTGGTGAAATAGATAAAGTCCGTTGCTTTGAATGTTCTACTGAAATATGCAGATGGGATATCGATGAAAATCCATTATTAGAGCACAAAAAGTGGAATAGTTGTTATCGCTTCATCCGAGATATACCTTTTTAGAATGATTCTGCTGAAGAAAATACCAATAGATGTAAAATTTGTCTTGATAATGAAGTAGAAGTCGCAGTTATACCATGTGAACACTGTTGTAGTTGTTATCATTGTTCATCCATTGTTAAAAAATGTATAATTTGTAGAAAAGTTATTAATCAAAGAATTCGAATTTACGTATCATAATTTTTTTTAATTTGAATTTAAGAAAAATGTATTTAATAATGTATGTTGAATAATACAAAATAAATAAACACTTTTCAAAATCAAACAAAATTTATTGTAACATTCGTTTCAATAAAATACTCATAACCATACACTTATTATACAGTCACTAAACACTACACTATTCGAGGACATAACCTTCTCTGAACACTACACAAAGTTTAAGTTTATTAGCAGCATTCTGCATTCTTTCAAAAAACTCTTGATCTTTTTCAAGAACTTCCGACACTTTTTTAGGTAAGAAGATTTGCATTTCTTCACACAGTACTGCAACAATCTTGAGTCCAAAGCGAGTTTTCACTTGTCTTAAACATGTGACCGTGTAGGAAGTGCCTTCTGTTAGTTCAGTGATCTTTTTAGTAGGGAGAAATTCTCCTCGGGCAATGACGTTTAATTTAGAAATTTCCATCTTATCTGTAACAGAAAAACAAATTCTTGATTGAAAAATATAATCAATACTAATTTAATCATTAATAATACTATATTGATACTGTATTGATACTGTATTGATACTATATTGATACTATATTGATATTATATTAATACTGTATTTAAACTGTATTGATACTGTATTGATACTGTATTAATACTATATTGATACTATATTGATACTGAATTGATACTTTATTGATACTATATTGATACTGTATTGATACTATATTGATACTGTATTGATACTGTATTGATACTATATTAAAACTTTATTAATACTGTATTGAAACATTAAATATTTTTTTTCAAATTCCATTAAAACACTTGAAAACCTAAATTGCTATGAGAATAAATATAACTATACTAACCTTAATTCAAGAAATGTCAATTTTGGATCTCTTGTTACTGCCTGCTTCTTCACTGGTTGATTGGTGGGCTCTCTTGAGTGCGTCTTTTCTTGAAGAGTCAGCGAACTGAATGACGCTCGGCCGATTCTGCACCTGTTCATATAGAGCGTTCCTACCACGGTGGCTATCCCCACTCTAGGATCCAGTGGCTCGACTATCCCCACTCCAGAATCCAGCGGCTCGGCTACCCCCACTTCAGAATCCAGCGGCTCGGCTATCTCTACTCCAGGATCTAGCGGCTCGGCTACCCCCACTTCAGGATCCAGCGGCTCGGTTACCTCCACTCTAAGATCCAGCGGCTCGATAGCAGCTTCGATATCTGCTGATTCTCGATTTCGTGATCTTGCTAGGTAGTGGCCCCAAGAGTGTCCGTAGTTTCTTCTTGAAGAAATCTTTTATCGTCATGCGCACTGAGAGCGATCTTTGTCTCCTTCTCAGTGTACAGTTGATGATTACGAGATCTTATGTTTTTCTGTTCTCGAATCTTGATTTCTTTCGTTTTCAAACAATTGATGTAATCATCGAAAGTGACGGTTGCTTTGACTACGGAACTCTTTACTCCCTTGGCTTTCTGTATCATCTTCTGATTTTTAACTCTGATGCTATGCATTTTACTCCTTAGTCCAACGAATATCTACACGATGTTTCCGTTGCATTCGTCCTTTATCAAACCAACAATTATCTTACAACGGGAGGAATGTTATACTGGTTTGGCTGGGGGTAGTCAGAATTGTCGAATTTGTGGATGTCTCTATCATAATTTGATACATATCTATGTTGGTCATCTCGTATACCAAGCTATCGGTATCTGTATACAATAGCTTGGAATTTCCTACTCCTTTTGCAACATTATCCAGCATGTAATCGTAATGGAAGCGGTATACGAGAGTTTTGGACAAGTCCAGTACAGAGAGCCCGATGTAGATGGGTTTTCTGATGCAAATTTCCGTTCGCAAAAGTTGAATCGCTACCAAATTTTCATCAAAGATTGCGCAACTACTGATATTTGGTCTGGCGATGAGCGCCTCAGCACCGTAGCGTCCTTCTCACTTATTCACGAGCTTGATATCGACGTGTTTTCGCTCGTTTTCCATGGTTTCCCCATAAACAGCGTTATTGAAAAATTTGAAGAGTATCTTCTTAAACTCATTCTTAGCATTCTTCCTCTTCTCGCTGTTCAAGTCGATATATTTCTTGAGCCAGCGACTTTGATCAAATTGGAGTGCTCGATGAATCTTCTTGAGACGTAATCCATGAAGTAATGCCTGCTTCAGTGCTCGATAATGAAGCACATAACACTCTTTGTCGTATAAAAAGGTCATCAATTTTTTCTGTTTTGAATTTTGAGGCGTTCTGTGCTCGGCGCAAAATGGCATATCCTTGTGTTCGTCATGTAGAGATTGAGGATATTCCAAGTTCACTTCCAGTATGTAACTAAATAGATAGTCATCAGGGATATTAGAGAATAGTATCAAATAATATCAAAGGATATCAGTCATATCTGTCCAGGTTATCTACCCATCTGAAGCTACCAGATGGTAATGGCTCAATCATAGCCCAACCGTATAAGTTATTGACGTCGAAGTACATCAGGTATTTTTCATCCTCGTTAGGATTATAGTCTTGTTCCATGTAGGGATTATTCGCTTTGCCATAGCGATTGCAGCACTGACTGATCCCGTCTCGTATGTCTCGTTCGATGAACATGAGCATGTCGATATCAGTCAAAAACTCTAATTTTACCTGTAACATTAACACTAGTTATGAAAAATAAAATAGGAAAAAAAAAAAATTGAATCATTACCTCAGTATACTTTAGCATAGCATCCCACGTCAATCCAGGAGTAGTGTAATAGTGGGCAGGATCCAAGTCGTATGCCACAAGACAATTTTTTCTGAAATTCTCAAACACTTCAGCAAGGAGTAAAACATCAGTTTTGAGATATAAATCAGAGTACTCTCGAAGCGTTTAAATATTGAAAGTTTGCCAAACTTGTTTTGCATGTTTATAATCTTCATCACTTATGTGAGCTTGGTATAGGCTGCTGTAGAAATTTTCTTTGGATGGAAGTTCAATTTCTTCCAGCTTGTTCAAAGAGCTGATGTAGTCATACGGGAAGACATCTTTTTTCTTTAAAAGCATGATTTAATCAGCGAGAAATCCATCAGTTTGTTCAAAAACTTTATCTACGATGTCGTGCTTCTCCAAGTATAAAGACAGCTTGTCCAGCGATAAAGCCATGAATCGGAACGAGTCGATAAAGCGCAAGTTAATGTCTGTCCCTTTCACAAACTTTGTGAAAGAAATGTATTTTTCCTTTGTTTGATAAATATTAATACTTACTCTCCAGTGAGATGACAGTGATTTCTCACTTTCTTTTCTCCATGAGTAAAAGGTTTTTGACAGATATGGCACAAACGCGCTCTATCAAATCGTATCTTTTCCAATGGTGTCAAATCTCTCATTGGTCGTGGATTCTTATACATATTTTGCAATTTCAAGGCTAACGCGTGAAGATTTTCCACGAACCATTTGGCAGGTGCTTCGTCTAATAGATCATTTTGTCTGTAACTTTTGTATTCTGATAAAGCGTCGTCGTAGTTACACTTGACGAAATATCCAACGCTGAAAGCCTCATGCAGTTGATGGGCGCAATTTTCATTTTCTATTGATTGAAGTAAGCATTCGAAGTCAGCATAAATCACAAATGGCACAGGAATATTGTTTGTGAAATTTTTTAATTTCAGTATATTATCTCTTTTGTCTGGAAGAGTAATTTTACATTTGTTTAAATTCTCCCAGTCAGTGATGCATGCTGCTGATTTTCAGACGTTACAAAATAATGCAAACATCGATCGCAAAAGTGCATTTGGCGTTTGGTAGCACTCAATTGTCTTCCCACCAATCGAGAAAGATTTTTGATCCAAACATAGTGATGTTTATAATCGATGATGTTAAAAGAGTAGTCAAGTTCTTCTTCTTCCTCTTCGTCTTCATCATCATAATATTTCTCAACTAAAAGAAGATTCACATGTCTATCTTTCTTGCTAGATGTTACATGTCGCGGTAGAACAACGAACTTATTTCCAGTATTTTTCAAAAAATAAATATTTACGGAAATATCATTCTGCTTCTCGAATTTTCCAACATCTTTTGGGTCAACTGGAAACTCTATTCCTTCAAAATTCAATTCATTTTCATACTTTTTATACGAAGACACACGGTCTGCGTGTTTTGGTACAGGATGTAAGGCTGACAAAATAGCCCACTTGAAACACTGATCATCTCTATTCTCAACGTTTATACAAGCTCTCTTTTTCTTAATAAAATCAGGCACTTGAACGTACGAATTAATTCCTCTCATTGGATTATATTTATTAATATTCACAACTAAATTTAGAATTGCTCGTAGAGTCCAGCCCGATTGCTGTTCAGCAAATTCTTCCATGTCAGTCCTGATGGGTTGTTCAATGTTCAACGCATACCATTCATTGATATCAGTTGTGGAATATATATAAGCAGTCTTTGTATTGAAATATTTGATGTCATAAGTTTGAATATCATCTTCCGCAATCATATATTCAGCAGCCAACGTTGTATTAACTTTTGTAGCAGGATCCTCTTCCAGAGACTTATTAACTTGCGTGATCAATTTAGGTTTAGCATCTTTCAAGAAACGTTGAATGTCTAGATGCTTGTGATTTGTAATTACACCTGTTTTAATTCTATTTTCGAACGCACTGTCAACATCGTCCCAACTGACTCTAGGATCATTATCAGTAACAGGAGCGACATTATAACCTATGATTGCACTTTGATGAGCACTTAATAATTGTAAAACACTTTTGATAAGAGCAACGGCGGCTTGCAGTCTCTGTTTATCCGCGACGGTTAAGTTCACCGAACGACTCAACAAATTAGCGTTTTCAAGAGCTGCGTTACCGAGATTAAGCCATCTACGTATATAGTCAGCATTGGCTTTACCAGCCATCGTATGCTGATACGATTCGAACAGCAAACGTGCTGTATACTTGAAGTACTCTGCGGAAGCCATGATGCTGAAGAAATTCTTCAAAGACGATGATTCCCAATAAACTGAGTTGCTCTTCTCGCCTGCGCGCGCGAAGAGGGGAGAAACGCGTTGGAGTTCTATCCCCACTTTTGACCTAACCTTTTTCAAGAGAATATAAGAAGGTGAGCTCGATTCTGAAATTCATTTCTTTGGTTCGCTTCAGTCAGCAAGGTTCATCGCAAAGATAAAATACATGATTTGAGGCTAGAAATAATCCGTGAATTGTAGAGGTTATGTGACTGGTTGTGAGAGCATAGGTTGGAATTCTCATCATTCATCAATAAGAAAAATTATTATTGTTTCAATAAATTAAACTTAAGATGAATAAAAATATAACCTTTCCTTTTATAACCTATCTTATTTAGTTTAGATAAAAATTTTCGAAGCTTTAACAGTTTGAAAATTGAAAAACAAAGACAATTTTTTTGCTCAAGATCAATTTTTAATAATTTAGAAACTTTATTAAGATTAAATAATGATTTTCAATAAATACATTTAAAAATAGTTAAATGTTACAACTTTCATGCAAATATAAATTTTAATTGGTCTAATAAATGACTTTTATAAGAAATTGAATCTTTCGCTAGTTTAATACATCACTTTGCATTGAGAAAATGAAGAAATAATCAGCTTAGAGTCTTGAAATAACTTTCTATATTATTTTTTAAACATAACAAAGTTATATATAAATTTTCAGATCTCTATCTCTTTTAGTTTTTGAGGTATGATCATATCTCCACAACTTTTAATCTTTTGGTGATATGTCATTTTACAGCTGTCACTGGGTAGCGAATGATGCACACTATTCAAACTAGGTTTACATCTTTTGTACAATCTTGTTCCTCTATTTTTTATGTATATGGTGAATGTGCCACCAATGCTCCAGTAGATATTTCTATAAAACGAAAATTTTTACATGGATAAAATTTTCGAACTTTCATCCATGTAAAAATTTACGTTTTATAGAAATATCTACTGGAGCATTGGTGGCACATTCACTATATACATAAAAAATAGAGGAACAAGATTGTACAAAAGGTGTGAACCTAGTTTGAATAGTGTGCATCATTCGCTACCCAGTGACAGCTGTAAAATGACATATCACCAAAAGATTAAAAGTTGTGGAGATATGATCATACCTCAAAAACTAAAAGAGATAGAGATCTGAAAATTTATATATAACTTTGTTATGTTTAAAAAATAATATAGAAAGTTATTTCAAGACTCTAAGCTGATTATTTCTTCATTTTCTCAATGCAAAGTGATGTATTAAACTAGCGAAAGATTCAATTTCTTATAAAAGTCATTTATTAGACCAATTAAAATTTATATTTGCATGAAAGTTGTAACATTTAACTATTTTTAAATGTATTTATTGAAAATCATTATTTAATCTTAATAAAGTTTCTAAATTATTAAAAATTGATCTTGAGCAAAAAAATTGTCTTTGTTTTTCAATTTTCAAACTGTTAAAGCTTCGAAAATTTTTATCTAAACTAAATAAGATAGGTTATAAAAGGAAAGGTTATATTTTTATTCATCTTAAGTTTAATTTATTGAAACAATAATAATTTTTCTTATTGATGAATGATGAGAATTCCAACCTATGCTCTCACAACCAGTCACATAACCTCTACAATTCACGGATTATTTCTAGCCTCAAATCATGTATTTTATCTTTGCGATGAACCTTGCTGACTGAAGCGAACCAAAGAAATGAATTTCAGAATCGAGCTCACCTTCTTATATTCTCTTGAAAAAGGTTAGGTCAAAAGTGGGGATAGAACTCCAACGCAGTCTCTCCCTCTTCGCGCGCGCAGGCGAGAAGAGCAACTCAGTTTATTGGGAATCATCGTCTTTGAAGAATTTCTTCAGCATCATGGCTTCCGCAGAGTACTTCAAGTATACAGCACGTTTGCTGTTCGAATCGTATCAGCATACGATGGCTGGTAAAGCCAATGCTGACTATATACGTAGATGGCTTAATCTCGGTAACGCAGCTCTTGAAAACGCTAATTTGTTGAGTCGTTCGGTGAACTTAACCGTCGCGGATAAACAGAGACTGCAAGCCGCCGTTGCTCTTATCAAAAGTGTTTTACAATTATTAAGTGCTCATCAAAGTGCAATCATAGGTTATAATGTCGCTCCTGTTACTGATAATGATCCTAGAGTCAGTTGGGACGATGTTGACAGTGCGTTCGAAAATAGAATTAAAACAGGTGTAATTACAAATCACAAGCATCTAGACATTCAACGTTTCTTGAAAGATGCTAAACCTAAATTGATCACGCAAGTTAATAAGTCTCTGGAAGAGGATCCTGCTACAAAAGTTAATACAACGTTGGCTGCTGAATATATGATTGCGGAAGATGATATTCAAACTTATGACATCAAATATTTCAATACAAAGACTGCTTATATATATTCCACAACTGATATCAATGAATGGTATGCGTTGAACATTGAACAACCCATCAGGACTGACATGGAAGAATTTGCTGAACAGCAATCGGGCTGGACTCTACGAGCAATTCTAAATTTAGTTGTGAATATTAATAAATATAATCCAATGAGAGGAATTAATTCGTACGTTCAAGTGCCTGATTTTATTAAGAAAAAGAGAGCTTGTATAAACGTTGAGAATAGAGATGATCAGTGTTTCAAGTGGGCTATTTTGTCAGCCTTACATCCTGTACCAAAACACGCAGACCGTGTGTCTTCGTATAAAAAGTATGAAAATGAATTGAATTTTGAAGGAATAGAGTTTCCAGTTGACCCAAAAGATGTTGGAAAATTCGAGAAGCAGAATGATATTTCCGTAAATATTTATTTTTTGAAAAATACTGGAAATAAGTTCGTTGTTCTACCGCGACATGTAACATCTAGCAAGAAAGATAGACATGTGAATCTTCTTTTAGTTGAGAAATATTATGATGATGAAGACGAAGAGGAAGAAGAAGAACTTGACTACTCTTTTAACATCATCGATTATAAACATCACTATGTTTGGATCAAAAATCTTTCTCGATTGGTGGGAAGACAATTGAGTGCTACCAAACGCCAAATGCACTTTTGCGATCGATGTTTGCATTATTTTGTAACGTCTGAAAAATCAGCAGCATGCATCACTGACTGGGAGAATTTAAACAAATGTAAAATTACTCTTCCAGACAAAAGAGATAATATACTGAAATTAAAAAATTTCACAAACAATATTCCTGTGCCATTTGTGATTTATGCTGACTTCGAATGCTTACTTCAATCAATAGAAAATGAAAATTGCGCCCATCAACTGCATGAGGCTTTCAGCGTTGGATATTTCGTCAAGTGTAACTACGACGACGCTTTATCAGAATACAAAAGTTACAGACAAAATGATCTATTAGACGAAGCACCTGCCAAATGGTTCGTGGAAAATCTTCACGCGTTAGCCTTGAAATTGCAAAATATGTATAAGAATCCACGACCAATGAGAGATTTGACACCATTGGAAAAGATACGATTTGATAGAGCGCGTTTGTGCCATATCTGTCAAAAACCTTTTACTCATGGAGAAAAGAAAGTGAGAAATCACTGTCATCTCACTGGAGAGTAAGTATTAATATTTATCAAACAAAGGGAAAAATACATTTCTTTCACAAAGTTTGTGAAAGGGACAGACATTAACTTGCGCTTTATCGACTCGTTCCGATTCATGGCTTTATCGCTGGACAAGCTGTCTTTATACTTGGAGAAGCACGACATCGTAGATAAAGTTTTTGAACAAACTGATGGATTTCTCGCTGATTAAATCATGCTTTTAAAGAAAAAGATGTCTTCCCGTATGACTACATCAGCTCTTTGAACAAGCTGGAAGAAATTGAACTTCCATCCAAAGAAAATTTCTACAGCAGCCTATACCAAGCTCACATAAGTGATGAAGATTATAAACATGCAAAACAAGTTTGGCAAACTTTCAATATTTAAACGCTTCGAGAGTACTCTGATTTATATCTCAAAACTGATGTTTTACTCCTTGCTGAAGTGTTTGAGAATTTCAGAAAAATTGTCTTGTGGCATACGACTTGGATCCTGCCCACTATTACACTACTCCTGGATTGACGTGGGATGCTATGCTAAAGTATACTGAGGTAATGATTCAATTTTTTTTTTTTCCTATTTTATTTTTCATAACTAGTGTTAATGTTACAGGTAAAATTAGAGTTTTTGACTGATATCGACATGCTCATGTTCATCGAACGAGACATACGAGACGGGATCAGTCAGTGCTGCAATCGCTATGGCAAAGCGAATAATCCCTACATGGAACAAGACTATAATCCTAACGAGGATGAAAAATACCTGATGTACTTCGACGTCAATAACTTATACGGTTGGGCTATGATTGAGCCATTACCATCTGGTAGCTTCAGATGGGTAGATAACCTGGACAGATATGACTGATATCCTTTGATATTATTTGATACTATTCTCTAATATCCCTGATGACTATCTATTTAGTTACATACTGGAAGTGAACTTGGAATATCCTCAATCTCTACATGACGAACACAAGGATATGCCATTTTGCGCCGAGCACAGAACGCCTCAAAATTCAAAACAGAAAAAATTGATGACCTTTTATACGACAAAGAGTGTTATGTGCTTCATTATCGAGCACTGAAGCAGGCATTACTTCATGGATTACGTCTCAAGAAGATTCATCGAGCACTCCAATTTGATCAAAGTCGCTGGCTCAAGAAATATATCGACTTGAACAGCGAGAAGAGGAAGAATGCTAAGAATGAGTTTAAGAAGATACTCTTCAAATTTTTCAATAACGCTGTTTATGGGGAAACCATGGAAAACGAGCGAAAACACGTCGATATCAAGCTCGTGAATAAGTGAGAAGGACGCTACGGTGCTGAGGCGCTCATCGCCAGACCAAATATCAGTAGTTGCGCAATCTTTGATGAAAATTTGGTAGCGATTCAACTTTTGCGAACGGAAATTTGCATCAGAAAACCCATCTACATCGGGCTCTCTGTACTGGACTTGTCCAAAACTCTCGTATACCGCTTCCATTACGATTACATGCTGGATAATGTTGCAAAAGGAGTAGGAAATTCCAAGCTATTGTATACAGATACCGATAGCTTGGTATACGAGATGACCAACATAGATATGTATCAAATTATGATAGAGACATCCACAAATTCGACAATTCTGACTACCCCCAGCCAAACCAGTATAACATTCCTCCCGTTGTAAGATAATTGTTGGTTTGATAAAGGACGAATGCAACGGAAACATCGTGTAGATATTCGTTGGACTAAGGAGTAAAATGCATAGCATCAGAGTTAAAAATCAGAAGATGATACAGAAAGCCAAGGGAGTAAAGAGTTCCGTAGTCAAAGCAACCGTCACTTTCGATGATTACATCAATTGTTTGAAAACGAAAGAAATCAAGATTCGAGAACAGAAAAACATAAGATCTCGTAATCATCAACTGTACACTGAGAAGGAGACAAAGATCGCTCTCAGTGCGCATGACGATAAAAAGATTTCTTCAAGAAGAAACTACGGACACTCTTGGGGCCACTACCTAGCAAGATCACGAAATCGAGAATCAGCAGATATCGAAGCTGCTATCGAGCCGCTGGATCTTAGAGTGGAGGTAACCGAGCCGCTGGATCCTGAAGTGGGGGTAGCTGAGCCGCTAGATCCTGGAGTAGAGATAGCCGAGCCGCTGGATTCTGAAGTGGGGGTAGCCGAGCCGCTGGATTCTGGAGTGGGGATAGTCGAGCCACTGGATCCTAGAGTGGGGATAGCCACCGTGGTAGGAACGCTCTATATGAACAGGTGCAGAATCGGCCGAGCGTCATTCAGTTCGCTGACTCTTCAAGAAAAGACGCACTCAAGAGAGCCCACCAATCAACCAGTGAAGAAGCAGGCAGTAACAAGAGATCCAAAATTGACATTTCTTGAATTAAGGTTAGTATAGTTATATTTATTCTCATAGCAATTTAGGTTTTCAAGTGTTTTAATGGAATTTGAAAAAAAATATTTAATGTTTCAATACAGTATTAATAAAGTTTTAATATAGTATCAATACAGTATCAATACAGTATCAATATAGTATCAATACAGTATCAATATAGTATCAATAAAGTATCAATTCAGTATCAATATAGTATCAATATAGTATTAATACAGTATCAATACAGTATCAATACAGTTTAAATACAGTATTAATATAATATCAATATAGTATCAATATAGTATCAATACAGTATCAATACAGTATCAATATAGTATTATTAATGATTAAATTAGTATTGATTATATTTTTCAATCAAGAATTTGTTTTTCTGTTACAGATAAGATGGAAATTTCTAAATTAAACGTCATTGCCCGAGGAGAATTTCTCCCTACTAAAAAGATCACTGAACTAACAGAAGGCACTTCCTACACGGTCACATGTTTAAGACAAGTGAAAACTCGCTTTGACTCAAGATTGTTGCAGTACTGTGTGAAGAAATGCAAATCTTCTTACCTAAAAAGTGTCGGAAGTTCTTGAAAAAGATCAAGAGTTTTTTGAAAGAATGCAGAATGCTGCTAATAAACTTAAACTTTGTGTAGTGTTCAGAGAAGGTTATGTCCTCGAATAGTGTAGTGTTTAGTGACTGTATAATAAGTGTATGGTTATGAGTATTTTATTGAAACGAATGTTACAATAAATTTTGTTTGATTTTGAAAAGTGTTTATTTATTTTGTATTATTCAACATACATTATTAAATACATTTTTCTTAAATTCAAATTAAAAAAAATTATGATACGTAAATTCGAATTCTTTGATTAATAACTTTTCTACAAATTATACATTTTTAACAATGGATGAACAATGATAACAACTACAACAGTGTTCACATGGTATAACTGCGACTTCTACTTCATTATCAAGACAAATTTTACATCTATTGGTATTTTCTTCAGCAGAATCATTCTAAAAAGGTATATCTCGGATGAAGCGATAACAACTATTCCACTTTTTGTGCTCTAATAATGGATTTTCATCGATATCCCATCTGCATATTTCAGTAGAACATTCAAAGCAACGGACTTTATCTATTTCACCAGTGTAGTAAAATCCTGCTGTAGCTAAATCTTCAGGTTTTAAAAAACTCAAAGGCCAATTTTTAAATCTTTCAAGGCGTTTTTGCTGTATTCGATATATGATCACGTTGAATTATTTGTAAGTTCTTTTATTCTTTATAAATTAATTATAAAATATTTACTGTGCATCTGCTTTATCAATCCAACTATTGTGAGAATTGTCAAAACCAAGCCACTTTACAAATACTTCATTTCCACGTCTTCTGAGAATCTTCTCCACAAGTAGTAATCTGGATTTTTGACGCTTTGTAATTCTTGTTTATAAAAGCCACCAGTGATTGGGTGATCTTTGTAATCCTGCAAGAGGTAAGTAGCTGGTTTTGTTCTGCGGACCTGATGCACGGTAAATACTTCAGTTGACCAGTTGGGTGTGTATCCTTTGTCGAATACTTGTTTTAACTTGTTTACTCGTACTTTGTCACCAACTTTGAACTTTGGCTTCTTTTCTGTTAAACTAACATTACGTTTGTATCTTTAAAGAACTTCTGCTTCGTTTTCAGCTGTAACATCTTTTGGTTTCATACCAATAGTCCGATGCTTCTCATCATTGTACTTGTCAATCAAATTGGAAAGAATATCGATCCACTTTTAGTTACCACGTAAACTAAACTGCTTCCACATTTTGTTTTCGAGAGTGCGATTGAAGCGTTCGCAAATAGACGCTTTGAGATTGCTATAAGTCGCGTAGAGATTGATTTTATATTGTTGCATGAGATTCTGGAAATTTGTATTATAAAACTTCTTGCCTCAGTCGGTGTGAAAATTCATAGGCACTCTACCTTTTGTCAATACGGACTTCATAGCAGCAGAAACATCTATACCAGTTTTTTGTTTTACAGGAATAGCCCAAGCGTATTTTGAAAAAACATTTATAACTGTAAGCATGTATTTGTAGCCTTTGTTTTCTCGAGAATAAGGTTGCATCTCTACCAAATCAGCTTGCCAAGTCTCGTCCAAACCTCGCACATGAAACTTTCGACGAGGATGATTACGACGTGCTGGCTTGTGAAGCTCTTCTATAAGTCTATGACGTTGTTCAATCGATGGTTATCGATTGACTGTTTTGCACTAACAGTGATAATGCCTCCTTTTATAGTCTCAATTTCCAACTGGCTTTGTATGAATTTCTTATCTAGTTCGTCTCTATGCACCCCTACAATTTTATCTAGGTTATTGAGATCACTTCTCAAACTAGATATTGAATTTAATAATTTTTGAACTTCCAAACGTACGATACGCTGTAAAGTATCTAAATTTACAGCTTCATTGAGTTGATTAGGTGATGCGAGATAACAAAGTCTCTTATTTTCTATATCGTATTGTCCATCTTTTATGAGCTTATAGCCAATACTCGGAGGTCCACGACTACCCTTGCTTTGTTTGGAATTACGTCCGAATACATTGACGCTCATTTTGATAATGCATGGTATAGGTGTCTACACCTCAATATATATAGCCTCCTTCACATAACTCTTCTATAATTGAATGTATCTCATTTGTGTGGCTAGGGTTTCCAGCTTCTCTTTCCGCAATGAGTGTTCGAAGTCTATCAACGAGTTCGTTTGGATCATCCCAGTATATGTAATCCATTCTCGTATCTCTTCTTGCAATTTTATATCGAGGTAACGATCCTCCTCTTTTTTCAATGAAAACAAAGGACTAATGATACTGTTAAATTTCTTACTTTTGTGTGTATGAATAGACTCATCACTTCTGTAGCGTCGTTTGTGAGCATTAGTAGTTTCAAGAATATTCTTGTAATTTTGTATATTATTATTGTTTATGTGACCTTTATCAGAATTTTTCGTAATTAACAATTTTAACGATCCTTCAGTTTTTGGATATTTTTTATCTTTTATAGGAATGTTTTTATCTTCGAAAAATAGAGGTGAGTCACCAATAAAGAAACTATCACCTTCCTTGCGCACTCCATAAACTTTATCCAACTGTTTTGATTGATTTTCATTGAGCATATGAATGTACTTATTATCAAGCCATAAATCATTGTCTTCTTTTTCTAATTTCTGCTCACTTGCAGCTGATTCAAATTCTGTATCAACTTGTCGAATAGTATCGTTTAATGACGTATCTATAGCATCATCAATGGATGAAAAGGAAGGAGAAGAAGACTGCAAGAAGGAGGAATAAGCATTATTGTTTTTTTATGAGTTTTTTATTTTTATTTTCTATGTCACGTATGAAATCATTATTTTTTTCAGTAGTAGCAACGAGTTTCTGAAGAGAATCAACGATAGGTTCGAATGTCTCGCCAAATGCTCTTTCAATATTTTCTTTTCCAAACTTCAGCAAGTTATATTTTCGTACAACTACATTGTGTGCTTGCACAAGTTGATGTAGAACATCTTTCTTTCGTCTAATGTCAGTCATGTTGACACTCCAGCATACAATAATAAATTGTTTTCTTAGGACTATGTGCGTGCTATATTTATAGCAAACCAATCAAAGTCTTTCCTATATCTACCAGAATTGATCGAACTATCTTTGTCGATCATCAAAAATCCGTATTTATCGTCAGTCCAACACTTGGAGCACAATTCTTTGAATTGTGCATAAGTCTTGTCAGCATTGACGTAATCGTCGTATAAGTGTCTCAAATTGACGTCATCTTGTAAAAAAATCACTAAGAAATTGACATTGTCCCTGACTAGATGTTTTGGAATTCGAGCATAAGATTGACAGAGATAGAAACAATCAACATCCGTGTGACTACCCATACAAAAGTAAGCTCTGATATTATCTTGTTTTTCACAGGCTACATCATCAAAAATAATGACTGAATTTGAAAGTGCATTATCAGGGGCTACAACAGATTTGTGCTCACTAAAGGGAAAGTATTGTACACCTTCTAAAGGCTCCAGGAGATTCTTCAAAAACTTGTACTTTGGTTGATTTAAAGACTTGGAGTATGCGTAAACGTTTTTGAACCTGAGACCGTTAGGATGCGTTATTAGTGCTAACAGACTATTGCTTTTACCACAATTTGATGGGCCGCAAAATACAGCTCGGATATTATTTGTACGTAAGTCTCCAAACCTCTTTTTGTATCGGTAGCTTAACGGATTGTTCTTTGAAATTCATTATGACAGCACGTCTGACGTACGAATGCTGGACCAGCTATAAATACAGGGCTTTTATACCAATGCTTTAGTCTTTATTTAGTCTTCGAAGTGTGATGCTCATATATAGACAACGACTTGGTCGCGGTTTTGTCAACAAACTTCTTAATAGTCTTCGAACTTCATATACCAGGATACTAATACTGTGGACCCGGTACAATATTAGCTAAACGTTTAGCTAGAGGTGATCCAGGAATCAATCCTCTCGATAAAACTTGTAAAGAGCACGACATTGCTTATTCACAGAATCGTGAAAACGTAGAAGTTAGAAACGTTTCTGATAGAATTTTAGCAGAAAAAGCTAATCAAAGAATTTCATCAAAAGACGTTAGCTTTGGAGAAAAAGCAGCTGCATTCGCAATTAAAAACATTATGAAAGTAAAGTCTGAATTCAGAATGGGTATAAAGAAGCAGAAGCCTTCTACCGCTTTCAACACAATAGTAAAGGCTGCATCAAAATTAATTGTTCCTACAAAATGTGCTCGAAAAGCCATTCTGTCAGCTCTAAAAGGTGCACGAAGTGCTGCTAAAAAATCAGGTGGTAAACAAACTGTAAAAATTCAACGTACTTTACCAGTTCCAAAGAAAGTAGGAGGTTTCTCACTATTCCTCATACCAATCTTTGCAGATTTGAGTGCTGTCGGTGGTATGGCTGGAGGTGCTACTCGCTAAAGCGGTAAACGATTCCAAAGCTGCTAAACATCAATTGGAAGAAAATAAGAGACACAATATAAAGATGGAAGAAATAGCTCTTGGTTAAGGCCTTTACTTGAAACCATATAAAACTGGTCTTGGTCTTCATATCAAACCAAAGAATTCTTTAAAAAAAAAGATCCTCAAAGTAAAATTACCTCAAAAAGCACTCACCGATGCTGATATCATCAAGTATGCAAAAATCCTAAAAATCTCAAATTTTCGAGGAGTATTCATGAAGAATGCTATGCCTATTAGCGGACCGCACTATAGAATCAGATATTGTTAATCTCGATGATGCAGATGGACCTAGAACGCACTGGGTAGCATATCGCAAACGAGGAAACGATGTGTATTTCGATAGCTTCGGTGATCTTCAACCTTTGGATCTAATGAAATATTTGGGAGTAGACAACATCAAGTACAATCCTGAGAGATATCAAGATTTTGATACTTTTAACTGTGGTCATCTTTGTCTAAGATTCTTGAGTAACACTCTTGATATATAAAGAAAGGAATGATGAGTATTTGTTTATTATAAGTTCAACAATCATGGTAGATTCATTAACTTTGACTCTGTCAGACACATCGTCTGTACTGCAGGAACAGTATTTTCCACCAATTGAACTCTCACCCGACAAGAATTATGTTCTTGGGTTAGTTGCTTTCATGACATTCAATTCTATACTTAATATCGACAAGGGTCATAATATATTCCACGTTGGACAGGAAAAAATTGTTTTACCAACTGGTAGTTATGAAATTGAGAATATAGAGAACTATCTCAGTGAAACATTGTCATCAAAAGATATCTCAATCAGTATTAAACCAAACAACAATACACTTTGCAGTAAAATCAAGTGCAACCGCCCGATTGATTTTCAACCAGAACATTTGACAGGACCTTTATTAGGCTTCACAAAACGTGTTCTTCCTGCTGATGTCTCGAATCATTCAGACTTACCTGTAACAATCCTAAAGGTCAACGCTCTTTGAGTCGAGTGCAATATAGTCTTTGGTGCCTATATAAACGGTCGACGAGTGCACACGATACATGAATTCTTTCCTGCAGTTCCAGCAAGATATAAGATCATTGAAGTGCCATCACAAGTCATTTACCTTCCAGTCATCGTCAAGAGCATAGATCATTTACAAGTGCGCATAGTCGATCAAGACGGGAATTTAATAAACTTTCGTGGAGAAACTATTACAGTTAGATCACATATTAAATCAGTATGAAAAAATGGGAGTGGTTTATAACAATAAAAATAACAAAGGGTATACAAGTAAATCAAGATGGTAGTCGAACATCAGTCGTCATCGACAAGTCAAAGTATTAACACAGCAGAACATTCAGTTTTTGAAAAGCCAAGGCTTGAAAATAACAGCTGCTGGTGGAAAATCACGTTGCTTAATTTTTTGCTGTTTTCAAAGAAATGGAGGAAATTCTAGACATAAGATCAGGAGTAACATTGGATGAGTTAATAGCTCACTGTGAGGTGCACGCGTACCAGCCCTATACTTCGACAAATTTTAATAATAGTAATGAAATTCGCATATCAATTCAACATCAAGATTTAAATCTTTTGCCTTCGCGGAGTTCTCTGCACATAGTGGGCAAATTAACTCAGCAAGAACTAACCTAGTCGATAATGGCATCTGTCATCTATTTGAGGAAGTTCGCTATGAAATTAATGCTATAGAGATTAATCGCTGTAAGAATGTGGGATTGACTACTATTATAAAAGATTGGGTATCACTCAACCCTAGTCAAAGTTTGATTATAGAAAATGCTGGTTGGATTGATATAGCGGGAACTCGAAAGATCATTAATACCGATGGCTATTTTGATATTTTTATACCTCTTAGTATGATTTTAGGCTTTGCCGAAGATTATCGCAAAATCATAGTCAATGTTAAACATGGACTTATCCTCACGAGATCCATGAATGATATTATTGCAGTAATACAAACACCTAATGCTACTAATGCTAACGAAAATTTTAAAATTGATCTTTTAAGGATTGAGTGTCTTACGCCTCACATACAGTTATCCAATGAATGTAAAATTTGTATGCTTCGACAAATTGAGAAAAATAAACCTATCTCAATGAGTTCTCGTTCCTGGAAATTATACGAATATCCATTATTATCTGCATCAACGAGACATGTATGGACAGTTAAAACATCCAATCAGCTGGAGAAGCCTCGTTTTATCATTCTTGGTTTTCAGATGAATCGAAAAGAACAAAAAACTGCTAATGTTAGTCAGTTCGATCACTGCAATTTGAGCAATGTAAAACTGTTTCTCAATTCTCAATACTGTCCTTACCGAAATATGAATCTTGATATTGTCAATAATCAGTATGTAATATTATACGATATATACGCTAATTTCTAAAATGCATACTATGGAAAGGAGTCCGAGCCAATGCTAAAAAAATCAGATTATATCAATCACATGCCACTGATAGTCATCGATTGTTCAAAACAAAATGATTCTCTGAAGAGTGCTCCAGTTGATGTTCGTCTTGAATTCGAACTTTCCAGCTGGAACTTCAGCTTACTGTTTGATCTTACATGATAGAATTATAGAATACAACGCCATAAGCGGTGATGTCAGAAAATTAGTCTAAAGGAGTGGAGATAGTGTGCGCAGTAGACACGACTTAACCTCTACTTAAGAGACCTCCCGAACCAGCTCAAGTCATTCATTCATCAGATTCTGCTTAGTAAACTTAGAATTTTCCATTAAAGAAATATGGATCTAGATAAATTCAACGAGGCAGCTCGTGGACGCGTCAATCGTGCCAATGGGAATATATATCCCTTGAAGAAAGATCAGACTTATTATATGAGTGAGTTTAGACCAGTTAAAAGAAAGGATAAGTTTAGATTGATGGCAGTTTTAGATGGTGAATGGTGCATTTTTATTCCATCTTGCGCATGCAGAGCCTTACAGGAGAATAAGGAGTTTTACTTCAAGTTGAGAAAGGCCATTCAAAATTACAAGTTGTTTGTAAAGTATTTAGATGATGATAACGGAAAAGGTCTCGAGTTCTCCTTGTCTTAAGAGCTTGGAACTTCACGGAGAAGTATACGAGTCATGGGTGCACTTCCTACTTCTTGGAGTAAGGGGTTCACAAATGGCGATTCTTGGTTGTACCTCACAGATGTAAGCGAAGGTCGAGGCTCCCATCACTTCCTATAAAAAGCATACTTATCATGATTCACATTCATTTCACCATGGGACAGACTCCAAGTCATACCACTCAAAATTCTTCAGAGTTCACTCCTCTTCTCTCTCCTGATAAGAAGGTAAAGAGTGAAAAAACAACATGGAAAGAGTATTATGAACAATGTAAACCATCTAAAGATAAAAAATATAAAAAGCTCTAAAGTTTTTAACTAAGTAGATGAGAATGGAACCTGTGCTTAAAAACACCATGCTGATCATAGCTCAATGAGCAGTAGGTATCCCGCGGCCGGGTCCTTGCCGCACGATTCTGACTCACTTAGGTTCGAAAAGGTTTCCCCACCCTAGCTCGATCAGCTGTTTCTCTCTCAATTCTTGGGTTGGAAAAAATTCCCCTCCCTAAATAATTTCTGGCTCAATCAGCTGTTTCTCGTGTAATACCACGTAAAACATTGCTTGGGTTAGAAAAGGTTCCCCCACCCTGTCTCGATCAGCTGCTCCTCTCTCGTTTCTAGCTCACTCAAGTTAGAATCGGTTCTCCCACCCCTGGTCGTTTCTGGCTCAATCAGCTGTTTTAACTCGCTTGGGTTAGAAAAGGTTTCTCCACCCTATCTCAATAAGCTGTTTTATCGTCCGCACGTAAAACATCACTTGGGTTAGAAAAGGTTCCCCCACTCTATGTCGTTTCTGGCTCAAGTCAATTCTGGCTCATTTCATTCTAATTTAGGTGGGTTAGAATCGGCATGGGTTAGAACCCGCATAGCTCATCTACTTACTAAAGATTTCACATCAGTTACTTTTAAATCGAATGCTGAAATATTTATAAAATATTTTATCAAGCTTTCAAGGAACTTTTACTGAAATATTGCATCAAAGTTTCAAATAAAAAATCCCGAAATATTCCATAAATTTTTAACAATATTAACGTGCCAGATTCTCAATTAAAAAAAAATACTAAAAAATATTGTTAAAACATTTCGTCAAAATATTTTACAAAATGTTTTGGAAAGGTTTACTAAAGATTCCACATCGGCGATTTCTAAATCTAAAAGAGAAATATTTATAAAATATTGGATCAAACTTTTAAGAAATCTTTCAAAGAAATATTGTTGCAGGTGTTACGGGTGGAATATTCTAGAAAATAATAAAACGTAAAAGTATAAGAAATATATGAAACTAAATGAATAAGCCAGTAAGAAAGCGCTGACTAGACGTCTGAAACCAGCTAGCAACAACTCGTGATTGAAAGAAATGATGACGAACTAGCCGACAAGTTAAGACCTATAGAGAACGAACAAAGTGAAGCATGGAAAAACAAGTCACGAGGTAGAAACTTCTAGATGAATAAAGAAGTGGGAAACGACGGACCCAGCAAGTATAAATACGACCGGGCGAACAACGCCGCGGCCTACTAGGCTACGAGGCATTAGAGCACCAAGAAAGATGTAGACTACTAGAACCCGACCAGAGCATAGAGAAGCACAAATCCACGATCGACGCAGCGAGTTTACACCCGTAGTACAGTAGACATTTCTCTCTCTCGCGATTAACGTAATAATAGATCTATCAGTTTATTTTAATTATCGTCTTATTAAATTAATTACCTTCACACAAATTGACTACTTGGATTTACCAAGCTTAGTCGTGATAAAAAAATACCCACAATATAATAAATCAATAACGCGAAAATGTAATACAGGCTTTCAAATAAAACTTTACAAAATATTTTATGAACCTTTTCACAATATTACTTTGCAAGATTCTCGACTTCGAAAAAAGTACGAAAAAATTTCGTTAAAACATTTCACTAACATCTTTTACGAAATATTTTTGAAAGCTTTACCAAAGATTTCACATCAGCGATTTCCGAATGAAATAGCGGAATATTTGTAAAACATTCTATCAAACTTTTAAGAAATGTTTCTGTGAAATGGTAGATCAATTATAAGTAGAATTATAATATAATCTTGATTTTCTGAAATAAAGTTGAAATTTCACTTAAATCCTTCATGAAATATTTTTATCGATGTTCGAATGATAATGGAATATTTAATTAACATTTCGTGAAGGTTTCCTTGAAATATTTGTGCAAATATTACTGAAATATTTCAATAATCTTTCATGATAGATTTGTTTGATGGTGATAATGTTGCAATGAAAGATTGTAGAAATCTTTAATTGCAACTTTTAGAAATATTTTCTTGAAATATATCAACAATATTCATTTGCAAGATTTTTGATTTCCAGTTTCGCCGATAGGAGGACGCGCGTTGAATGCAAGTTTTGTCCCTAAGTGGTTGGAGGATACCTTAGTTAGTATATAAGGCAAAAGCCAGCTGCTTTGTGCAAAGACACGCAGCGCTTATCTTGTAACAATGTAAATGCGACTAATAAATAAATGGGAAACATGTGTGCGGATATGTATCAATGTATATGTAGAATGAATTATAATATAATATAGTATCATGCAATAAAAATATGTTTCATAATTACGATTTATGCAAATACGACTTTACAAGTAATGTGGATATGAAATTAATGTAGAAGTTTAATGCGTTATAATATTAAATAATGTTTCCTAAAATAAAATTTAAATCTTTCATAAACATTTCATGAAAGATTTATGTTGTTTTCCAAACGTTGCAATGCAATATTATATCAATATTTCCTTAATATTCATTAAAAATATTTACCAAAAATCTTAATGAAATTTTCATAAATCTTTCAGAGAAATATTTATTTGCCATTGCACAGGCGGACATGGCGAACTTTCAACAACGTTTCAATGAAAAATTTGTGAAATATTTCAAATTTTGCATGAAAATATTTCATAAATATTTCATAAATATTTAATGAAAGATTTATATGTTTGTTTACTTGTTGTTTTGAAATATATAATAAATAATTGACAAATATTTCTTTGAAATATTTTTAAGTATATAGTTGAAATCTTTTATAAACATTTGATAAAAGATTTGTGTTGTTTTCTAAATATTGCAATAAATTATTATATTATTATTTGTTAAATATTTCTTAGAAGTATTTACGAAAATCTTGTTAAATTTTTTCATAAATCTTTGAGAGAAATATTTATTGGTCATTGCATACGTGGACATAGCGAACTTTCAATAACATTTCAATGAAACATTTATGAAATATTTCAAATCTTGCTTGCAAATATTTCATAAATATTTCATGCTATGTGGGATGATAAAAATAGATTTTATATTTTTCATATAATTCTCGAGCATTGATTGGATTGTGAAATGTACAAATGTAACTAAATAATTCACAAAGAGCTTTTGAAAATCGAGATTTACATGATTTATTCTAAACATTTATCCCATTCATTGTCTATTTTAAATAAATTTCTTGCTTTTGCTGCTTCAAAGTATGTGATTCCATCAAAAGTTTCTAAGCTTTCAAAAGATATTGGAGCTTTAACGTGAAGCAGAAGTAAACTTAAAAAGAATCTTCCCCTTGGTTTTGGGTTAACTGAGTACATTCTGGTTAGAATAGGTTTCATAGTTTTTGTTCTTTTCGTCCATGTTTTGTGTATTTCATTGAAAACATAATGTTACGGTTTATCAGAATAAAAGTAATTAAATGCTGAGGCGTTATTAGATGATCTTATGCATTTTTTTAATTAATACTTATGATAGAATTTCCCGTAAGTAATTTTTTAATCTCTTCAGTATATTCCGGGTCTTCTTTTGATGTTATATTTTTTTTTTACAACACTATGTAAATTTCTTATTGCTTGACATTTCAAATGCAAAAATCACAAATAAAATCACCAATATTATTTTCCATGATATAATTTTCATTATTATTGGTCAATGTATCTTTAGCTATTTGGTAATTATTTATATCATTTTGATTTTCTTTTGTTTTGAATTTATCTTTGTTTTTTTCATAATAATTTTTACTTTTACTGAAGTAATTAAATTATCATCTTCTTTTTTTAATGTTTTTTTCATTTAAACATTTCAATATTTTTTGTTTGTTTTTCGATTCATATTGTTTTTTATTTTCTAAAACTTGATCTTTATTATATTCATAATACGATTTATCATAAATGCGTCTATCACAGTTGTGATTTTGTTGATATGTTAAATTCTTATTTTTGTTTGAGGATTCTTAATTGTTTTTTATAAATTGATTTTGGTTAGAAATTTGACTTTTTTATTGCAATATATTAATAATTTTAAATTATTTACTTGAAACTTTTATAATTTTTTTAAATTTTTTATCTCTCTTGAAATTATTTTCAAGTTTCGTAATTACAATAATGTTTTGAGAATTAATTTGATTTTCATGTTGCGTTATATTTAAATTTTTCAATTTCCCAATCGAAACTTTTGTTAATTTTAATAATTTTTTATCATTAAATTTATTTTTAATGTCAGAATTAATTCTTGTTCAATATCATTTTCAGATTCTTCAATGTTATTGTTTTTAATTTTTTTACAATGACTTTATAAAATTTTTTATTTAGTTTGTTCATATTTTTTTTATTACTGTTGTGGTAAATTTTCTGTAGATAAGGTTTTGGTTTATAATTTGTTGCCTCTAAACATTTTATGTTATCTAATAGATCTAATTGTCGTAGTGCCAATTCTTGTAACTTTTTTTCTTCAAGATATTCAAAATTTATATTTTGAAAATTTAATTATATTGTTGACAATTCCTTGTGATATACAATTTGCTGATTTCTGGATATCACTTTAAAATTGATATTAGTATAATTGTTCTTTACCAATGGAAACATAACAATTGAATTTGTTTCATACATAGTTAGCAAATGTTCACGCATTTTTTGGATGTCAAATTCTATTTCACAAGGACACAAATTATTAACAATTGCTGTTGCAAACGTTATTGAAAAACGCTGCCAAGTGCTTTGGCGAAAGGCTTTCTCATAGAGCTCTTTGAGTTTTATTAATTTTATTATATTTATTTAAATGTGATTTTAATAAAAGAAAATTATCTAACATTAATATTTACTCATATTGTACTTTATGAATTTCGAACATATATGCTAGCTGATTGCCTTTTCAACATTTTGTTTGGGTTTAATGTTAGCACTTAAAGTGTTTAATATTGTTGACTTTAGCTAGCCTTATACATAGGCTTGAATTTACTGTCGACACTTAATACTTAGCACTCATATCTCATATTTTCATGTTTGAGGTCAAGGTGTTGAGTTCGACTATAGATTTGAGCCATATTCTTTGTATAGACTATTACAAGTATATAAGGTTAGTATGGTTATCGTTCGTACTATAGCTGTTTGCTGCCACATGCGTCTAACTTTTGAATTATTATGTGGATGAAACGGACATGAAGTACTAATGATTATTCATAATTCATTAATAATTTGTCATTCAAAAAAATTAAATTTGAATACTTTTTGAATTGCAATTATAATGTTTTATGTAGTTCGCTTGTTTAATATCATTTGATAGGGCAACGATGATTGTTTTGTTAATTTCTATAAACAAGACTTTTGTTCTAGAAATAAGCACTTGGAGATATTGATAAGTGTTAAAATTGATTCGTTTGTTGAATGAAATCAAGACGATTCCTAAAATCAAAGATGTACTATAAAATTCACATTTCTAGCATTAAATATTTTATGAATGCTTAAGGCGACTTCGGATTTTAGGTTAGGTTTTATTTTTGAGTTTACAAATTACTCTTTCAATATGTAAAATTTTTCAGATTTTTTAATTTTCCACCATTCTACGGATTATAATAAATGGTGGAAAATTAAAAAATTCAAAAAATTTTAGAAACTGAAAGAGTAATTTGTAAACTACAAAATGAAATCGAACCGACTTTCCGTAGTCGCCTTAAGATTATTTTAAGAATATATTGAAGAATTTATTTTGTACCTAATTGGTAATATGTTTATAATTAAATTATTACTTTTAATATTAAAAATTATAATTGATACATTAATGAGATATTCCAGTACTTTTACATGAATGTATCACAATTCGTACTTCTAACTTTATAATATTTTTATAAGAATTGAATTTTATCTATTGCGTTTTTTCTTTTGTATATTACGTACTTTTTTAAGTTTGATTCAAATTTGTTTTCTAGCCTATAAGTCATAAAAATTAATTATGAAGTAGTTCACGAAATAATTATAAATTTAAGTTGTTTATTTTTTATTAATATTTACATATAATTGATTGTTAAAACATAATGTATATAATGTTCTATTTTATTAATTCGTATTTATTTTTTTTGACTTTTTTTTTAATTCTTTCATTTTTTTTCCTCATGACAATGTTCAGTTTGAAGGTTCAATTCTTCATATTAAAACAAAGGTCGAATCACTTGTATTTATCTAACAAAAATAGTTATTTTCCCTTGTTTTTTGATTATAGTATAGTTGTTTTTTCTTCCTTTTTCTAGATTATCAGTTTATTCTTAGAACTTTTGGTACATTGATTTTTTAAAGTAAAAATTTTATTTAAATAAAATTATTATAAGAAATTTTGGTCATTTTTAAAAAACTTTAAAAAATTGATTTTTTGTAAGATTAACTTATTTATTAATATATTATTATAATTATAATAATTAGTAGCAATGAAAATTCATCAGCTATTTTTAAAATTGGAATTAATATAATTAAATCTATCGAGTACTTCACGTAAAATGGAAAAAAATGAAAAATGAAAATTTTTTAAGAAAATTTTTAAAATTTTACAAAACTACGATAAGGAAATTGGTGAGACCGTAGTCTACACTGCTCTGCTCTGGTTAGCTTCTCAGCTCCTTACATACTCTGGCCTTATTTTTCCCGTTGTGCGTAACGACGTTCGGGGTTGCTACCTGGCGGCTGAGCTCAGAACTACTGTTTTATAGTAGCTTGGCCGTTAGGCGGGAAATTTGAATGCGCGAGTATGTATACTCGTCGCAGTATATGCGTATATATCGTGTGTATGTATTTTAGTCAACGTATTCACGTCAGTTCAAAAGTGTGTCGTTTTGTATTCGTGCCACTGTGTATGTTTCTGTGTGCGTATATATTGTGTGTATGTGTATTGGTGTAAGTGTTCACGTCAGTTGAAAAGTGTGTCATTTTGTATTCATGACACTGTGTATGTTTCTGTTAGCGTATATATCGTGTATATGTGTATTAGCAAAAGTGTTCACATCATTTAAAAATTGTGTTATTCCGCATGCGTGCCACTGTGTATGTTTCTGTGTACGCATTAGTTGGTTCATTATTGTCTATAAGTATATATGTTAATTAGAGCGCTTTATGTAGTGCGCCTGTATGATAGTGCACTCGAGAAAATTTCCGTGTCAGCTAAAAAGTAAGTCGTATTTTGTATTATTGTTACGTATGTGTATGTTTTTATATGTGTTGTGGATTTGTCGGTGTCCGTAAGTATATTTTTATAGCAGTAGAGAAGTTTATGTTGGTGAATTGCGTATAAATTGGTGTGTGTATGTGTGTGTGTGTATATGTATATGTGTGTGTGTGTATATGTATATGTGTATGTGTGTTTAAGCACCGGCGTGTGCTTGTATGTATGTGTGCTTACATGTATGTTTGCACGTGTGTCTATATGTATGTGTATGTACGTTCATGTATGTATTTGTAAATGTATGGTGTAAAAGTGTGTATCGATAAAGTGTTCATCTCAATTGAAAAGTGTCTTGTATAGTATTTGTAGCTCTAGGTGTATGTTTTTGTGAGTGTCATTATTATAAATTTTAATTTATTACTAGGTTTTTAAGTGCTAACACATAACGAAATTTCATGTTAAATGTAATATTTAATATTTATACGTACAATATGATTCGATAAAAGAAAACTTATTTTATATACATATAGATAGTATCATTTTATCAGTGATTAACAAATGATTGTTAAATTTAGTACAACGAACATTATATTCATGATCTCAATTTTTAAAGTTCGAAAAAAAATTAAGTACATATTTTATATTAAAATACTATTGTCAAGGAAATTATCAAATTCATATATAATAATATAATATATGAAAATGCGACCAAGCGACGTTAGGAGCAAGGTAAATTTTGCTAGTCCTAAAAATAAAGAAAAAAATGGTTTTTCCAAAAAAGGCAGGGTAAGATCACTATGTGAACGAGATTTTCGAGCATTTTTCTAAGTTTTTTATGACAAGACATTAAGCGTCTGGACCGAGACTTTAAACATTTTGGAAAATAGTGTCAGGTGTAATATATGTATACATACATATATATATATATATATATATATATATATATATATATTAGTCCAGTAGAATTAGCTCGAAAAACCTTAAAATTTGACTTAATTAGTAACAGGTAACTGAAGTGAAAAATGAGTTCATTTGGTCAAAAGATATTAAAATTTAGAAAGACCCTCAAAATTTGGGCTGGCATATTTTTTTAAACAACGTTTTTATGTAAAAAATTGTGAAAAATCGATGTTTTTTGGATCTAGCTCTTTTCGTTTTTTAATAGGGTATATGAAATTTATAATACTTATAAAGGTCTTCAAGACAAATAGTTTAAGCCCTATTACATTAAATTTCGTTAATAATTTATTTAAATAATCGCAAAAATATAGTCAAAAATCGTTAAATGTTCAATAATTTTTTATTCCATAAAAAAAAGAGCTATATGCTTGTAACTTTGTAAAAACTTGCCTTCTATCATCCTTAAGTTCCCATAATTTTTTCAGCAAAAAATATTAATTTGTTTATGAGATATTCAATTTGTTCACTAAAAAGAGGTAAAATTTAGGCCTCAAATGGACCCTATTGCGGTCATTTTAGAAAGAAATGACCATTGTCATTTATGCTCTTTGACACTTATATTTAGTGAAAATAAAAAGTTTGATTGACATTTTAATTATTTTCGCTGTTTAAATGGCGATCGAAAAAAAAAAATTTTTTTTCTTAATTGTTTTTTAAATTTATATATGAAAAAATAAAAATATTTTAATGCAACTTTTTTATTCTTGTTGCTTAAATTTTAACGCTTATTTAAAAAAAAAAAACATTATTCTGTGATAATTAGGAGCTGAGATAATTTTTTTTTTATTAAATTCGCCATTTGTTTATTTACAAAGATTAAGGAATGAAATTTTAATGACAGATCCTTTAATACTTGAACTTTGATGTAAGATCATTTCTGATATTAATATCAGTTTTTTAAAACCTTAAAAGATTGTTTTTAAGTATGTATAGTTTCAATTCTTTTTGAAGAGGGGAGGAACGCGTCATCTTTCGCAAGTACAGAAAAAATTTTTTCGATTACTTCAAATTTGTCTTGTGAAAAAATTTTCTATATCTCAGTGAAATATTAACCGATTTTGATGTTTCTTTTTTTAATCTGGGGTAGCGCGAGATAATATTAACAGTCGTTATACTTGTTTAATGATATAAATAAATTAATTTGTTATAAACAATAACAAAAAATATATGCGTATTTTTTTTTTCATTTTTTATATACTTGTCATGTTTATTTTTATAATTTAATAAATAAGTTTCGTTTCTTTTATGAAAAAATTAGATTATTATCTTTTTTTACAGGCTAATAATTAAGACAAACATTGATCTTATCATAAAAATCCTGAAATTAGTAAAAATAATATCTTTTTCTCTAAAAAATTTAATTATTTTCTTTTTTAAACAATATTATTAATAAAAACATATCTCTTATCATAAAAGCCTTCACATTATTTTTATTAATTTCAGGATTTTTATGATAAGATCAATGTTTGTATTAATTATTAGCCTGTAAAAAAGATAATAATCTAATTTTTTCATAAAAGAAATGAAACTTATATATTAAATTATGAAAATAAACATGACAAGTATATAAAAAATGAAAAAAAATACGCATATATTTTTTGTTATTGTTTATAACAAATTAATTTATTTATATCATTAAACAAGTATAACGACTGTTAATATTATCTCGCGCTACCCCAGATTAAAAAAGAAACATCAAAATCGGTTAATATTTCACTGAGATATAGAAAATTTTTTCACAAGACGAATTTGAAGTAATCGAAAAAATTTTTTCTGTACTTGCGAAAGATGACGCGTTCCTCCCCTCTTCAAAAAGAATTGAAACTATACATACTTAAAAACAATCTTTTAAGGTTTTAAAAAACTGATTTTAATATCAGAAATGATCTTATATCAAAGTTCAAGTATTAAAGGATCTGTCATTAAAATTTCATTCCTTAAGAAGGGGCCGAACTATCTGTCTCTGTCTAATAGCGTTTTTCATTATTTATATAAACACTATCCTTTATAACAAGAAAAAAATAGCAGCCCCCGCTAGATATTAGTATAATTAGTAAATTTTGTAATAACAAACAAATTTTTTTACTGCGTAGTTTTTGAATAATTAGAGACCTACACAAAAAAAGATAGGTTATATTCTAGATTGCTAGTAGGTCTCTAATTAGTCAAAAACTATGCTGTAAAAAATTTGATTTTTATTACAAAATTTACTTATTATACTAATATCTAGCGGGGGCTGCTATTTTTTTCTTGTTATACCGGATAGTGTTCATATAAATGATGAAAAACGCTATTAGACAAAGACAGATAGTTCGGCCCCTTCTTAATCTTTGTAAATAAACAAATGGCGAATTTAATAAAAAAAAAATTATCTCAGCTCCTAATTATCACAGAATAATGTTTTTTTTTTTTAAATAAGCGTTAAAATTTAAGCAACAAGAATAAAAAAGTTGCATTAAAATATTTTTATTTTTTCATATATAAATTTAAAAAACAATTAAGAAAAAAAATTTTTTTTTTTCGATCGCCATTTAAACAGCGAAAATAATTAAAATGTCAATCAAACTTTTTATTTTCACTAAATATAAGTGTCAAAGAGCATAAATGACAATGGTCATTTCTTTCTAAAATGACCGCAATAGGGTCCATTTGAGGCCTACATTTTACCTCTTTTAGTGAACAAATTGAATATCTCATAAACAAATTAATATTTTTTGCTGAAAAAATTATGGGAACTTAAGGATGATAGAAGGCAAGTTTTTACAAAGTTACAAGCATATAGCTCTTTTTTTTATGGAATAAAAAATTATTGAACATTTAACGATTTTTGACTATATTTTTGCGATTATTTAAATAAATTATTAACGAAATTTAATGTAATAGGGCTTAAACTATTTGTCTTGAAGACCTTTATAAGTATTATAAATTTCATATACCCTATTAAAAAACGAAAAGAGCTAGATCCAAAAAACATCGATTTTTCACAATTTTTTACATAAAAACGTTGTTTAAAAAAATATGCCAGCCCAAATTTTGAGGGTCTTTCTAAATTTTAATATCTTTTGACCTAATGAACTCATTTTTTACTTCAGTTGCCTGTTACTAATTAAGTCATGCAAAAAGTCTAATTCTACTGGACTATGTGGATTTGGTTCTTCGATTATAGATAATGCAATATACAAACAAATGATTTTTAAATATCTTTAACGAGATCTATTTTTTAATAATTTAAGTGTTAATTTAGAATCTGAATTGAATTATCAACTGTTCATTATTTAGACATAATCATTCTTAATTACCTTATACTATTAGTCATTGCTATCTGTTTATTTTTAATTATAGTATAATTAATGACAAAAATAATAATAATCATCAATAAATAACATTCTTCTAAAAGAAAAAGACTTTTAATATTCTTATTTTGAGTAATGATTGTAAAAATAGAACTAATCATCGCTCTATCATATTTTCATTTATTATAATTATTTTTTTTAAGTTGAACAGTATTGAAAAATCAAAATGTCACTAGAATGGAAATAAAATGAAAAAGTACTTGTCAACAATTTGACAATCCATGAATAAAAAATTTTTTTATTTTTAATATTTTATAATGAATAAATTTTATGCATCTTGAATTTATTTAATTTCTTTTATTTCCAGATATATGGTATAAATATTAATTCCTAAATATATTTTTGAATTTTCTCAATTCATAGTCTGTTTGCAAAATTAAAATGTCACTAGAATGAGGATGAAATCAAAAAATACTTGCCAAAAGTTCCACAGTCTATAAATAAAACATTCTTTGAATTCGTAATAAATTTTTATAATAAATTAATTTCATGCCTATAGAATTTATTTTACTTTATTTCTTTTACTTCTAGATATATGATATAGATATTAATTCTGAATATATAATATGTATTAAAATAATTTTTCAACACATATTTAAAATCATTATAACAACAATTTATTGAAACACATAAATATGTTTTGGTTACAAGTGTATTTTGAGGATATCTACATAATGAACAGTCGATATTTCAGTTCAGATTCTAAATTAATACTCAAATTATTAAAAAATAGATCTCTTTTAAGATATTTAAAAATCATTTGTTCGTATATTGCATTATCTATAATCGAAGAACCAAATCCACAGCATATATATTTTAAATTGAAAATTCTATTTTATTTTTTTATATTCAAAGTTCTATAGCTCTTTTCTAAGTTCTATGCCTAAGATGAGACAAAGCTCACTTCAAGATATTATAAAAAGACATAACATAGTGCAACCTGAGTGAAATCAACCTGGCCGAACACCAGAAATTTAAAATTACATTAAAGTACAAAATGAACCAATTAGAAGACAGCAATTCTGATATTTAAAAAGATTTGTGTAGATTCTACTCATCATTTGCAACAATAAATATATTCATAAGTGAATCTCTAAAATCCTTAGTTTCTGAGGAAAAAAATAATTAAGTTGGTGATTTCACAAAAAAATTTGAAAAATCACAATATTTTATTACTTATTACTTGTAATCCCACAATATATATATATATATATATATATAGTGTGTATATTGTGTGTGTGTGCGCGCGTGTGTGTGTAAACATTGAATAAGTAATGTACTTACTCATCATATATACATTTATATATATATATATATATATATATATATATATATATATATATATATATATACATATATATATAATGCAAATTCAACAAGTTTTTCGCACGTCAAACTGGATATAGGCTACGATGTCATAAATGTGTATATGATGAGTAAGTACATTACTTATTAAATGTTTACACACATGCGCGCGCGCGCGCGCACACACACACACACATATAACAATAGAAATTTAATAATACCTCTGCATATTAAAACTGAATATGGACTACGATGTCATAGAAGTATATGCGGTCAAGTAGTAAGTTTGTATATAAACATTGAGTAAGTACATTACTTATGCAATGCAGTATTTACATGCAAATAACATGCAAATAATAAATTGAGTAAAATTTAAACATTTTGTGTAAAAATCAGCAAATTATAGTAAAGTAATAATAAAAAGTATCAGGATAGCAGAAAGTAGAAGAGTAGAACATTTATATTTTCACAATAACTATATATATTATTATTGTAATAATAGTATACGTTTATTGTAATTGCGTTAAACATATGTAGATATATGTATATATGCAAATATGTGAAAATTGTAGGCAAATCATATGTAAATATATGCAAATTATATCCATATGTATTCAAATAATAACATTACAAAGTATAATAGTTATCACTACGCGATTATGCGGATTGAGCGATTATTGTCGCTTTACTTAAGACATACACTAGCTAGATGGACGATATAGAATTCGCCCAAGTGTGATCGTGTAACATGAAAATATTCCCGCATACTCGTATGCGAAATGATGGTAAATTATGCTTTATATGCATCCTGATTTTATAATATGATTGAATTAATCATGTACTTACATGTACGATTTACGCGAAACTGACATGATTTTGAATGTGTTGGTGGTTTTAAATCATACAACCTCTTTCCAACTCTTATCCCTACTTCAAAATTTATGTCTTAATCATGCTATAAATACGTGAAGATTGATAAGTCTGATTATCAGTTTAAAATTTCAACGTTCCAGAAAAGATCAATGCAAAATGGAAATCAAAGATCCCAAAGCAAAATGGTTAGAAAAAGTTTATACAAAGTCTTGATGATTATTGTGAATATAGCATTACTTCGCAAACCACAAATAAAATTATTTTGTAATTTGTGACGTAGTTTTACGTCCCAAGAAATTTTCAATTTTTTTTTTTGAAATTTACTATTTTTTGTTTTGTGAATAACAGATCTGATCGCGCCTATAAAGTCGTAAATTGACTTCAATTACAAGTTAAAATAAAACTAATTTTTTTTTTTTTAAATTTTTTTTCATGTAAACTGTGATGCACTGAAAAGGGAATTGAACTGTCACTGTTCTCTACGGTACAGTGTGTGTCATTTTTAGAATACAGTAAGTCCAAGCTTCGAAAAACGAACTAGTAGTCTCTAGAGACGACTCATTACTCTCTGAGCGTAGACTTGCTATTCTCTTTGTAGAAAGAAGCTTCGCAGAGAACACTCATTAGTCTCTAGAAAACACTGCCTACTCGCTCGTAACACAATGAATGTTCGCTAGCGACACTAACGCCACTCGTCGCCGTAGAGTACAATCAGTATTCTAACCCCTTTTCAGTGTGGAGAGGAATTTAAAGTTTAATTTAAATCTTTCCACCTAATAACGACAAAATTGAAGAAAAGAGAACGTCGGTGGCGCCAGTTGTAGAAAGGAAGAAAAGAAATGTGCTTAAAAAGAAATGATTATTAAAATGTGAAAAGATTTAATGTGCTATGAAATCATTAAGATTATATGTTGTCTAAAAAGATTTATACTCGTATGTCTAAATGTTATTAGTTATATATGCCGCAAAGAAAGAGATTGTTAACGTGTTGTATGAATGAGTAAGAAAGAGATAGAGCGATTAAACGCAAGCAAGCTGGTAGTAAGTAAACTCGCCGTAAGTATACATTCAAAAGAACAGAGGTTTTCGACTACATTTAGAGTCATAAATGTCAAAAATAATTTTGTCCTAATTTTCTTTATTTTTCTAAAGTAACCTGCGAATAAATCATTGAATAAATTGAAAGATGTAAAATTTAGCGCCCAGAAATTTTGAATTTGTTAACTATTACAAGCGCCGTTTTTGGCCCGTCAAAATTTTTGTGTGTGGTCAAGTTCAAGAAAATGCGGGCCCGGCGTCAGTGTAGAGAGAGAGAGAGTATCGGGTGAGAGCAGACGTTTGTCACGAGTAATTAAAAAAAAAGAGCTCCTTGTGAGAGATAAAGCGTGTGAAAAGATAAGTCGTGTAAAGTCAAATAGAGAATTTGTATGTTAAAAGAGAAAAAAATTAAATTCTTTTTTTATCTATTAGTGCCACAAAAGGAGAGTTTTAATTGTAATTTCATTTACGGTCGTTGTTCTTTTATCAAAATTGAGTTGCGACAAATCACGAATTTTCATCTCCACCATTAACCAGGGCCGTAACGTAAGAGGAAATCTATCGAGAAAGAAAATCTATCAAATTTATCGAACAATGAGAGAAATAGTGTCGCCTTAATTATTAGCGCCGTTACAAAACGTTAATAATCATTTTTTTCTTTTTCCTCTAACCAAATCTACGCTGCACCCTCTCTATCAACGTTATCGCCGTAGTACCAGCCTGTACCTAGGAAGCCAGCAAAGATGAGCCCGAGAGCGAGCGGAGATTGCAAAGAGAGTGGGTATAAAAAAGGTATAAATTGCAATAACTACGTATCTGTATGTGCTTGCATAACGTAACGTTTTCTCAAATTTTCCGATCGCACATAAATTACTTTCAATTAGAAATATTATGTAATTATATATAATTATTAGCTTCCGGTGAATGCATGAAACTTAGAGTCATTTTATCGAGAAAATAAAAAAACAAAATAAAATCTAAAAAAAAGTGAAATTAAAATTTGTGAATTTGTGTTGTTCAGAAGTGACTTAAAATCTTCGCGGAATTTTGTATAAAAAGTTGTAACGTTCGCCGAGTTCCGCGAAGAGAGCCTCTGTTGCCAGCAAGAAGGGGGAGAGAGGTGAAGCGCTGAACATAAGAAAGAGTATAGAGTCAGCGTGCTTACTTGCCGTCAGAAAAGTTGAAACTATGCGTCTTTTTATATTATAGTGGAGCCACTAATAAAGAACGTGTGTGAGTGAGAAAGAATAATATATTTTTTTTAGTTGCGCCGCAAGGGTTATAAAGAATAAAATCATTTATTCTATTTCTTGTACTAAATTAGTAGCAAGGTTATTATTTGTGGTTATTATACTAAGTTATTATATGTGAATGCGTGTGTGAGAGAATTCAAATAGAAAATTTTAAGCCGAATTAAAATTTATTAAATTTCAAGTAAATAATTTTCTTTTATTATTTGATTAAAGAAGTTTATTATCTTAAGCATTAAAATCGTGTACAGTGTTTCTTCCAAATACCCCTCTTGAATAATATTTCATTGCGCATTTTAATACATATTTTTCTTAATTATTGCGCCTTAATCTTGGGCCCTTGAAACCCGAACAAGGGTTACATTTTTTCAGTGGATTTCCTCTGTAGATCTTTCGTAAAAAGTAAAATTAAAATATAAATAAATTCGACGTTTTCGAGAATAGTTGGACGTCCGGCTATTTATCACGTCGTAAATTATTTGTGGCACGAAAGCCTAAACGTTTGCTCTAATGATGAATTATTGAAAAAAATTAAATTCATTATAGAACTTTGCGGATTACATACTTTAGCTCACATATTTAAACAAGGTATTTTTAATGATAATGAAATTCTTGATATTGATGGTTATCACATTAAAAGCAGAGGCATGCAAGATGCGGTATAAATCAAACTATTTATGTGACATTATCGCGTTATTAAAGGTAAGTTATTTATATTTTCTGGTACCGTTGTAACTTTTTTCTTTACGGTCGTAGAACTTTACAGTGAAATACTTCTTTGTTGTAAATATAATAATAAAGTTAAAAACATGATTTACAATAAAATATTAGTTACCGATTATTAATAATCAATAATAATAACTTTTTGTATACGATCGTAGAATTTTGCAGCATAAGACTTTTTTGTTCAAAATAGTGCAACTAAGCAGATTTTACATAAAATTGGGGAATGGAAGTGGGGATGAACTGTTGATAAAGCTTATGTCTGAAGAAGAAGATGCGTCTAACTTGAGAGATCTTGTGCTGCTACCATCTCTTAACGAGACGAGGGAGGTAGTAAATATCTCTGAAAATATACCAAACATGGTGATGGAGGGGGTAAATGGTAATACAACAGCGCCACTATCTTTCGAACTGATACCCGGTAGTTCTTGGTGGAATGATGATGAGAGACAGACATAAATAGCAGTAAAAAATAATGAGCAGAATGCACCTAATGCGATGATTTCGCCTTAGTCACCAGGTACAGAGAATATAGGTTAAATTAAGCGTTTTTTACGTAATGTTGTCATATCATATTGTAGATAAATATCTTCAACGGGAAGATTATGCTGCTACTCAAAATCAAATTACGATTCACAAAGGGTCATCAGAATATTACTAAAAAATTAACCTGGTTGGAGGATGCAATAAATGATTTATATCGTCACGCGTCCGAATATGTGCGATCTACAGATTATATCAGTATTACTGTGAACTCTGATCGATTTGTACACGGGTGTTTATGGATTAATTTGAGGCTGTTTCGTGATTTTTTACTAACATATTGTAAGAGCTCATATCAATTTTGGACATAATTATTAAATTCAACATGAATATATCATAAATAAGTCTATATTATTTGAAACATAGAATAATTTTTGGTTATAATAAATTGAAATTACGTTAAAAATATAAGTACGGTTCTAAAGCTACCGATCGACGCCGGTAATAAAGATAACTCAAAATATCTGTATATATAGACATAGTAAAATGATTATAGAAATAGAATGTTCTATTTCTTTTAATGAAAAAGTATTATCAATGTTTGATTGTTAATAACAAAAAAGGTAACTTGTTAAAATAATTGTGTATATATAAATAGAACATTCTATTTATAGAGCATGTATAAAAATGATTATTCTATTTGAAGTTTGAAATTAAAATATAAAAAATTAGCTTTTTTTGTTAATAAATAATAAAATAAATTATAAAAAATAGTCTTTTGGAATGTAAAGGAAATGAAATGTTTCTTTTACAAATATATTTATCTTAATTAAATGTTACTTTTGCAAATATATAAAATAAACGTTATGGAACATTCTATTTCCTAATATATAATTCTTTAGTGAGAATTAGAATTTCATAGAAGGTTTATGAAATAATATAAAAGAGCGTGAATCCAAGCAAGCTCTCTCATTATCTTTTAGATATTCGACCATGTAACATCTAACATGGACTCTATATTCATTCGATCTTATACTGTCAGAAGTGTAAGATCTAAGCATTCTGTCTTAAAGTACTATGTAACTTTTAAATCTTTGTAAAATATATAGATATAATTAATTTTGTAATAAAAAGATTAAGTATTTCAAATGAAATGAGACTATGTTCCAAAAGTTATTTAGAAGAGTATAACTGATCTCATCTCATTTATCATTTTTCATAGAAATACTAAAGAAATTAACTATCGCACATTGAAGAGTATTGCACTTGGATATGTCGTCGATAGTAATTTCTTTATTCATCTTGCATTAAATAAAAGTGTTATTTATCGCACATCTAAAAGTATTGCACTCAAAGATGTCGTCGATTTTAACACTTTTCTACATATCTCATAATAATAAGAAAGTTTATTATCACACTCTTTAGAGTATTGCACTCAATAGAGTCATCGATAATAATTTTTATCACATTACCTTCTCCTCCACGCGTAAAAAAATTATAAACTATCGCATCTCCAAGAGTATTGCACTGGAGGAGATCGTCGATAAATGTAATTTTCTTTTATAAGATTGCTGTATGCACCTTGTATATGCATGTAATAGATTAAATTAATGAAGTAGATTTAAATTCGGTAATTAAAATATTACCTGGCGATCATGAAAAAAGTCAAGTCTGCTTCAAGATCTTTTTGACTTGATAGCCTCCGCAGCACAGGGTAATACCAATTTTGAAATCGATGATGTTTTGAAAGTGAAAGTAAACACCGTGTTGAAACCAGAGGGCAGCGGTCGGGTATCACTGACAAGCAAATCAGCTCTCAAGAAATCCATTCTAAATATTCAAAATAGCGATGATCTTTGTCTCCCACGCTCACTAGCCGCTGCTCACGTATATGCTATACGTGATCAGATGCGCAATGGTATTTACCATAAGAGGTGGAGTAGGATAAGACACTACACAGGACAATACCAAAAGATGCAAGTGTTAAAATTTGTTGAAGCTGCTAGAGTGGCGATACCCGAGACAGGTTGCGGTATTGAGGAAATAAAATTATTTCAAGAATATTATGCGCTTTTCCGAGTAGCAATAATCGTTTATTCTTTTTAAAACTTTGTTCGAGGCTATAAACTACTTTACGATGGCGGACGTTTTGAACATAATGTAGGTAATATAGTTACATATATTCAAAATATAATGTATTATGAAAATTCTAATTATTACCAGCCAATTTTAAACTTTCTCGTAGCAGCTGGAAGCCGTGCCATAAAAAATGTAGTCATCAGAAAAATAATAAATGTCTACAAAAATGTTGTAAATGTTTTCAGAGTCCCCTTGCGATGTAAATCAGGAAAAAATAAAATGTATTCAATGCACTAGAGATTTTTATGGTAACGTTTGTATGTAAAATCATAGAGTCTCAAAATCTTTCGATAATTCTCGGTCAGTATGCTAGAGTATACAAATTTGTCGTTTATGCAGTAAAACAGTTCTAATGAGTGATTAAGATCCACATCATTGTAATACTATATTTTGTAAAATATGTAAGGGTAAAAGATTGATAGAACATTTTTGTTACATGCGAGATTTTACGAACAAAAAAAGCATTTGTGATCAATAAAAAAACATTTTTTATTTATTTCATGATTTCGAGACTCAAAACTTAGAAAGTGTTTCGGGTACTGATGGTGAAAAAATAAGTTTGCATGTACCAAATTTGTGTAATGTGCAATAAGTGTGTAATTATTGTTTAGACAATAAAAATATAGCAAATTCTTGTGAAATATGCGGTATGCGTAAATACGTGTTTGAAATCGAACCTGTCACACAGCTAGTCGATTTAGCCTTGGCAACAAGAAAAAGTTTCAAGCAAATTATTTGTATAGTCAACAATGCAAAAGGTTTTTATGCACAATTTATTCTCAAGCACTCGACAGAACGTAAAGATCTTAGATATAAACCAGATGTAATTCCAAACAGGTCAAAAATAATCATAATTGAGATTTGAACCATTAAATTCATAGACAGCTTAAATTACTTACACATAAGTTTGGCTGCACTACTAAAAGCTTATGGCCTTGCTAATATAGAAAAAAGTATGTTTCCTCATCGGTTTAACACACCAGAAAATCAAAATTGCGTGGGTGAAATGCCGCCTGTGTGGACTTTTTCATCAGATTCGATGAAAGTTGATACGCGACGCGAATTTATACAGTGTCATAATAAAAAATTAAATAAAAATTACATATTTGATTTTAGAAATTGAATTATAAAATCTTGTAAGCAAGACGTACAAATTTCACGAATAACATGTCTGGCCTTTAACAAGACCTTCATAGAATGTAGTAATACAGATCCGTTTGCGAAGTGCACCACCATCGCATGAACTTGTGCGCGTGTATATAGAAAACATTTTTCACAAAAAGACACGATAGGCATCATTCCTTAGGGTGGGTATAGATAAGCAAACAAGCAGTCTCTGAAAGCGATGCGATGGTTGCATTGGATGGAAAAAATGTTAAATCATCAAAACCAGTATACTGTTCGAGCATGAGAAAAAAAACTTCTTGAGGGTCCTCTAGTGGATGGATACTGCGTCCTTGAAAATGAAATGAAAATTCTTTTATGATTTTATGGTTGTTATTGGCACGGCTGCGTATGGTGTTATACAGTGAACCGTGACTCACGTCTCGTTAACGGTAAAAATATGAACGAACATTTTGAGAGAACCGTACGGCACCCGAAAAAAAAGAAGCCACGGTTATTATCTAATCAAAAAGTGGGAATATGAGTTCGATTGTGAATACTAGGAGAACGAAAATATGAAGATGTATATTAATAATAAGACATAAAATTGGCATGAACCGTTGAATCCTCGAAAAGAATTTTTTTGGTGGACGTACAGGTAATACGGTCAAAATTTATGATGCAAAAGAGGGTGAGAGAGTAAAATACGTGGACGTGTGTTTATCATATCTATATAGAGGTAAATATGTACGATATCCCGTTGGTCGTCCAACTCTTTATGTAGATGAAGATGAGTGTCGCACTATGATGGGTCAAATAAATAACAAAAGTCACGTTGAAGGTCTTATTAAATGCTAAGTATTACCACCGTGAAATTTATATCATGCTGTACTACTCGTGAAAATGCATAATAAGCTTGTATTCCCACTTTGTCGAACATAAAAATGATCTATAACACAGATTATGATCATGAAAATGCTGATGATCGGGTTTTCATCGGGTGGCTAACGAGTTGAAAAAAGCTGTTTAGATGGGTTACAGCATCAGAAAAATATTTGAAATATGGTCTTATGAAATTACACAGTACAACAAAGCCACGGGTCGAGGTGGTCTTTTTCCAACTTACATTGGTAAATTTTTCGCTGAGAAAACTTAGGCATCGAGTTATCTATCGGAATGCACTGATAAAAGCGCGATTGCTCGCTACATTGAAGAATTCGATCAACAAGAAGGCATAAAATTAGATAAAAATTGAATAAAATACAATACTGGTCTGAGATCTGTAGCAAAATTCTGTTTAAATTCTTTGTGAGGTAAATTTGATCAACGAGAAAATATGCCAAAAACCGAAGTGGTAGATGATCCACGAAAATTGTTCGAATTGCTCTGTAGTGTCGAGACCGAAGTCAACTTAATGTTATCAATCGATGTTACAACAATATATGTAAGTTGGCACAACAAAGAAGCGGCTGTTAAGCTATCACCATTACATAACGTTGTAGTAGCTGCTTATACCACAGCCTTGGTACCAACAACCTTGGTGCGTCTAAAGCTTTACGAGGAATTGCAGCCACTGGCTGATCGCGTATTGTATTATGACACTGATTCTATTGTATGTTTCAGTCGCGTGGGTGAATACGATGCAAAATCAAGACCGTTTTTGGGTGACTTGAAAGATGAATGAGACTGTTATGATCTTGGTACAAGGATCTCATCATTGGTCTCTAGAGGACCAAAATTTTATGGATATAAAAACTTAACACCAGAAGGCATTGAAGGATGTGTTGGCAAAGTCAAGAGTATCGGACTTAATTTATTGGTGTGTCAGAAAATAAATTTTGATTCCATACAAAAACTTATTACCGGTGAAATACTACCGCTTTTTACTGATTGCGATGCTATAAGACGCACGCGATGTTGTAATACGACCTGTATGTAGAATACGTATGTGAGCCCGTGTATTCAAAGAAACGATTTGTGAATAACGAAGTTAGCTATCTATACGGTTATAAATCTAATTAAAAAATAAATAATTGTAAATATATTATTACCAAAGTAAAAAATATGATATAGAATATAGAATTAAAATAAACTATTTTAAAATAAGTATTTATATTTATTAAAAATGTTGAAAGAAGCAATAAATTTATTTTCTATTAATTGAGTGGTCATTAATTTTTTTCAAAAGCACTGGTTCTAGAATAATCCTCATTCTTTCCACTCTCATTTCAAATCTCTCTTTATCACGAGCCGCTTGCTCCCACTCTCCACGTCACACTGCACGACTCGCATAGTCATATATGCATATCACATGGATTTCTAGTTTACCCTTTTTGAAATGCACTTGTTTCGTTTGATCCATTGTTCACTGTACTTTTTGTCGACTCTTTCCTCTATGAAAATCATCGAAAATTAAAATTTAACTCTTATTAATTCTTTGATGAAAATTAATTACTTTTTTCTTTAATTTCTTGACTATTGCTCACGATAGCAGCACTTGTTCAAGACTAACTACCATCAACCGTTCCTAACACTTTATTTTATACTATAAATGATAGGAATATTGATGATAAAGAGCGCCTGCGCACAACTAAGAGGCTAAGCAGCTATATAGCTAATCAGCTATATAACTGGCTAACGCCAGTGCAGTCCCACTCGCACACGCGCGCACCACTGCTCTCCCTCTCCTGCTCATCACTACTTATGGTCGTACATGATCAAGGTCATAATGTGGTCAGTAGTAGTTGTAGCTTGATAACAGCAGCAGCAACAGAAACATGGATGTTTGTAAATAGGTGCATCCGTGGACTTTGATGATTTGTCGTTCCAGCTCGTGTGGTGAAACTATATTCGTGAAGAATTTTTTGCAGCACATTGATCGCATGAGTGATACAAAATCTGAACGTATACTTTTATATTATACAAAATGAAAGCCAGTTTACAAGGGATTGGGTGAGAAAATCGAATTTCACGAAAGCTTACAAAAAAGCGAAGATTATGCCAACGATCCATGAGCAAAACTTTTCATTCTCGACAATCTGTTGAGAGAATCATCCAGCAGAGCTGTAGTCAATCTCTTTACCAAAGACAGTCATCATGATAACTTGAGTGTCATCTTTATTTTGCAAAATCTTTCATCAAGGTCAGCGAGAAATATATTTAAACTTGAATTACATCGTAGTATTTAAAAATCAACGCCACCGAGCACAAATAAATCACCTGGCGTGTCAAGTCTACCCCGAGGAGCCTCGTTTTTGCAAGAGGCATATCTCGATGTAAAGGCATAAGCACCCAAGTATTTGTTCTTGGATCTCAAACAGGGTACACCCGAAAACCTGAGATTTCAAACTTGTATAGTTCCATTTGACAAACATCAGTATACTTATGTGCCTAGTGCGCGCTCATATAAACTAGCGCTTACTCGAATAATCTACGAGTCGTGCGGTTGTAATGGAGTCGACAACACGTCATAGAACACCGATCTCGGAAAAGTATTGGGTCCTATTGCATCTTTTGTGTGAAATCCATTTTTATCAACGTCGAGCCCTATTACGAGCCCAATCAGATTCAAAACTTGTAACGCACGTTTGCAAGTGTGCTTTAAACATTTTCCGTAGAGATATTCCACTTAGTAAGTATTACGAGAGACAATTTCGAAAATGCGCGACTCTGTTGCGAAAACTCGTTGGACCTGATAGTTGTGAAGTAAAAAGGAAATTGCTTGTAAGATGAGAATATCTACTATGACTAATTTCGAAACCTGTTTTATCGGCATGGAGTATGCAAGAAAAATTATTTTAGTTCCACAAGAGTGTTTGAAGCAACAGCAGCAGTAACAGGTGTATGACGTTACCAACAATTATACACCATCACCAGCTAGTGTCCAGATACCTGGTACAGCAATTACGAGTCTTGATGAGGAAATGAGTTAAATTTTAAATTTTGCAGGTGATGCACGTCAAAAATCTCTGCAATATCAACAAATTTTACAACATTTTTTACGTCTAAAATAAGAGGAAAAAGATGATAGTAGCGGTATAATACGCCTACACAAAACAACTTTGTTATAAGCGAGAACAACAATGGGTACAGACAATAATATCAACATCGACGAGGAACAGCTTGTCGAGTCCGTACCACAGAAATTTCGAACCAAGGCGAAGCAATTCATTAGATACTTGCGACAAACTAGTAATATTAAATGGTATAGTCTTGGTGTAATCAAGCTATATAGCACTGTTGTCAAGAGTACTAATATTGTTGATTTAGTGAACGAAGCAATGGGAATTAGAAAAAAACCACTACCTCGTGGATACAAACAGTTTGCACGCTTCTTGCGACAAGTTGGTATACCTCGAGTATTTATTAGTAACTTTCAACTTTGGCGTACGATCACATCTCATATCTTTGAATCATCGTTGTCATCGTTAGCAAACGAAGATTATATTACGACCATTATTAGTTAAACGAATAAAGAAGAAAACGAAGGCGAAAATAATTGAACATATGCGAATAATCCGGAAGAGGGCGGTAGTAAAAACAGGAAACGTACGAAAAAACGTGTTGAAGATAGTGGTGGGGCAACAGCACCACCATTGATTCCTACAAAAAAGAGTCACATTAAACAGGTAAAATGGAGCCATATGCCAAAGCATTCAAGAAGAAAATGCAGGAGAAGGAGAATGGGGAGGAAAAGGCTGTTACGGTTATAGATCATTTAATTTCGGTTGTGCCTTTTGAAATGCATCTACCAGGCTACCAATTTACTGGTCCTGGCACACATCTCAAGGAGCATATCAAAAGCGATCAACGAGGAAAAACCCTCTTGGCAATGCTTTTTTGCAGCACGATATTTTATATTCCAATAAAAAAAGGTCAAATCACACTAAAGCCGATAGAGTGTTGGCTTTAGTTATTAGCAAAATAGCTTTTGATAAATTTTTAAAACGTATTAAAAATAAATTTAAAAGACTATAAAAGAAAAATAAAAAGTCTGTCTGTAAAAGAAACTCTAATGGTAAAGAAGAAGAAAAACCAGACGGCAAAGCCAAATGCTATAATTTTTCTGCTTCATCTGCGTACGCTGGTGCACATTAACTGATATGCGTAATACATAAAAAATTTGATAAAAATACGATCACCAAATGGCTGGAGAGTCAGGATGCGCACACTTTACACAAACTTGTGAGAAATCGTTTTTCTTGTCGAAATTACAACGTTTTCAGCCCATTTGAAGTATGGGAAGTAAACTTGGCAGATTTTAGATCACTTAAAATCTACAATGATAGATATGCCTATATTCTCATTGTCATTGATGCACTTTTAAAGTTTGCACAGGTAGAGCCTCTTCTCAACAAAACCAGCGAAAACGTTGCAGTAGCATTCGATAAAATTTTATCACGATGCAATGGTAGACATCCAATTCATTTACAAACGGATAAGGGTAAGAAGTTTATCGGATAAGAAATGCAAGGAGTATTAAAAAAGGATACATATTATTCACCAAGTTCTCAAAAATCCCGTTGTAAAGGCGGCGATTGCTGAACAATTTATTAGAACTCTCAGAGGTCGGCTCTGGCGATACTTTACTCATTCGTGCACAAGATGTTACATCAATGTTTCACAAAAAAATTTGACTTGTTACAACGAATCGTGGCACAGTGTCATCAAAATGCCTTCTCCCAAGGTTAATCTGCATAATGCTTGCGAAGTACTTCGAAATTTGATGTTGCGTTACCGCAACAAATAGCCGTTACGAACACCTAACTACAGCTTCGGTGATCTGGTTCATGTCAGAAAAGCATACAAGGGTGGTTGGACTTTATAGTTGTTTAAAATTATACGATTCGACACAAGACGACAACCGCACGTCTACACTTTGATGGAGGAAAAATTGACGGATATTTTTACGGAGAACAGTTGAGTAGGTGCTAAGATTTAGATAGCGAGGCATTTGAAATTGATGAGGTTTTGAAGAGCAAAGGTAGTGGCTCGAAAAAACAGTATTTTGTCAGCTGGAAAGGGTATCCAGAAAAATTTTATTCTTATGTAGTGACTCAAGATTAAAAAGATTTACAATGAACAATGAATTTTACATGGTTTTACCGAGCAACAGCAGCAAGTTTGTCTTTTCACACAATGTGGCGACACATTTTACAACGCAACCATGGCAAAATTTTTATCTTCATGGGGATTGGTGTGTAGGACTCATGAAAATTCAAATACTTCTCACATTTCAGCATATATCAATGGTGAAGCAAGAGAGAGTCGTTTCTGTTAAAGCAGTGAAAGGCGAAGTAGGAAATGATTTGCAAGTAGAAGAGGGGACCCAAAAAGCCAAGGTGTTTGCTAGAGTAAGATCTGGGGCTTATCATGACATTACAAGCCTTATGAAAGATATAAATAATCTCGTCAGTGTAAAATATTATTTATATTTCAAAATCAAAGCTGGAGGTTATGTACAAGTTACATGCCGATGTGGTGAAAATTGCACAACTTATATGCATATGTTTACACTATCGGAGAAATCATTTAGAAATCTAGGTCCAGAAAATGTACCAATTTTTTCTTGCAAAGGTAATAAAGAACACTGCATTACCCGTAATTGTCTGGCGAATCTTGTGAGTGGATCACGAATCATGCTCAAGATTCACAGTAACATTTGTCAGCCGTATGTAACAGGTGACACACACACAAGCCTACTACGCATAGTCTCGCTTCATTTGCGCGATTTTGTTTACGGTGGTGTTGGAATTAAAAACTTTTCACCACTCATGTACGTACCACTGTCTTCAGCGTTTCAGTAGATCGAAATAGATATAAGAGACGAACACGGATTTCCGATTCCATTTGACTACGGTACGTTGATTGTAGCACTTCACTTTCAGCACATCTGATAAAATGACTGACTTTGAAAATTTCGTTCAATAATCAAATGGTTGGTAATGGTGGTGGTGGTGGCGGTGCGTGAGTTAAAGTTGGTAAACCCTATTTCGGTTACTACCAGTCGAGTGCAGGCATCGATAGTTTGTTGAAAGATCTCTTTCGATCAGCTGTACCAAAGATCGAGCAGCATACACTACCAGTACTGAAACGAGGTGCAAAGGCTGTCGGTAAGCAGGCTTTCCGTTTAGGTAAAAATATTATAGATCATGTCACTCAAGGTGGCAGACCGATCAAAGAGGCAACCAAAGATCGCCTTCGTGAGAGCGGTAAGAATCTCAAGAGAAAAGACTGACGTTGTACTAGATAAATTGCCCTTGGGTGAGACACATGCAGAGGAGGAGAAAGAATCAGGATATGAAAAGAACAAGAATGAGATGACATTCAAATATTCAGATATCATATCAAATCAGTTGACGAGTACACCTGATACTACAAACATCTCGTCGGTTAAGCGTTTGAAAAGTGGTAAAGTTACGAAAAGGAAAAAGCAAAATGAAAAAAAATGTGTAGCTAGAGATATTTTTGAAAATTAAAATATCAAGATGGCAATTTTGCATACGGAATCTCGTCAGTCGATCAAGTCAGAATTATCACTCTTTGAATTACCATGGACACAGACAGCGGTCGACAATTGAATTCACTGTTTCTGGTAATACCGAGTATCTCGATTAACCTCTTACAATGTTGAGTCCTAGTGTGAATATAACGTCAACTAGTGCTGGTCTACCTAAAGAACCAAACGTTGGACCGATAAATAATCTTTTGCGTTTGTTGTTTAATCAAGTTGACGTGCTCTTTAATCAGAAACCTGTTTTACCGCCAAACAATGTTCACGCATATAGAGCTTATATTGAAACATCACTCAATTATAGAACAACAGCTAAAAAGTCTCATTGAGCAAGTGCCTTGTGGTACGATGATATAGCATGAAAAATTGATGATACCACTGGTGGTAACAAATCCTTCGTGCAACGTGAAGCGATTATCATTGGTGGAAAGATTGATTTGCTTGGTCATTTACATTGTGATGTCTTTAATCAAAATAAATTATTACTCAATGATGTTGAGGTTAGAGTAAGACTTGATTTTCACTTACTAGGTGGCATTTCTCCAAGTTTTGTGATGGCTTATACAAATTCCCAAGGCGCAGACATATAAGACCAGAATACTTTAAGTTGTCAAGTAGAAGCTTTTCGTTCTTTGAAGAGCAAACACTATGAGGTTTACCTCGTTTTTGATATTTTTTTGTGTTAGGAAAATAATTATCAAGTGATTAACTCGTAATCTCTTATTAGTATGCTTACAAAAACAATATTAAACAATTTGATGTCGATCGAATTGTACTTATAATATTTTACATAATATTTTATAAAAATTCTTGTAAATTTTATTATAAATCTGAAATAAATAAACCAAAAATTCCTTTTGGTAATCCTGCACGAAATTCTTGAAAATTTTCTGTTGGAAAGTCTGAAGGAAATTCTATAGAAAATTATATAGGCGAGTGTTTAACTGGAATATTACTAAAAATCCCCTATAGTCATAAATTTAGTTTTTCTACATGATTCTGTACCTAAAACTGTGTAGTGTATTCTATAGGTTATTATTCTGTAAATTTTTTTGTAGAAGTTTCTATAGGTTAACTCGCAGATTTTTTCATGAAGGGCAGGGTTTTTTAATAATGAATAATATTCGAAAAGATGTAGAGAATAAGAAAATTTTGTTCAGGTAATTTTGTAGCAAAATCTAAAAAATTTTCTGTATATAAAACTGTAGGAGACCTTGCCAAACAATATATTTTTTCATTTTTTGATGAAATATCTGTAAATTCATCTTTATATTTTACTGCAGGATAACCTATATAATCTTCTAGAGTATTTGTTGATTTTTCTATAGATTGTTCAACAAACTTATTTTCTGAAGCATCTTAAGGAAATACTGCAAATTTTCCTAAGTGCTGTCTTATAGAAAATCCTATACATAATTGAACAAAAGCCTTTAAAAAACCCTGCAGAAAATCGTGTAGGTGAAAAAACTTCAGGGGTATTCACAGAAATCTCTGTAGTCACATCTTTAGTTTTTCTACAATATAACATATATACAAAACTGCAGTGTGTCCTACAGATTTTTCTTTAGTTTTTCCTACATATTATTTTTATTAAGGCTGTCTATTTGCTTTTGATTTGACAGCTGATTTATCGACAAGTGATGGTAGTCATTGGAATTAAATAAAAAATGGCAATCTACGAACCGATGTTAGATTCGACGACCTACTAGAGGGTGCTGTTAATTTGCATAATTTATGCTGAATACGACAATTCGCTCGAAATTGATTCGTCCAGACAGGTTGTCGTGAATTATAATGGATAAGTGATGATACATTTCTCATTATTTGAGTGAAGTAGGAGCTGCCTCTATTATTTCAGTCTACGACCAACTTTTAGTACAAGCAGTATGGACCTAGTGATTGACGTGTTACGTCACGACGTATCTTTTATTTCAAAATTTATCATTCCAAAAATATGCAGTTATTGATCAATCAGCTAATTTACCTTAGCAAACATATTGTAAAAGTAAGTCATTTGTTAAGAAACCAAGTGCAATGCGATTTTCAGAATTAACAAAATAAGTACAATTACGAAGACTACACGAACCAGATTTACCACGTTAACCATATCATTCAATAAAAGTCAAAATGCAGAATAAGCATTGCTCCATCAGTTGACACCAATTCAAATTCTTAAATAAGGCAGGGATCATCAATATAAAAGGACAGACCAAATCAGGAAAAAGGAGCACTTCAATAAGCACTTTAAAGCAGACACTTTTTCAAAGCACTTTATCAAAGAATTTCTACAAGCACTTCAAAGATACAATTATTATAACTATATTCCTCGCACTATAAAATTATTCAAATATTCGCGCACTATATTCAGTTTATTAAAAAAGTAACAAATAAAATCTCTATAATTAAAATATTAAATCAAGTGTACTTATTTACTGTCTGCCTGTATCTATTTAGCCGAATCAAGGTAAGATTCTTACAATTATATTTTGATCTACATTACTTCATATCAAGTATATTTAGTAGAATTTATTTCGTGAGAACGATTCATATCAATTAAAATTGGTAGAGCTTTTCTACCACTAGACTTAACTTTCAAATTGAATATTTTTAAAAACAAACTTTATTATTTTATTTAATAAAATATACTTTCCTCATATCAACAACATAATCAATCATTAACTCCGTTTTTGTGTAAAGCCAGGACTTAACAGACGTACAGTTTTTCAAAGATAAGAAAAGCTGTTTGATTCCAAAAGAGGTATACATAAATACTTATTGCTCATTGGACTATGGCTCTTTGTAAGTTGAGACGCTTAGCTAAAAATATTTTGTGACAAAATAATTAAGTGGCACTGGATCATCATGGTCTAGAGTGGTATGAAGATGATACATCGATAAAAAGATTATATACAAGTTTGGAAGATATTTGTAAGCGTTGTCGTAAAAGAGTACCCCCCGTTGAGATGGGTAAAATGCCCCTCCTCACGGATTTCAAAACTAATATTTTTTCTTGTTTTTATAGTAATTAAGATTAGGTTCTGCTATATTTATAGTTTCCCAACCCATACCCTAACCTCAACATAACCTAAAAATCACTTTTTTTATAAATTTTTTTTTTATCTGGAAGGATGAATGATATTAATCCCGCGAAAATCATATGACTAGGCATTAGCACTCTCTTTCACTGTGATTTTTTGCGAGTCCTGGAAAGCAGTTTTTCTAACCTAAAAATAACACTTAAATCATAAAATCTCCGTAACTTTGCTCAGGGAGGGGCTACAAGTAATTTTCTGAGCTTAAAATTTGTATTTTAAAAAAACAAATAAAGTTTATTATGACTAAAAATTCAATTCTGGCATGGTGCCATGGCGAAAAACTCGAAAAACCATTTTGGCATAGGTTTTTTGTCGGTTATTGGTCTCCAGCAACTCACAAATCATTTTTAGAGGAAAAAAATAGCTTCTTTCGATTCTACGGGAAAAAATACATTGAAAATATGCATGATAATTTTAGGAATACTTGGATGCTGTTACAAAACAATTAAAAAAATAAAATAATTCTGAAATTGTTACATAGTTACTTTGCATCGTTGCTGCATTTTATGTTTTTATGACCTTAATCATCTCTTTAGAGTCATAGAGCTACTATTTGATGTATTTACAGGTAAATTACGCCCATTGCACGCTAAAATAAGATTTTCAAACAAAACTGAAGTAACGGTCGTATCATCTGTCTTTTTGTATTACAGTAGACTCTGGATACAAGAGAATCAACAGGCCTTCAGAGGAGGAATTTTCTTGTAAATTCTCTCATACAAAGAGTTCCCAACACGCTCGAGTCAAGAGTGATAGCCACACCTACTGTTTTGTTGTGTGAGTTGTATCCAACATGCGTGTATATTCTGTTTCTCTCACTTTCATAGTGGTGGGATAACGTAAATACTTAGGCTCACGCCCATATTTAGGAGAAAAAGCTCGAATTCTCTTATATCGCAATCTCTTGTATCGAGAGACCACTGAATCATTAGAGAGACAAAGACGGAATAAGGTTTTAGTAACAATCGTGTTGGGTCTATAAATTCGAACCTGAAAGTACACTTCCATGTAAACATTTATATTCTTTGTTAGAACTGCCACAACTATGATTTGTCTTTAGGCCATTATACGCAAACAATAGAGTAGGAACCGATATAAGAAATACATTTCTTCTACATATATGAGAATCAAGCGCGTTGTTCCTAGCAACAGCTCACTATTCTTTGTATATCTATATATATATATATATATACATATGGGACATTTCACGCCAACTGATAGAGCAAAAATATAAAAATCATTGACACTCTAAGAATTTATTTTTTTTGTTACCCAAAATATGTAAAAAAATTTTCAAGGATCTAGATTGAAAGGATCAAGAGTTACAGGACCTTAAAATTTGAAAATTTTTAAAAATTTTCGGAAAAGTCCCAACTTTATCTTTTTTTTTCTGAAAATCCTGATGTTTTAGAGAAAAATGCATAATAACACTTGCTGTTGTAAATGAAGAAGAGAGTTAGCAGGATTTTTTACAGACCTGAATCTCGCAGTTTTCTGATTGGCTCTTATATGCAAAACATGGTTATTGAAATTATTTAATGTTTGCCGCTGCCAAAATTGGCTTTCGAAGACTTATTTTTTTTTATTTTTTATTAAGTTTAAAATAAATTTTGGTTCGTGTGAGCAAAAGTCACCAATAAGGAGTTATTACAGTTTTAAATATACATTTTCATGTAAAATTTATTTTTCTTATGACTATAGCCTGTCACATACTAAACATGATCATCTGGTTTTAATACTCAAAAACTATTAAAATAAGTTTGAAAATCATTTAGTAAAATGTCATTTATTAATTATAAGCCTAATTATTAATTAAACAACACTCGTTATTATTATAATTACAATTAATTTCAAAGGAAAATAAGAGTTATCCTAAAATTAAATGATTATTTTTTAATAAGAATTGACTTATTTCAAAGAATTGATTCATCAATAAATAAGAATAATTAAATAATCACTATTTTCCTTGCCTTAACTTTCTATAAAAAGTATCAGTAAAATGGAAAATGATCATATCATTTTGGAACATACGCTTAAAAGAAATGATAGAGGCTTTTATTACAATGAATTACATTAAATGAGCTGTTATAATTAGAATACTGACTTTTAGATTAGCATTAATAATTTCATTGATACAAGGTACATCTTGAGTAATGTTCATGGGTGCTACACGAGCAAAATGAAGAGGTTATTCAAGTACTAGGTCCTCTAATACTTCGTGCAGCTAAAGCACTAACTGCAGTGACTGGTTTAATTTTTGCTTTCATATATTTTTTCTTGCTTGTATGAATAAATTTAAGAAGTTGTGATACAGTTAAACGTATAATATACCTGTAAACTGGGACATCTGGTTTAATATGTTGTCTAATCCTAGCAATTATAATTGCAGATTGCAGCTGTTTTCAAAAATTGAGCTAATTCTTGCTTAAATTCTTAACTTACACAAGAATATTTTTCTGACATCAAAAGTTCAGGGGTTACTTTAATAATAGTAGGGTTGTCTAATGGATTTTCAATTTTGTACGTTGATGTAGATTTAATATATCATCAAGAACTTTTTTATAATCAATAAGACAGTCTTTGCCTCCCATATACGTTGGATCCATAGAACCTGCACGATAAAGAATTTAAACAATATCAACAAAAGAATTCTCAACTGTCATATCATAATGTAAACTAAGATCTTCTAAACTCTTACCATTCTTCTTTGCGTGTATCCAGTTTCAGCAATTTTAACAGCTGTATCTACAGCTGTTCATGGATCAAAATCCATTTTTCTTTCTCCACCCAATGAATATAATTTGAACTATATTTCTCTTATTTGTTTTTCATAATATTCTGAAAAAAAAAACAATTTATAAAACTAAGAGAATTTTCTGGTAATTAACATCTTATTTATTTTTCATATGTAACGGTCTTAGGGGCATACCAAAACTCCTCCTTTTAACAATATTTCCAATCCAAGTCTATCAATGAACGGTGCGTTTAATCTTGTTTTTCGCTACAGTAAAAAAATTTATGAGATTAAACTTAAGTGCGGATAATTCAAAAGATCCATTAAAATACTATGCACAGAAAGTTATAAACTAACATTCAATACATAGTATTTTGAGTTAAAGAATACTTTTATCGGTTAAATAAAAATAAAAATATATATTTAAATGAATAAATAAAGATGGGTAGTCAGAAAGCTTTTGTTTATAATCATCCCCAAAAAATTCATTTAGTGTGTGTTCCAAAATTCTATCATCGATTTCTATTGAACAGATACTTTTTCTAGAAAGCCAAGGTGAGGAAAATAGTAATTATTTAATGATTCTTTTTGCTGATGAATCAATTCTTTGGAATAAGTAAATTTTTATTAAAAAATAATTATTTGATTTTGGAATAATTCAGAGTCTAATTTTCCTTTGAAATTAATTGTAATTATAATAATAACGAGTGTTATTTAATTAATAATTAAGCTTATAATTGAGAAATAACATTTTACTAAATGATTTTTAAACTTATTTTAATAGTTTTTGAATATTAAAACCAAATACTTATATTTAGTATGTGACAGGCTATTTTCAATAAGAAAAATAAATTTTACATGAAAATGTATATCTAAAACTGTGATAACTTCTTATTGGTGACTTTTGCTTACACGAACCAAAATTTATTTTAAAGTTAATAAGAAATAAAAAAAAATAAGCCTTCGAAAGCCAATTTTGGCAGCGGCAAACATTGATTAATTTCAATAACCATGTTATACATATAAGAGCCAAACAGAAAGCTATGAGATTCAAGTCTGTAAAAAATCCTGCTCTCTTCTTCATTTACAACAACAAGTGTTATTATGCATTTTTCTCTAAAACATCAGGATTTTCAGAAAAAAAAGATAAAGTTGGGACTTTTCCGAAAATTTTTAAAAATTTTCAAATTTTAAGGTCCTGTAACTCTTGATCCTTTCAATCTAGATCCTTGAAAATTTTTTTACATATTTTGGGTAACAAAAAGAATAAATTCTTAGAGTTTCAACGATTCTTATTTTTTTGCTCTATCAGTTGGCGTAAAATGTCCCATATATATACGTATATATAGGAGTTATAGTTATCTGTCTAGTATTTGTCCCTGTTTTTCGCGTGTAGTAGACATAATTTGCCTATGAATACATTGGATAGTAGCTTTGAGACTCTAAAGAGATGATTTAGGTCATAAAAACATAAAATGCAGCAACGATGCAAAGTAGCTATGTAACAATTTCAGAATTATTTTATTCTTTTAATTGTTTTGTAACAGCATCCAAGTATTCCTAAAATTATCATGCATATTTTCAATGTATTTTTTCCCGTAGAATCGAAAGAAGCTATTTTTTTCCTCTAAAAATGATTTGTGAGTTGCTGGAGACCAATAACCGACAAAAAACCTATGCCAAAATGGTTTTTCGAGTTTTTCGCCATGACGCCATGCCAGAATCGAATTTTCGGTCATTATAAACTTTATTTGTTTTTTAAAAACACAAATTTTAAGCCCAGAAAATTACTTGTAGCCCCTCCCTGAGCAAAGTTACGGAGATTTTATGATTTAAATGTTATTTTTATGTTAGAAAAACTGCTTTCTAGGACTCGCAAAAAATCACAGTAAAAGAGAGTGCTAAGACCTAGTCATATGATTTATGCGGAATTAATATCATTCATCCTTCCAGATAAAAAAAAAATTTTATAAAAAAAAGTGATTTTCAGGTTATGTTGAGGTTAGGGTATGGGTTAGGAAGCTATAAGTATAGCAAAACCCAATCTTAATTACTATGAAAACAAGAAAAAATATTAATTTTGAAATATATGAGGAGGGGGGGCATTTTACCTTTATCTTAACGAGGGGTACTCTTTGCATGCAAATTTGGGAAAAAGTTGAACTACTTTTCAAGTAAACTACTTGTAAGATTATAAATATTGTAAGAAAATTAAGATTGTCCAGCTTTTAAGGATTTCAATTTGAGTAGTGTACATTGTGTGCACCATTTCATAAAATCATCTTATTCAAGTTACGCGTGCGCACGTAATAACGTTGCTTATCTCAAACATTGGCTACTGAAAATCGGAGCTGCCGTGAAATTGCTGACTTTGGAAGAAATTGTTAACATTCTCTGCGATGAACTCAAAAGAGATTGTTCGATATCTGATACTTGTCAAGTTTCACATAGTAGGCGTTTATCCAGTGGATTGGATTCCTCTGATGTGAGTGAAACCATGTGTATTTGTCCTTAATACACAATATTATAACCAACGTAGATTGCTATATACGTTGATAAGAATGGTGGAGGCACGACAGCTGTGTTTTTGACAGTCTTGGTAAGGCACCACAAATTATACAACATTTACGACGTTTTCAGCAAAATTGTAAAAAATTTAGATGAAACAATGAACGCTTACAAAGCGAATATTCCAATATTTGTGGTCATTACTATAGTCAAGAATTTTGTAGAAAAAACTTGTTATGTGTAATTTGATAGTTGACTGTCTCTTATCGGTTGTACGCCAACTTTTTACGACATCCCACCAATGTTTTACAGTATAAAAGAAGCAGCATTAACACGGTCAAGCCTCAGTTGTGTGTGTGTGTGTGTGTGTGTGTGTGTATGTGTGATCGACGGTGACAATAGTAACAACAACACCTTATATATTAAGATGGCTTGTCAAAAGAGAAGCCTAGAGCAGTCCTTTGGTAGCGACTTGGAATATTTAATATAATAAAATAGCAAGAAAAATTATTGGCAGCAGCTTCTACTGATAGTCTGCGAATTAAACAGCTCTTTTGAAAAAATTGTCCAGGTAGGCCTGGAACACATTGGTGAAGAAAAAAAGGAGTTCGTTTCTGTAGTGCGTTTGTGTGGATCTCATTTTCAAGGCCTACCTTTATCACTTGACTGTTGGAAGGCACTAAAATGAGAATTTGTTAAAATTGAAGAATTTTTCACCTCTTACAATGAAGAATCTATGTCGAATCAGCGACTCTCTATATCTGGATACACCATCCGTTTTATTAGAGAGCTTTTGAAATCGTATCCAATGATGCTCAAACCGCAGGAGAAGAGAGTGGTGGACTACTGAAAAAATATGGTTGATTTAGTCAGTCATTAGTATTAAAACGTGTCACGTTTGAACGTCTAAAAGATTTATCAAAATGTATAGATTATGGAATTCAATATTAGAATATTGTTGAAAAATCTGTAGAATATATATTACAAGTAATGGTTATCTATATAAAAGATGTATTAAAATATAAACAAGAATCTCAACATGTATCCTATCATTCTAGTGATGTCCATTATACAATGTTTCATTATCATGTTTAATTTTGTAAATGATCTCAATAAAATATTAATAAAAATCATCTAGTTTTAACGAAGCAAGATTTTTTTATAATTATACATGAATTTATGATTTATCTTATATATGCATTAGTTAATTGTATGAATTCTACGCTGTAATATGTTTTATTTCTTAATAATAAATATTTCAAACTGTAATAAATGATTATTTCAATCAGCTATTCACTACCAATTTTCTCATCCTTTGTACACACATTAATAATTGCAAGTGAATAAATTTATATTTTATAATTTAACATAAATTATTTTATTATTATTTTAATAATTAAAAAGTATTAAGTGACAATTAAAATCTTTTTAAATTAATATTTTTAAAATATCGATCAAAATAATTTTTTATTGCTTGAGGGGTTAATGACCCTTCAGTTGTTAGGGCACAAACAAACCCTTAGAATATTTTCTTAGAGGTCCTTGACCCTCTAGTCTGTAATCTTCAGAGTGACAAAGTGGGGGTTCTTTTTAACCCACTGGTCAGTCACCTTCAGTGTGGCGGAGTAGGGGTTTATTTTGATGAACCATACTGTCCCTGTAACTACTAACGTATCATTTGTCATAGTCTTTATCGCTATAATGTTTTACAAAAAATCTTAATTTTAACGTTATGCTTACATTGTTGCATAACTTTAGATTTTCCTAAATATATTTACTATAATATTTGCTTAAAATATGTAAATAATTCATGATTTTATTTGAAAACGGTATTTTAGAAATTAAGCTCATACATTACCAATGAAAAAATATTTTTTATAAAAAAACAAAAAATAAAATTTGAATAAATAAAAAAATGGTCATTCTTCGATTTTGGTTTTTGTTGGAGTTCGATCCTAAATATGCCTAAAATCATATCCTAAAGGAAAATCTGTGGTGCAAAAACTTCCTGGTCAAATTAACTCAAGGACCACCATGTCTATTGTATGAAAACGTACAGCGGAAAACTTAAAATACTTACGAATTCGAAAAAAACAAAATTCTTCTGAATATAATATAAAAATAATTACAAATTTGTAAATAGTTCGAGTTTTTCGCTGTGTATTTACATGAAATAAAATGATCCTGTAAAGGAAATTCCATTCCGATGTATGATTTTCAAAAATAGTGAATTTTTAAAAGTCAAAAACTTGTTTTTTAATTTTGCGAAGTTTTTCTATTTTTCGCTCCTTATTATCTCAAAATAGAATGACCTGTAAAAGGAAAATTCATTCTGATACTTAGTTATTTTGCAGAGTGAATTTTTCGATTCTAGAAATTTGGCCGGTACAGTAGAGAGAATTGGATGTCCTTAAAGTATTCCGTTTTTTTAAAAGTATGTAGTTAATCTCTCTGAATAAAAAAAGGACATAACATAAGACAAAGATAAAAAATAGATTAAAATATATAATTAATAGGCTTAGTGAGTTTATTAAAGTAGAGTACAAAAATAAAAAGGTAAGGCTAATAAAATAAATGTCAACAATGGTTGTAGTGAAAATGAATTATCTGTTGAAAAAAATGTAAGAGTTCTAAAGACTGTGATTTAAACCGTGAGTGAGATATCTGACAGTACAGTGACATAATATTTAAAAATCAATAAATGAATATGTATTTTTAATTGCTAAACTTATACTTATAAATGTAAAACTTATATCTGTATTATTTATTATGGAATAAAAATACTTGATAATAGTGTTACTTATGATTTTTAATTTTATTTATTATTAATTTTGTTTCATGATTAAATTTTTTTTTTTAATTTATTTATTCAAGCAATTTGAGTCTCTTTCACAAGATTATTTTTCTATACATATACAGTATTAATTTTACATTTCTATCATTGTGAATACATATCTATTTTTTTTTTAATATTTCTACTAGCTTAATTAATCTCGCTCTTAACGTCGCTGGGTCGAATTTTTATATATTATTATTAAGAATAAATTAGCCAATTTTAAAATGAAGAAGAATTGCCTAAACTCATGAGTTTCGATATTAAAGTTTCGTACTAAATTAAATTTTTATATTTTTATAAAAAAAGGATGAATTAAAGTTACAATATGCATAAAAATTGTTTAAATACAAATCATATCATGATAAACTAAGAATTTATTTTACTAAATTTAAATCAATGGAAAAATATGATAGGAATTCATTCTTTTTAATCACGTGTTTCAATCACGGACCATGAAATAATCTAAAACAGTATTTGACATTTACTAAAACTAAGAACTGCATGGAGAAAGGAAAGTACTGTTAAAATAAGTACTAAATTTATTTAATCTAATTTATGTACTAAGATGTTTGAGAAAAAGTGATGGTATAATTTCAATTAGTACTATATCTTGAATTTTAGGGACTCATTTTGGTACTATTGTATTATAAAGCGAGAGAATAAATTTTCGACGCTTAGTCTCTTTTTTATCGGTACTAAGACTGACATTTGATTGTTAATCTCTTTTGGTGCGGCTTTTTCTGTTAAAAAAAATTGATAAATATAAAATTATTTATATAATATATAACACTTTTAAATTACTAATAATTAATTTTCTAATTTATGATATTTAAGGGATAAAACGATATATTTACCGTTGTAACACGTATATTGAGGGGTGGCAGCACCTTACTGCCACTGGTCCTTCTTTCCTCGCGCGTTTCTTACGCGCTGAGGGAGAGGGATCAGTGGTCATGCCTTTTTTCTTTCTTTTTCCAGTAAGTCAGTATTTCGCGCAACGTCAATCGAGACACCACGCATCTCTTGGCTCAGTAAAAAGATAAAATTTAGGCACGCGTTACGATTTACACAAAAAGTCATACCTTAAATAAGGTTTAATTTAATAATAGATCAAAAAAACGTACAACAGTACAAACTCATCAGAGTTTATCTCTCTAGACATCAGTTCGAGTAGAACACAAAAATTACAAGGGTCTTACCCTCTCGACGCTAGTTCCAGTCAACAGCTACCAAAGCTTACTCGGGTGAACTAACCTTCTCAAATCTACTTCGAGCTCATTACAATATTATTACACTCTCATTACACAAAGTGCGTCAAAGTCTGGGCGAGCGTGCGAAAAAAGGTTGCGTTACTAGAAATTAAGTGCATGCGTGCGACGTCATCGTTTTCTTTCTTATAGTTAAGAAATTTAGTGTTTATCGATTCAGTTCCTGTAGTGTTTAATAACAGGAACTGGTTTTTTTGTGCCGTTTGGCTTTTTTCCCACAAGTTTTGTTTTTTATTGTAATTTAGTTCCTTGATCTAAATAAGTTTTATTGTATGTAAAAAATTAAGTGTATATTTCAGTGGGGTTTTTAGAATAAATTTTGTTAAAAAAAGAGGTTTCATTTCATTTAAATTTTAGGTTGAATTGAACATCTTTTACTATTTCAATTTAATATTTTTTGTGAAAATAACTTTTTTTTTGTTATTTTTTATTCATTTTTTAATTCGACTTACTTGCTACCTAAGGCAAGTAAGCCTTCACAACAAAACAATACATGGTTATCTGACATACTTTGTTTTAAAATAGTTAGCTTTTAGGTTTAAAATTGATTATTAATAATTTAAAATTGTTATATAATACATGATTTACATTATATTTATCAACTGTTAAAAATTGTTTTACAATTTAATGGTTTTTACGTTATTGAGTATTAATTATATTGAAGTTTTATACTTGACAGCGCTGCAGTGCGTATTATATATGTAATATGTTAGTATAAGATGATTTAGTTCCGCAGCACGGAAAAATTCGGTACCATACCAAATAATTTTTGGGATAAGACACATTAAAATATGTACTAATATAGGTTGTTCCAATTTATGTACTTACTAGGAGAGTGTCACACCTCCGGATCACGGATTTTGCTCAAACTTCGGGATAAGTTTTCAGATGATAAAATATGAAAAAACCTATAGTTATAGTCACAAACACTCAATATTTCCCTAGTTACAGGTGATTAAAGAAAAATACTAAAAAAGTTACTAGATTTTTAAACGCATATAATTCTGAAGCATTGATAGCTAGATAGAAGCTTGAAACTTTTTTTAAATTAAAGCTGACAAGGAGAGTGCATTGCATTTGGGTCTTGGAGTTTCTTCTAGCTTTGGGATCTTTTTTCTTATATAAAATTATGAAAAAAGCCGCGTCCATTCGGTCCAACGCTCGATTTTTTCCGAGTTATGAGCAGTTTTGTCTGTTTTGTTAAAAAAATTGCATCTGCTTTATAATTTTACAGTTTTCGAACTACTTATTCTAGAAGGTTTTTACTGATTGCATATTAAAGTTGAGACTAAAACCTTTCGATTAAAAAAAAAACGCGTCCAAAAAGCTCTAGTTGTTAAAAACTTATGAAGGGATGAAAATTGAAATGAATTTCTGACTAAAATGTTGCATTTATTTTTTATGCATTTTTTGAGCTAAATATTTGCGCTATTTTTATTCGCCCATAACTTTTTAATGACTTGAGCTTTTTGGACACGTTTTTTTTTTAATCGAAAGGTTTTAATCTCAACTTTAATATGCAATCAGTAAAAACCTTCTAGAATAAGTAGTTCAAAAACTGTAAAATTATAAGGCAGATGCAATTTTTTCAACAAAACAGACAAAACTGTTCATAACTCGGGAAAAATCGAGCGTTGGAACGAATGGACGCGGCTTTTTTCATGATTTTATGTAAGAAAAAAGATCCCAAAGCTAGAAGAAAATCCAAGACCCAAATGCAATGCACTCTCCTTGTGAGTTAAAATCCTTTAGAAACATTAGTTACAGCATATCAAAATATTATTTCTTCCCAAAGTTAAAGCGTAATAAGGATTGGACCTGAATTTTCTTTTTAAAACATTAATTAATAATAAAAGCTGAAATTAGGTCCAATATTTATTACGCTCTAACTTTGGGAAAAAATAATATTTTGATATGCTGTAACAACTGTTTCGAAAAGATTTGAGCTCAGCTTTAATTTAAAAAAAGTTTCAAGCTTCTAGCCATCAATGCGAAAGAACTATATGCGTTAAAAAATCTAGTAACTTTTTTAGTGATTTTCTTTAATTGCCTGTAACTAGTGAAATATTGAGTGTTTGTGACTATAACTTTAGCTTTTTCCATATTTTATCATCTCAAAACTTATCCCAAAGTTTGCGCAAAATCCGTGATCCGGAGGTGTGAGACTCTCCTAGTTAGTATAATTAAAAAAACGACTAGTAATCTTTTTTTTGACTACTGACTCAAAATCGTACACTTTTTTTTAGGTATTTTCCTTTCTCTGTGTGCGCAAGTGCAAATTCAAGATTAAGGTTGGAACTTAATAATCTTTAGTATTCACAAGATTAAGATTTGTCTACAAGATTCGAATTCATGAACGTGATTTCAGTATTAAGTATAACTTAGAACTTAAGTATCTTTACTTAGGTATCAGCAGTTATCTTTTTCGGGTGGGATGTAGAGATGAAAAAAGATGGAAAATGGATGTAAAATGAGTAGAAAATAGGTGTTATTAAATAAAAGGGTGAAAAATAAGAGTTCTATGGGTAAGATATGGGAGTCAACGATTACATTTTTTTGAAAACTATATTATATAGGAAGATTTATATCTCTTTATTTTATACGTTATTGACGCTGCCGCCGTGTATAAAAATCAATCGTGGCTCCCCTGGTAGAAAAAAACCTGGGTTTACGATTTCATTATGGTGTATTTTATGGTTTGCAGCCATATTATGACCACAAACCCAGTCTTATTACGACGGAATATGGCCAGCTTATGGACTTGACAAGAAATACAAATTTATAATTTTGAATAGATAATTAAAATTTTGGAATGATGATTAAGGAAATTATAATTTAGGATTATTAAAAAATAATTTATTTTAATTTATTATCATCATATATTATTTATTTTTATAAATCATTTATATTATAACTTATTTTCCATTAACTATTTGTTATAAACTATTTATTTTCATAATTAACAATAACATATTTAAGTTTCATTTATAAAGTTATAGTTAATCTTCTGACATGATTTACAATTAATAACAATTACTTGTTAGTATATCACTCAAATAGACAAAGGTTATAATGAACAATACAAACTTTAAAGGTTCCCTAGTGAAAATCAGTTTTGTTAATAACTCCAAGCAACTGCTAATAACTTTTATGAATAGTTTGGTTTGAGACAGAATGATTAGTTGCAGTTAATAGTAGTTATTTGCAATTATTAACAGTTATTAACATTTATAAGCACAACAATTTTGTAGAATACAATTTTTAAAAATTACGATAATAGTAACAGTTATTTGCAGTTATTTTTTTATTTTTGCAGTTATTTACCATTATTTGCGGATTCTTGCACTTTTTTGCAATTATTTTCTGATTTTTGTAGTTATTTGCAGAAACTTGCAGTTATTTCTAGTTAATAATAGTTATTCATAAAAATTAATTGTCTTGGAAATTTTTTCCTATGTATAAAAAATAAAAATTTTTTTTTTAAAAACTATAATTGTTGAAAACAGTAAATAATTGTAAGAAATTGCAAATAACTGTGAATAAATGCAAGTAACTGCTAATAACTATTATTAGTACTTTTATTTTGAATTATAAATTAATGAAATAACAAATAACTGCTTATGAATGCTAATAATTGCTAATAACTTCTAAAAACTGATGATAACTGCTATTAACTGCAAATAACTGCTACTTGTATCTTAAACGAAACTATTTATAACAGTCATAAGCAGATTTTAACAGTTATTTGCAGTTATTAGCAATTATTTTCAATTATTAATAGTTATTATCAAAACCGATTTCCACTAGGGTTATAATTTATAGCAAAAATTAATTTTGTATTAATATAAATTAATAAGAACCACCGACGCATTGGCCGAGTGGTTCGGTGCGCGCCAGGCGATCTGCAAAGTTAAGCAGCATTGGCCGTGGTCAGTACTTGGATGGGTGACCGCTCCAAGGAACGCTGCGCGTCTAATCTGAACTTGCTTTGTGTGACGATCGCTGGGGCGTGCTGGCTACATGGCAATACGAGCGGGAGGTGTGGTAGATACGGTGTAGGCATCCTGATACAAGGATACCTAATACCGAATCTGCTATATACACTGACCCATTCCAGAGAGGGTTTCCCCAGGTTTTATCCCACTGGGTTTGTTTATGAGTTTTCCTCTCTCCGCGGGCATTATCCCGGGCGAATGCGGAATGAGACGGGTAAAACAAAGAATTGGAAGTATGAATAAAGGTGTGAAGAATACGTTAAGATCGTAAAGATGAACGTGGAAGCCACCAAATTTTAATTTTTTTTTTAATTTTATTAATAAGATATTAGTATTATTCAATATTAATTGTAGTTACACTAATATAAAATATCAATTAATTAAGAATTTAAGGTATCAGGCCCAAATTTAAGCCCAAAATAAAAATTAAATTTAAATGTCATAATAAATTTTTTTAATAATATTATTTAAAAAAAGTTTTTTTACTTTAGATTTATAAAATACAAGACTTTGGCCCATGAATAATTTTAAGTAATCTCATCAAATGATTGAAATCCTTTTCTTTATTCGAACACTTGATTTTGGTGGTCACTTTGCATGCTTTCTCAGCCAATTTTCAACGAATAGACTTCAAAATTACCAGAGATTTTTAATTTATATATATTCACAAAATAACACTTTTATTAATAAAAAAGAAAAAGAATTTAAAAGTTTGTCGAACAATTTGTTGAAAGTTAACTGAGAAAGCTTACGACAACCACCAAATTGAAAAATTCACATTTTTGACCAATCAATAGGATCTTAAGCATCGAATGAGATAATTTAAAATTATTCATAGACTTTGTTAATAAGTTTAGAATATTCTGTCTATTAAAATATCAATACAGACCCATGTAATGTAGGTTGTATTGTAATTTCACTTTTAAAAAGTTCATTTTTGGTCTAGCGACAAATAAAATATTTAATAATGCACATGTTGGACTATTTGTTTTAAAATTATGGCACTCAAAGTTTTAAAATTTTTCAAATAATTTTAAAATGTCCAACTGTAACATAATGCCAATGCAAATCAATGTAATCTAGGTTGTATAATAAAACATAACATTGAATTCTATAGTTTAAAAAAAAGTAGTCTGGTAGTATCATATGAAAGAACTCATCATAGACTAAATCAAATATAAAACTGCTTACCAACTTTTTCAAGCAAAATAACAGTACAATCTTAATTACCACTAAATATACAAAGTATCAAAGCTTTCAGTACAATAAGTTTTAAAAAAAATAATCTAACACGTATCACGAAACATTTTATTTAACATAGAATAAAAATGAAAATGGTCATCAAGCTTTTCAACTAACTAACAAAACTTAAGAACCACATTAGCGCGTCTATCAATTTATTTTTAATTGAAATCTGAAAAATAGTGAATGAAAAAATAATAAAGAAGGATAGAGAAAGTTCACAATTGAAGTTAAACTTGTTGTACTATAAATAAAAGTTTATTATAGTAGTACGCACTAATAACACATTAGAATAAGTCCATATTATGGCTAACTTATGGTAAAATTTGACGGTGTCATTACATCGTACAAATATGGCCACATGTTGGTAGACACGCCATATTTTATGCTAAACTTTCTACCAGGTCCCAGTTAGCTATAATATAGCTGAAATTTAGCTGGAATTTAGTTGAAATAAAAGCTTAAAGTGAGCTACAAGTTGGCTAAAGAATAGCTGGAAGTTGTATATAAGTTAGCTAAAAGTTAGTTAAAACTAAGCAAAAATTGGATAAATTTACCTGAAAATCGGCTGAATTTATTCATAAAGTCAGTTCAATTATACAAAATTCAGATAAAAATTGACCGGACGTTAATAAAAAATTAGCTTATTGAGTTAAATTTAGCTGAATTTAGAGATGCGCTATCAACAAAAAATTTTCTCCTTTGTCTAGAAGCTAGTCAAGTGTAGATTCATAATTGAAGTCTATACTTTAAAGAAAAGAGAAAATTAAGAAAGGTAGAGATGGGGAGTAAAAAAAAATAAAGGAAGAAATAATAGAGAGTGGAAAAAGATAATAAAGCAAAATACAGTGAAACATAAATAAAGAGAGAAATACATATACTAAAGCCGAAATAAGACCCAAAAATGAGGCTTGTAAAAAGTGCTTGCATATAACAACTACTCATTATATAAGACTCAATAAAAATTGCTATTCTTATTGCGAAAAAATGCGCAGATCTATAGGAGCCTAAAACTGTAGAAAAAGGTAGTTTTACTTCATGATATAATAACTACTAATTATATAGGAACCAATAGAAAAGACAAATCTTATTAGAAGAAAAATAACACATACCCTTAGAGCATATATACTATGAAGGGAGCATGCCGTACTAGAAAGTGGTGGCAACTTTAGGTAGAGAGTAGGAAAATACTAACTTACATCTTATCTCTCCCGCGTAACACTCCCATAAGCGATGCACCAGAGAGAAAGTATTTAAGTGATTATTTGCTTTTTCTCTCACATCATCATAAAATAGCCACCACTTTATCATATAGCATACTGCCTTCATGTATATATGCTCGAAGCACATACTCTAAAAATGAACGAATCCGAAGAACCGGAGATTCGTAGAAAAAGGTGGTAAATATTTTAATTATAATTATATTTGAAATTCAATAGAGAGGAAATTAACTTTTGAATATTAAACTCAAATATACGTTATTGTGTATATAAACAAATATTAAAGAAAAGCTTAAGTTCATTACACATACAGTATAAGGCTAAGTTTAAGTATGTCAAAAATGGAATGTCATGTAGTTCTGTTCAATTACATATCTACAGGGCGTCAAAAAAGTAACGGAACGGTCCTGTATTTTTGTAGGCAAGATATTTTTGACAAAGGTCAAGGTTATTTCTTTAGTAACTGTCAACGAGGAATCCGATAGTGAACTTTATTTTGACCTTAAGAGGCGGTCGGAACCAAATTGGTGACTTGCGGTATATGTCAAGTCAGCATTTTTCGCTTTACGGTAGTATTTTGTATATTTTCATGGCTTAAACTATTTCAAATTATTCTTTATATACATGACTAGAGGAAATAACTATATTTTTACCATATGAATGAGTAAATAAATTATTATAAGCATTTATTACAAATATCAAACTGACTTGACATATACCGCATGCAAAAAACTGTTGTGTCGATTGTTAGGTGGCATTTTTCGCTTTATAACAATATTTTGTATATTTTTGTGGCTTTAACTATTTTAAATTATTCTTTATATACATGACTAGAGGAAATGACTATATTTTTACCATATTAATAAATGAATAAATTATTATAAGCATTTATTATAAGCACCGAACTAAGTCACCGATTTGGTTCCGACCGCCTCTTAAGGACGACCTTCAAGGTCATTTCAAGGTCAACTTTTTTTTTCAAATGCAAACCCTCTATTTCAATACCGGCAATCGAAAGAGTGAAAAATTTTACCTTCAAATATGTACTCAGGTCACATGACCTGAACGACATTGAACCTGATTTGAAGGACATCTGAAGCTCATGACCGTCTGACCTCTGGAAAGGTCTGTATCGTACTGGACAAGGCCATTCATTTAGTAACTTTCAACAAGGAATCCGATGGTGAACTTTATTTTGACCTTGAGGATGACCTTCAAGGTCATTTCAAGGTCAACTTTTTTTTCAAACGCGAACCCTCTATTTCGATACCGGCAATCGAAAGAGTGGAAAATTTTACGTTCAAATATGTACTCGAATCACATAAGCACTGAACGACCTTGAACCTCATTTAAAGATAATTCGAACTTAATGGCCGTCTGACCTTCGGCAAGATCAAAGGTATGGTTTCACTTTTGGCATTATCCCGAAGCAACGGCGTGGACGTAGTAAATTCTGCTTCCTTTGGGGTGCTGGTTTAGCGTGAGTCCCCTTGCCTCTCACGATGGGGTGCTGGTTTAGCGTGAGTCCCCTTGCCTCTCACGATGGGTTGCTGGTTTAGCGTGAGTCCCCTTGCCTTTCACATTTTGCTGATATTTATTTCATTTGTTCAAACTGCGAGGCGCAACTCCATCCTGTCGAAACCATATTTCGTCAAAATTATCACATGCTACTTCTTTTATTCATGGTATAATTTGATTTCTGAGAAGCTCTTCATATCTATCGGTGGTGAGATTGCCTTCGATAAAAAAGGACCTATAAATGTATCATTCAAGATACCAGCTCAAACATTAACCTATTGCGGGTATTGTGTATGACTTTCTAGCATCCAAAAAGGATTTGCATCGGACCAATATCTATAATTATGTCTGTTTACTTCACCATTCAACTGGAAAGTAGCTTCATCAGAAAAAACTGTATTATACAAAAAATTTGGATTTGCATCGATTCTAGTCATCATTGTTTTACAAAATTCAACTTGGCGGTCCGGATCATCATCACTAAGCTGTTGTACCAAATGTACTTTATAGGTATGGAAATTTATTATTTTAATATTTTTCGCACTGATTCATGAGAAATGTCATATTTATTTGATGCTTTACGTAGAGTATAATGCTGATTTTCAACAAAAGCTCGAGCGATCTCAAATTGTTTTTCTACAGTAGTTGCAGACTTTGGACGGCCAGATCTCTCGAGATCATTAAGAATCCCATGCTCATCAAAACGTCGTACAGTTCTTTGTACTGTAGATTTAGATATTTGGCTTGAACCATCTCTGTTACGGAAAGTATGATTAAATAATATCCGCGTATCCTCTAAACCTCGCTGGCGATCTCCCCAACCACGCATTTTTAATAGAGATATTCTTTCCCGCTCAAAAAGTCGAACATAAGCCTTGGCTTCTGAGTAAAATGAGAACAAAAAACTAAACAAATTGCGGGAAGACTCTTCAAAAACTTAAAAAATCAAAATTAAAAGTAGGTAAACTAGGGGGATTCTAACACAGGGGGATTTTAACGCAGGGGGATTCAAGCCCATGGGGATTCAAGCCCAGGGGAGTTCAAGCCCAGAGGGGTTCGAGCGCAGTTATTTTTAACGTGGTGTTATTTCGAGCGCAGAATTTTTTTAAAATTTTTTTAACTATATATGTATTGTTATTTCGAACGCAGAATTTTTTTTAACTTTTTTAATTTATAATTTTTTTAAACTATATGTAGTGATGTATAACAGGTATATATTTACATATACTTGCATTTACAACGATGTACTTGCATATGTATTGATATACTTGCGTATACATGTATATATACTTTAATTTTGAAGCAATAATTTTTACGTTTAAATATATAGTACTAAAAGGACTGTTTAATATTTTAACTTTTAAAATATATAAATAAATTTGAAACAATTTGTTTCACGTTAAAAAAATATGTGGCCCTGAAAAGGGCCGATTGATAGAAAATAAATCAGAGAGCGTGTAAAATAAAATCAATATTTTGTCTTCTTGGCATTTTTTTCTTCTTCTTCTTCTCGTTCTCTCTTCCGTGGCTCTTCGTTATTTTTCCTTTTTTGCGGTGACGGAGAAACAAGGTCTATCACCTCTGGAGACCTTGGTGGTAACATTTCTGGAACGATCACCTCGTCACATAGCTGGGATGTATCCAAATAAATTTAAAAATCTTCCAGCGGTGGCTCCATCAGGTGTAGCACTGGCTCTTCAGGTGGTGGTGACTCGACCGATGATTCTATTACCAAAGCAAAAAACTGTGAGTCTGGTAGAAAGTCAATTTCCAAATCAGGGAAATAAACTCTTACCAACTCTCCCAAAGTCCTAAGGGTTTCGTTATTTTCAGAAGACATCCTGTCGAAAAGTTAAAGAAAGAATGAAATTAAGTTGCAAATTTTCTCTAATTTATAGCTGCTCATCTCGTCGCTGATTGGTCGACGCTCTTGTAGTGACGGCAAACTTTGTAGCAAGAATTTTCGTGAATGAGGAAAATTTTTTAACAAATATAATTTTAGTAATATGTTTGATGGTATAACATAAAAGTTATACTATACGTGCTGTATTCATATCTCGCGCTTAAGCTGCTCCGACTAACGCAACCGTGCGCGCGCAGCTCTCTCGGCGCGGTTAGGTATATACCTCGAGAGAGACGCACGCTTCGTCAGTCAGCTCGCGCTCGCTGGGCAGACCGGACCTCTCGGGGTCTGGAGCTCTTCAGCCGTGCTGACTATTTTTTGGTGCCAACGAGGTTGACCAGGTCTCTTTGGAAAAACTCGTGGCAGTCAGCTGTTGAGTCATCGCGCTGAACGGATCCTCTGAATGAGTCGGAGAGTCCCATTAAGAAGGCGGCTTGACTTCGTCCCGATTGCGGTGCTTAAGCACACGAGTTATCAACCTCGTGCTACCGTACCCGGGTCTTTCGAGATCTGGATAAAACGTCATTGTTCTTTTAGTTTATTTTAGAACTTTGAACGCCATAACCTTTTTTATTATTTTATTTTTTTTATTTTTTTCATTTTTTTTCACTTTTTTCATTTTTTTTCATTTTTTTCATTTTTGAACCTTGTTAAGCTACGTAGATCCTCTGAATGAGTCAGAGTAATTATTCTGGCTTAACTTTGAACGCCATCAGCATAACAGCTGATATTTAGGTCATTGGAAGGACCCTCTGAATGAGTCGGAGAGTTTGGAAAATGACTTAACATATTTGAACGTTGTTAAGCTAAGTAGATCCTCTGAGTGAGTCGGAGGAACTATTTTAAAGTTTTAGCTAAACTTTGAACGTGCTCAGTTTTTCAACAGCTGATCGATGTTAGCTCATTGAATGAAGCCTCTGAATGAGTCGGAGGCTTTTGAAGATGGTTTAACATCTTAGTCAAAATCGGTCCTTTTTAGGCCCAAATAATAATAATTTAAACATGGAACATCTTATTTTCATCCTTTTTAAATAAAATTTTATATACACTCTATGTATTTTTTTTCAGATGCAAGTTTAGGTATTTTTTAAGGGGGCAGTATGGTATCAACCACTTGGAAAAATAAATTTTTTTTTTCATTGCATAAATCGAAAGTATATCATTTCTATGATATACATATGCATTTTTTTAAAGGGGAGTGTACCGCATGTCAGCTAAAAAAAATTTTTTTTGTTTTTTATTGCATAAATTAATAGTGTATCATCTCTAGAATATACGTATGTATATTTTTAAGGAAAGAGTATGGTATAACTATAAGAAAAATGAATTTTTGTTTAAATTGATAGTACTTTCGATTGAGCTATAAGATCATACTAATATATTGATAATTCTTATTTTCCCACTGAAGGAGTTGGAATTTTTTTCTTCATTAATATATCTTATAAGTATATTCAAATGGATTTATAGTTCTAAAATCTTTTATAAAATACATTTTTTATTATTTTATTTATATATACAAGTGTAAAATCAAGCTTCCTTCAACAAAAGACAATATTCTGAAGTTCGAGAATGACAAGCGTAATGAAAGAGTGCCTTTCGTCATACACGCAGATTTTGAAAGTCTATTGAAACCAGTGCGACATGTTCAAGCTTTTCAAGAACATCAAGCTTACAGTATTGGTTACTACATCAAATGTAGTTTCAATGATGCTTATTTCGAGTATAAGTGCTACAGACAAGCAAGAAACGAAGATCAAACTCCAGCAGAATGGTTAGTAGCAGAACTGGAGTCATTGCGGAATAAGTTGGAAGAGACGTACGCCAATCCTAAGCCCATAGATCTTTCAAGGCAAGAACAAATATCTTTCGAAAGAGCAACAGTTTGCAACATTTGTCGAAAGACTTTCAAACCTCAGGATGTTAAAGTTCGTGATCATTGTCATCTGACTGGAAAGTAAGTTTTTATATATTAAAAAATTATTTTAACAAATAACTCGTCATTAATCAATATTTTATTTTTCAGATATCGAGGAGCAGCTCACCATTCACGTAATATCAATTATAAGGACTCCAGATTTATACCAGTGATTTTCCACAATCTCACTGGTTATGATTCTCATTTCATAATCAAGGAAATCGCCACAGCTGCAAATTCAAAGGGTCGAGTAAGCCTGATTCCTGAGAATAAGGAACGATATATTTCATTCATCAAGAATATCGAGGGAAGCGAGATAAACTTTAGGTTTATCGACTCCTTCCGCTTCATGCCATCTTCTCTCGAGAAGTTAGCATCGTACTTGAGCGAATTGAATATAGTTGAGAGAGAATTCCAGGCTGATGGATATAGCGCTGAGCAAATGGAATTATTGAAACGCAAAGGAGTCTTTTCCTACGACTATCTGGATTGCTCTGAGAAGTTTGAAGACGTTTTTCTCACCTGCAAAGAAGCCTTCCACAGTGAGCTAACAGATAGTGACATCACCGATAGCGAGTTCGACCATGCCGAGAATGTTTGGAAGACATTCAACATCGAGACATTAGGAGAGTACTCGGATCTTTATCTGATAACCGATGTACTTCTTTTGGCCGATATATTCAAGAACTTCCGCTCGACATGTATCGAAGCTTATGGTCTGGATCCTGCTCACTACTACACCACTCCTGGTCTTACTTGGGATGCCATGCTCAAGCATACAGAAGTAGGGCTAGAACTCCTCACAGACATAGACATGCTTATGTTTGTAGAGAGAGGAATCAGGGGTGGTGTGAGCCAGTGTTGTAATCGCTACGCTAAAGCGAACAACGAATACATGGGCGATGATTGGATCCTCGATGAAGAGTCAAAGTACTTGATGTACTATAATGTTAACAACCTCTATGGTTGGGCAATGACTCAATCATTACCATACGGAGGTTTTGAATAGGTACGAAAACCCGAGAATATCAGTGTCATGGTTGTTGACGACGAAAGTCCCATCAGCTACATATTGGAAGTTGATCTCGAGTATCTCGAGAATCTCTCCACGATGCTCACAAGGACTTACCTCTTTGTCCAGAACATGCAGCTGCTCCAGGATCAAAACAAGTCAAGCCGATGACCACACTTTCTAAGAAAGACCGCTACGTCATTTATTAACGTGCTCTGAAACAGGCTCTCAGTGATGGTTTGGTTCTCACCAAGATCCATAGAGCTCTAGGTTTTGAGCGGAAGCCCTGGCTCAAGTCGTATGTAGACCTCAACACCGAGAAGCGCAAACAATCTAAGAACGAGTTTGAAAAACTCTTCTTTAAGCTTCTGATTAACGCAGTCTATGGAAAAACAATGGAGAATGAGCGCAAGCGCGTTGATGTAAAACTTGTCAACAAATGGGAAGGACGCTACGGAGCTGAAGCATTGATTGCCAAGCCTAATTTCCATAGCAGCACTATCTTCGACGAGAACCTTGTTGCTATACAGCTTTCTCGCACTTAGATCACCATTAGAGAGCCATTGTACGTCGGTCCAAGTGTTCTCGATCTCTCTAAGACTTGCGTGTATGACTTTTATTATTCATACATGCTTGATTGACTAGGTGATAAGTGTAAGCTTCTCTACACTGACACCGATAGTCTGATATATGAAGTCAGAGGCGAGAACATGTATGAAATGATGAAGAGGGGCATGGATAAGTTTGACACTTCTGATTATGTCGAGGGTAACCAATTTGGTATGCCTCGTGTTAATAAGAAGGTTATCGGCTTGATGAAAGACGAGTGCAATGGCAACATAATGACTGAATTCATCGGCTAACGGAGTAAAATGTACAGTGTCAAGGTACAAGGCCAAGAGTCCATCAAAAAGGCAAAGGGAGTGAAATCCAACGTTGTGAAAAATGTCATCCAGTTTGAAGACTACCAGCGCTGCCTGTTTGAGGGAGAAAATCTTGTTTGTCAGAAATGCAACATCAGATCGAGACAGCACAATGTGAGGACTGAAAGACAGCGGAAGATCGCTCTCAGCTCAAATGATGCTAAACGTTATCTGTTGGAGGGAAGCACGGATACGTTACCATGGAGACATAACTCTATACCGCCTTCCAAGGAATCTGCGCAATGCGCAGTAGCAGCGATGGCGGCTCGAGCTGTACTTAAGAGAGCTCCCGAGCCAGCTCAAGTCATTCCTTTGTCAGACGGACCACCTGCTAAGACGCAAAGAACTGAATAAAGTGATACTACTTTGATTAGTCTTTTGAACTGATTTTGAGGTAAGTCAAAGTATTTTCTTTACTTTAAAGAATATTCTTTAACGATTTTATTTATTCCTTTACTCTTTTTCAGATGGATCTTTCGAAACTCAACCAGATTGCACGTGGCGACTTTTTACCAACCAAGAAAGTCGAGGAAATGGATAAAAACCATAAGTTTATGGTGAGTGCTTTAAAATTAGTCAAGACCAGATACGGTGACAGATTTGTTGCAGATCTGGAAGATGAGTTTCGCATCTTTCTGCCATCACGCATTTCTACTGCTTTACAGAAGAATGATGAACTTTTCTCCAAGTTGACCGATGCCATACAACATCACAAGTTGTATATTACATACTTAGGCGAGAATAGAAGTGGCATCGAGTTCTCATTCGAGTAGACGCGAGGAAGTTAACGGAGAGGTATACGAGTCACGGGTGCACTTCCTACGTCGAGTTTACTCGCTGTAAGGGGTTCACAAGTGGCGATTCTTGGTTGTACCTCACAGATGGGAGCGAAGGTTGGGGCTCCAATCTGTGAGGATCACTTCCTAAAACAAAAAAAAGTTTTTTTTGTTCGAAGCGCCCAAGGTCAGTTTTTAAAACTTGATTTTGCTCTTTTCGATACATTCATTGAGCTGCAGTTTTATCGATCCAACTATTATGAATACTATCAAAGCCGAGCCACTTTACGTATACTTGATTGCCACGTCTCTTTAGGACTTTTTCTACAAGATAAACGTCAGAATATTCAACTTTTTGAAGTTCTTCTTCGCAAAAGCCACCAGCGATTGGCTGATCTTGATAGTCTTTGAGACGGTACGTTGTCGGCTGCGTTGCTTTAACTTGTTCAATCGTGAATATTTCAGCAGACCAATTAGGTGTGTATCCTTTTTCGAATACTTGTTTCAACTTGTTGACTCGGACCTTGTCACCGACCTTGAATTTTGCATTTTTTCTAACAACTTTGCAAGCAAATCGTGCACGAAACTGAGATTCATTTGCAACTGAAACATCTTTTGGTTTAGCACCAATCGTTCGATGTTTTGTATTGTTGTAAGATTTTATCAGATCAGGTAAAATATCGATCCATTTATAGCTACCACGTAAGCGGAACTTCATCCACATTTTGTGTTTGAGAGTACGATTGAAGCGTTCGCAAATGGATGCTTTGAGATTACTATACGTTGAGTATAAGTTAATCTTGTATTGTTGCATAAGATTTTTAAAATTAGTATTATAAAACTCTTTGCCTTCATCTGTTTGTAAATTTTTGGGTACTCGACCCTGTCGCAATATAGATTTCATCACAGCAGAGACTTCTGCTCCAGTTTTTTGTTTCACAGGAACGGCCCATGCGTATTTGGAAAAAACATCTATAACTGTAAGCATGTATTTGTAGCCTTTATTCTCTCGAGAATAAGGTTGCATCTCTACTAGATCAGCTTGCCAAGTTTCATCTAAACCTCGCACATCAAACTGTCGACGTGGATAGTGACGTCTGGCTGGTTTATGAAGCTCTTCTACAACTCTTTCGTGTTCCATGGTCACAGAGTTAATGATTGCTTAGTTACAGCAGACTAGCTTTTATACTCTGAATATTTGTTTTAGCATCTTGCATCCAATTTTTAATTAACTCGTATAGGCCTTCAATATCTACATTAATTTTCTTTATCTTTTCATCATACTCATTCTTTAACTTTTGCAGTTCTAATTCTGATGCGTTAAGATCATCTCTTAATCTATCAGTGACTATGAATATACTCTGGACTTCAGATGTAATCAAACCTTGCAGTGTATTAAAATTAACGGCATCATTCGATTGCTGAGGAGTGGCAACGTTACATAACCTCTTATTTTCTACATCGAAATGTCCATCTTTTGTGAGTTTATAACCAATATCTGGAGGTCCTTGACTACCCTCGCTTCGTTTAAGATTACGTCCGAACACATCGACGCTCATTTTGATAATGTAACGAGTTTCAACTTGCATCTCAATATATATAGCCAGCTTCACGTAACTCTTCGATAATGAAATGAATCTCGTTAGTATGACTAGGATTACCAGCTGCTTTTTCAGCAACTAACAAACGAAGTCGATCAACTAGCTCGTTTGGATCATCCCAGTAGACATAATCAAACTTTGTATTTTTTCGCGCGATTTTGTATCGAGGTAACGATCCACCTTTTTTATCAGAAAATAGAGGGGCTATAATTTCACTGAATTTTTTACTTACATGTGAACGAATGGGTTCATTGTCTTTGTATCGTTTCTTGTGAGCCTTCGTGATTTCAAGAATTTGACGATAATTTTTCAAATCTTTATCAGTTATTGAGTCTGAAACAGGATGTTTTTCAACGAGCAATTCTTGTAAACCTAAAGTCTTTTGAAACTTTTGACTCTTTACTTGAATATAACTTTTCTCAAAATGTATCGGCGAATTACCGAGAAAAAATTGATCACCCTTTTTACGAACTCCATAAATTTTATACATTTCTCTAAATTGTAAGTCCTCGGACAAATCTTCACTAGCAGACTCAAACAAAGATTGAGAAGAATCATTTTGCAAAGTGTCCTCCAATTCAGTATCATCATTATCTCCATCGTACTTTTTTGGTAAGGGTTCTGACTTCAAAGTTTCGCGCTTTTTTTTACCTTTAGTGACAATTTCCATGAGTGGATCGATAATTGGCTTAAAAGTTTCTCCAACAATCCTTTCCATATTTTCTTTTCCAAATTTTAACAAGTCATACTTGCGTTTAACTGCTTTACGCGCTTGAATGAGTTGCTGAAGTAAAACTTTATTCTGCTTAAGGTCTCCCATGTTGTCGCTTTGACAATCAAACACAGATTGATGAATTAATACCGAGTGTTCGTTATATTTATAGCAAAACAGTCGAAACCTTTTCGATATCTACCAGAGTTCAGTAAACTATCTTTAGCGATCATTAAAAATCCATGCTGGTCATCTCTCCAACATTTAAAGCATAATTCTTTGAATAGTGGAAATATCACGACTGAGTTAACATGATCATCGTATAGATGTCGTATATTAACATCATCTTGACGAAAAACTATCAAGAGATTGACATTATCTCTCACGAGATGTTTTGGGATGCGAGCGTAAGACTGACAAAGATAGAAAAAATCAACTTCTTTGTGTCTTCCCATGCAGAAGTAGGCTCTAATGTTGTCTTGCTTTTCACAAGCTACATCATCGAAAATCATTATGGAATTTAGAAGAGCCTCGCCAGGTGGTATTACTGACTCGTGTTCGCTAAATGGAAAGTATTGCATACCTTCTATCGGTTCTAAAAGCTCTTTCAGAAACTTGTATTTTGCTTCATTAAGAGATTTAGAATAAACTCAAACATTTTCAAATCTTAGACCATTAGGGTGCGTTATAAGTGCTAATAAACTGTTAGTTTTACCACAGTTAGATGGTCCACAAAATACGGCTCTTATACTATCTGGAAGTAAATTTCCATGTTTCTTTGATTTTTTTTCTCGTTCGACGATAGTATCAAAATTCGCTATCGGCAGCTTGACAGATTGTTCTTTGAAATTCATCTCAACAGATTCAAACTACAACTGCTCGATTAAGTATAAATACATCGCTTATATACCCTGTGAATCAGTTACTCTTCAACCTTCGAAGTGTTATGATCGTATATCGTAGACGCGGTCGTGGTTTGCTTAATAAAATAATCAATAGTCTTCCAAAAGAACTTCATTTGCCGGGATATCAGTACTGTGGACATGGTACGAAATTAGCCAAATATTTAGCTAGAGGTGATCAAGGAATTAATCCTCTCGACAAAGCTTGTAAGGAGCACGATATCTCTTATTCACAAAATCTTGAAAATATAGAGGCTAGAAATATCGCTGATAAAGTTCTAGGAGAAAAAGCCTGGCAAAGACTATCATCAAAAGACGCTGGTATTGGTGAAAAAGCAGCTGCATTCGCTATTGCAAACAGTATGAAAATAAAATCAAAGCTTGGAATGGGAGCAAAAAAGAAGACTCCCACTGTTACTCTCAACAAAATAATAAAGGCCGCTTCCAGATCCATGAAACCTAGTAAGTGTGCTCGTAAAGCTATCCTCTCTGCCTTAGAGGGTGCTCGAAGTGCTGTGAGAAAAGCTGGTGGTAAGCATAAAATCCAAGTAACACGCAGACTATCAATTACATCTAAGATTGGAGGATTCTTACCATTCCTTATTCCTCTTTTTGCTGGTCTAGGTGCAATTGGTAGTTTAGCAGGAGGTGCCGCAGGAATAACTAAAGCAGTTAATGATTCTAAAGCTGCTCGGAAACAATTCGAAGAGAAACAAAGGCATAATCAGAGAATGGAAAAAATAGCTCTAGGAAAAGGTCTTTATTTGAAACCTTACAAGACAGGACTCGGTCTTCGTCTAAAGTCTAGTTTAAAAAAAAAGATCCTCGAAGTAAGATTACCACAAAGAGCTTTGACCGACTTTGACCTCGTAAAGTATGCCCAGATATTAAAAATCCCAAATTTCCGAGGAGTATTTATGCGAAATGCTTTACCATTAAGCGGCCCGCATTGCCATGAATCTGCAATCGTTAATCTTGATAATGTTGATGGTCCTGGCACACATTGGGTAGCTTACCGTAAGCGAGGTAAAAGTGTTGTTTATTTCGATTCTTTCGGAGACCTTCAGCCTCCATTGGATTTAATGATTTATTTGCGAGTAGATGAAGTCAAATATAACCACGAGAGATATCAAGATTATGATGATTTAATTGTGGTCATTTATGTTTGATGTTCTTGAGTAAAAAACTTATAAAAGGAAAGTCAAATTAGCTATCTCTCTCATTATCCATTGAACAATCATGGAAGATTCATTGACGCTAAGCTTTTCTAGTACATCATCAGTGCTCGAAGCTCAGTATTTTCCACCGATCGAACTTTCATCCGATAAGAACTACGTTCTTGGCTTAATTGGACTTTCGACCTTCAACTCAATACCCAATATCGATAGTGGTAATAACAAGTTCTACGTTGGTAAGGAAGAATTTGTATTACTGACTGGAAGTTACGAAATCAAAGATATAAAAAATTATCTTTGTGAGGCATTAGCACCAAAAGAAATTTCAATCGATATAAAGCCAAATAATAGCACACTACGTTGCGTTATGACCTGCAGTCATCCCATTGATTTTCGACCACAAGATTCTATAGGCTCATTACTGGGTTTTACTGAACGTCTTTTGCCAGAAAAAATCGATCACGATTCTGATTTACCTGTAGCCATTTTGAAAGTTAACGAACTTCGAGTCGAGTGCAACATAACCTCTGGTGCCTATATAAACGATAAACGAGTGCATACCATACACGAGTTCTTTCCTGCAGTCCCACCGGGATATAAGATCATCGAAGTTCCATCTCCAGTTATTTATCTTCCGATCAGCATCAAGAGCGTAGATCACATTCAAGTACGAATCGTCGATCAAGACGGACACTTGGTTAATTTTCGAGGAGAAATAATAACAATAAGATTACATCTTAAACAAGCATAATGGGTATTGTCTACAACACTAAAGTTGGTAGTGGGTATATAAGTAAGTCAACATGCCGACCAATCATCAGTCGTCGAACGACAAAGAAAGCGTTAACACGACAAAACATTCATTTTCTAAGAAGTCTACGGCTAGAAATCCGTGGTGGAAAGTAACGTGTATATTCTTCTGCTGTTTTCAAAAATATGGAAGGAATTCTGAGCATACAGTCAGGAGTAAAGTTTGATGAATCTGTCGAACATTATGAAGTACACGCTCATCAGCCTTATTCTGCGTCTTCATTCAATAATAGTGATGAGATTCGTATATCTATTCAACATCAAGACTTATGTCTTCTTTCATCCCGTAGTTTACTCCATATTTGTGGTAGGCTTGTAAAAGCTGATGGAACAGCTGCAGCCAATACAGTGCTAGTCAATAACGCCATCTGTCACATGTTTGAAAAAATTCGCTACAAAATCAATGCTGTAGAGATCAATAAATGTAAAAATGTTGGTTTAACTACACTCATGAAAGGATGGCTTTCCTTCTGTCCCAGTCAAGAATCAATTCTCAAGAATGCTGGATGGGTTGATGTAGAGGAGAATCAAAAAATAAATAATGAAGCAGGTTACTTTGACTTATCTATTCCTTTGAGTATGATTCTCGGTTTTGCCGAAGACTATCGTGAAATTGTAGTCAATGTAAAACATGAACTTATACTGACAAGATCGAGGAATGATTTGAATGCAGTAGTTCAGACGCATCATGAAAATAGATACGAAGATTTCAAGATTGATTTGCAAAGAATAGAATGGCTTATGCCTTACGTAATGTTATCGAATACTCATAAACTTCAGCTACTCAATCACATTGGCAAAGAAAAACCTATTGCTATGAGTTTCCGCAGTTGGGATTTGTACGAGTATCCTCTACTTCCAAATACATCAAAACATGTTTGGACTGTTAAAACTTCCAATCAGTTGGAAAAGCCACGTTTCATCATATTAGGCTTTCAAACAAGTCGAAAAAATCAAAAGACAACTAATGCGAGTCGTTTCGATCATTGTAACTTGAGTAATGTTTAGATATCACCCATAATCAGTTTGCAGTTCTATACGATGTGTATGCTAATTTTCAGCATGCTTACTATGATAAAGATATGGAGCCACTATTAAAAAAGCAACAATTTATCGAACACATTCCTCTGATTGTAATTGACTGCTCGAAACAAAATAAGTCTCTAAAAAGTGCTCCAGTAGATGTTCGTTTGGAGTTCGAATCAAGAGCTAATGTTCTTCCTGGAACATCAGCTTATTGTTTGATCATGCACGATCGCATTGTAGAGTACAGCCCTGTGAGCGATAATGTAAGAAAACTTGTCCAAATGGTGGGGGGAACCCCTTATAAATTACATGTTCACGCTCAAGAGTGTCATTCAGGATGGAGTACTTGGTCGATATGCAAGGCTTCAAGCAGCCCGGTGATGACTATGCCCTCAAAGAGCTAGCTATAGTTCCACTGAACGATGATTCCGAACCTCTAGTACTACTCTTCAAAGAGCCATTTCCTTGGCGAAGACTTACAGAAAAATATAAAGTTCAAAATACGTGGTTCAAAGAATATTATCACGGATTGTGCTGGCATTCTGGTACGATTCCCTACACTGAAATAGCAAATATTCTTAAAGAAGCTTTACGAGATGCTAACAAAATTTTAGTAATGGGTAGTATAAAGAAAAAGTGGCTAGAGCGCTTTAAATTCAACGTTACCGATGTCACAGAGATGGGTTATCCACCATTGAATAAGATAAAGCTAGTGACCGTTTGCCCCCACCACGATGGAACGTATAAAGCTTGTTGTGCTCTTCACAACATCAGACTCATGAAAAAATATTTTAATGAGAGTCGAGTACCACTGGAAAATTCAGCTATGGAATGCGAGTAAAGGAAGTCAAAAGGAAAGATAATATCAGATGGTTGTATCTCACAGATGAGAGCGATGGTTAGAGCTCTCATCACTTCCTATAAATACCGATACATATCATAGACAACATTCATTTCATCATGGGCCAAAGTACAAGTACGCCTGATCGTTCAAACTATACTCCACTTCTTCATTTTTCTAACAATAAGAAGAAGAAGGGAAATATATCTTGGAAAGAGTACTATGAGAAATACAAACCTCAAACATCGCCCAAAGATATCAAGCATACAAAATTAAAATGAGATCAAAAATATTTTTAGAATGAGGTATTTAAGGTAAACTATTGATTAACAAAGAATGTAAAGTTCATGTGTACATATATGCAAACATATATTAAAGTATATATTTATATATATGAAAGTATATCTTTATATATATAAAAGTATATCTTTATATATATATATATATATATATATATATATATATATAAAAGTATATCTTTATATACATAAAAGTATATCTTTATATATATGAAAGTATATCTTTATATATATAAACGTATATCGTTATATATCAAAGTATATCATTATATATATGCAAGTGTATCGTTATATATACGCAAGTATATTGTTATATATCGAAGTATATCGATATATATGCAAGTACATACTTGTTATACATATATAGTTAAATGAAAAATCCTACGCTCGAAATAACAATAAATATATAGTTAAAAAAGTTTTAAAAAAAAATCCTGCGCTCGGAATACGCTTAAAATATCACCATGTTAAAAATAACTGGGCTCGTATCCTCCTGGGCTCGAACCCCCCTGGGTTCGAACCCCCCTAGTTTACCTACTATTAAACTTCAAAAAATTTTAAATTAACAAAAATATAACATTTAACGCTTTAAATTTATGTTACTTTCTGAGGAAGGTAAATATCAAAATAAGGAGTTCAATTGTAAAATATGACTTAAAAACAATGGATAAATACTAAAAAGATCAAGGAAATTGTTGACGTCGCTAACTTGGCATGAATGCAGAGTTCATATGCAATAACTGTGTAGCGTGAAAAAGAGCCTTACTTGTATTCTTCAAGCCATTTATTACATTAAAAATTTACTGGAAATAACCATTATCTTGGCCGGTATAAAAAAGTCTCACCTCAAATTAGCCCAGCGTTAAGTTTAGATGACCTTGAAATGACCTTCAAGATCATCCTCAAGGTCAAAATAAAGTTCACCATTGGATTTCTCGTTGAAAGTTACTAAAGAAATGGCCTTGTCCAATACGATACAGACTTTTCCGGAAGTCAGACGGTTATGAGTTTCAGATGTCCTTTAAATCAGGTTCAAGGTCGTTAAGGTCATGTGATCTGAGTACATATTTGAACATAAAGTTTTCCACTCTTTCGATTGCCAGTATCAAAATAGGGGATTCGCATTTGGAAAAAAAAAGTTGACCTTGAAATGACCTCGAAGGTCATCCTCAAGATCGAAATAAAGTTCACCATCAGATTCCTCGTTGAAAGTTACTAAAGGAATAACCTTGACCTTTGTCAAAAATATCTTGCCTACAAAAATACAGGACCGTTCCGTTACTTTTTTGATACCCTGTATAATTAACTTCACCGATTCTCAATAAAGAGCAAATATATGTAGTTTAATATTTAAAATAAAAGTAGCAAAAACAACAACAACGAATAAATTTCAAGCATAGATTTACTTTATACTAAAAATCAGTGAAACTAATTAATATGGAGTAATAAAAATAAACCAGAAACATTAATTAAAAAAAATAAAATATTCAAGCTTTGTTTCCAAAAATATTCAACTTTGAATAATATATTTTTCATTCATGGAAAAAAAGTTAAGAATATCTTAAATTGTATGTAAATTGTAAGAAGCAATTCACGAAAGTCGAAAATTAAGTTCGACTTCATAGGTGACTGTGTGTGTCACGTATAATTTCGAACTTGAGTATCGTTTAGATATTAAATTAATTAGACATCGGACAACAAAATTTTAAAACGTGTAATGTGTAATATCATTGAAGAAAGGCTATTATGTTTAGATTCTTGACCTTGGTATATGACTATGAATTTGGACGATGTAATTAAAAATAACTTTTTACGTGTAACATGCTTGAAAACAAATTTCGTGTTTATTTCTAATTATAATATCTTTACATATGTATTTTATACATACGTAATAATGAATGTAAATACACAATTATAAGATTGAAATAAAATATTTCAGTTATTTTGAAATTTAAATATTTTATAGTGATAAATCGACTATTAGAAATTACCCAACAATTTCATTTGCATCAAATATAAATTCTTAATGAAATATAAATATTATGAAGTGTATCACAAATAAGGTTATATTATATTCAATTTTATTTCCATATCATTGATATTAAAATTCATGAATTAATTCTTAATATTGATAAAGAATTATTATTTGGACAATTGAAATATTTTTTATTGATGACAACCCACACAGCATGGAAGATTTCACTGAAATATTTCAAATTATTTCACTGGAATATTTCAATGGAACCTTCCATGCAGATTATTGGAAGTATCCACGGGATATTTCAAAATATTCCACTGGGATCTTCCATTGAAAGCTTCCAGGAATATTTCAAAGGAATGTTCAAAAATTTTTTCAAAATATTCCATGAAATATTCACGGAAGATTTCTGAAATATTTCATGAAATATTCCATGTAATGTTTATGAAATATTCCAGTGAAATATTTCATGGAAGATTCCAGAAAGATTCCATAAACATTTCGCTGGAAGATCCCGAAAAACTTTTAAATCGTACAGCGGAATATTACATAAATCTTCCAGAAACATTCCACGATATATTCCACAGAAAGATTTGAGTAATCTTCTAGTGGAATATTTCATGAAAGATTTCAGAAAGATTCCATAAACATTTTACTGGAAGGTTCCAAAAAACTTTTAAATCGTACAGTGGAATATTACATAAATCTTCCATAAATATTCCACAAAATATTTCACAGGAAGATTTAAGTGATCTTCCAGTGAAATATTTCATTAAAGATTTCAGAAAGATCTACAAACATTTCACTGGAAGATTTCGAAAAACTTTTAAATCGTACAGCGGAATATTACATAAATTTTCCATAAATATTTCACGCAAAGATTACAGTAATCTTCCGGTGAAATATTTCATGAAAGATTTCAGGAAGATTCCATAATTATTTCACTGAAAGATTTCGATAAACTTTAAAATCGTACAGCGAAATATTACATAAATCTTCCATAAATATTCCACAAAATATTTCACAGGAAGATTTAAGTAATCTTCTAGTGGAATATTTCATGAAAGATTTCAGAAAGACTCCATAAACATTTCACTGGAAGATTCCAAAAAACTTTTAAATCGTACAGCGGAATATTACATAAATCTTTCATAAATATTCCACGAAATATTTCGGGCAAAGATTACAGTAATCTTCTCGTGAAATATTTTTTGAAAGATTTCAGGAAGATTCCATAAACATTTTGCTGAAAAATTCCGATAAACTTTAAAATCGTACAGCAGAATATTACACAAAACTTCCAGAAATATTCCACGAAATATTTCACGGAAAGATTTAAATAATTTTCCAGTAGAATATTGCATGAAAGATTCTGGAATGATTCCATGAAGTTTCCGTTGGAAGGTTGCGTGGAACGTTACGGGAGGTTCCCAGTGATGCCGATAGAGGGATGTTCCTTAAATGGGAGTTTTATCTCCAAGCGGTGGGAAGATATCTTACTTACTATATAAGCGGAAGGGTATTGGCGCTTTGATTTGTACAGTCGAAGTGAATATGTAAATGCGATTTTATAACTAAATGTTAATGTATGCGTAGATGTATTGATGTATAAGTTTAATGTGTTATTATATTAATAATATACGCAACAAGTGACGTACGAAGGGATAATATTGGCAGGGGTAAATGTTTTTTGCGCGAGCAGTAGAAAGTCGAGGGCGCGCTTGCGCGGGATATACTACGTGTTCATATATCCCCGGGGACATAAGCTGACAGCAAATATACTTGAGTACAAAATATCACAAACAAAATACAGCGGCGCTGCGAGCGCAACTATAAGAGACCTCAATACCCATTTGACTAGCCTACTACATACGACGCCCTCTACTGCTTACTACAGCATAAAATATATATACTACCCCCTTACAGCATTTCATATCTTCCAGGAACATTTCATGGGAGATGAGAAATCACTCAAACCTTCCATTAAAATATTCTTGAAATATCTCAAGAATATTCTATGAAATATTGCAATGTAGGAAGAATCAAGGACATACGAATATTAAAGGAATATTTCATGAAAGATTCCTGGAATATTGCAAATCTTCCGTGCCAATATTCTGCGAATCTTCCATAAATATTCCACGGAAAATTTTACGATAGATTTCTAAAATCTTCTAGTCTAATAATATGAGACCTACCAAAAAAGATTATATTTTAGTTTGTTCGTAGGTCTCACATTATTCAAAAACTACGCGATAAAATCATTTTCTTGTTATTATAAAATTTACTTATTATACTTATATCTCGCGGGGGCTACTATTTTGTTCTTGCTACAATGGATGGTGTTTGTAGAAATGATGAAAAACTCTATTAGACAAAGACAGATAGTTCGACCTGCTCTCAAAAGTTATTTTTTCAATATTGAATTTATTGAATAGTCAATTATTAAGATAGAAAAGTATATGAAATATGGAATAATTTTCCTTATTATGTCTATAATTATGAATTCATATTTATGATCCGTCTAGATGGAAGTAAAATTTTTCATAAAAAAATAAACATTTGAATGAAAATTTACTTATGATTTGCAAGACATTTATTAAGAATGCGGGAAATAAATAATATTCTTTAATATCACTCTAAAATTTTTACTTAGAATAAAAGCAACAATAAAAAATATCGTAATATTTTAAGCACGTTATTTTGTGGAGGGGTCGTGGGTGTGCCGTGGGGGTGCTGTAGAGGGGTGTGGAGGGGTGTGGGGGGTCCGAGGGTTAATTTTTAATATAACTATATAATATAGGTAGATATACATATATATGTATGTATATTTTTAATACAAAATAAATAAGAAATTTTCAATATGTCCCTTAGTGCTGTATTTCTTAGTAATTTTTCATTTATTTAATATCATAGAATCAGAGATGTTTCTCTAAGTGCTGCCTCCAGTAAACTGATCTAGAACATGCTCTTTACCCTCTTTATAGCAAGCTAGCATGTTTACAAACGTATAGAAAATTCTAGAAATTCCATTTTATGATGTAATCCTAAAAAATATTGCGCAGTGAGACCTTTGTTTTACTTAAAAAGAAAACAATTACATCCGGTGATTGATGTAAGCAATTGATAAATAACTCAGTCATGAGAGACCTTGGTAAAATAATTGCGCAATTTCTTCATCATAAAAGAACTTTATAGAAGTTTTATTTTCCAATGCAAAATAATTTGAGCTAATATACTGAAATGGATCTTTCTGAAATAAATTTACAATTCTTGGAAATCATAAGACTTAAAGACTTAAAGTATTATTAAAAATTAATTTATATATATATATATATATATATATATATATATATATATATATATTTATCTTATTATTTAAATGGAATGAGGGTTCAGAAATAAAAACACATACACAATTAAATATAATTTTTATTCATTTTTAAACGATCGGTATATTTTTTTCTGAGTACAGGATCAATAATATGGCTCATTCGTTCTATACGCATCTTGAAACGCTCGTAATAATGTGCAATTTGTTTCCATGCTCCATGGCGAGCCGCCTAACTCGCGTACCTCCACACGTACATTACGTGTATTTCAGGATGTTCTTTGAAACGTATTTTTTCATTTTTTCAAGTATTCTTAACACACTCTATAGAATCTCTTTTTAGAGGTGGAAATGAGCCCTCCTCTGTGTGTTTACGACAACGCAAACAAGTCTGAATATCAGGATCACGTTTTAACTGCTCAGAAATTTCATCCCAGGCCTGTTCAATACTTTTTGTTTAAAAAGTTGTAAAAAAATATTTTGGTTGGTAAGCTATGTCAGCAGGGCTCATGAATGACAGATGCTCCGTTTGAAAGAATATTCTGAGTGATTGCTCAAGCAACGGTGTATTATCGAGAAAGTATTTCTTTAACAAAAGCACATTACGATGAGCAAAGTTCAAACTTATATACTAAACTAACCTAACCTTATTAAATCAATAAAATCAATAATAAGAAAAATTAAGAAATAAATTCAAAGAAATTAATCTTTAAATAGAATGAAATATGAATAATCAAAAAGTAATAATATTAATTAAAAGAATTAGTCATAAATAAATGAAACAAAGCTAACCTTTCCTTACGTACTAAGTGATATTGTTTGTGAGAGGAAGCAGGATGGGTACTGCGGACTGGTGATTAAGTTTAGACACAATAATTTTGGGTTTGGACTTAAACTATCTTTACTTTTATATTTATTAATAAAGATAAAAAGAATAACAAAAATAATTACAACGCCGATTAAATAATAATACTTAATATCAAAAGAAAAATTATAATTGTACGTAATAACGTTTTGTACGTTGAAAAAGAAAAGAAAAATGTTTAGTTGTCTTCTCGACCGCTAGGTGGCGCCAGCTCGTGTTTATCGGCTGTAACAAATAAAACAAAAAAAAACAGGTTAATTATATAACGATATAGACTCAGTGGCAAAATTCGCGACCTACTTTATCGGCGGAGTTAAGCGCGGTCGGTAACGGAGCCAGGTAGTGTAATACAGGAAAGCTAGGAAGGTAACCCTCTAAACCATGAGTGGAGAAGAGGGGAGAGATTTTTGGTCGAAGACCAATGGAGGAGTCTACCCCGACCAGCGACGGTGGAGGTAGTAATTAGGAGTCAGTGTCGGGCAACCCCACCCTTACACTGACGGATAGATAGGAGACTATGCCGGGCAATCCCACCCTTACATAGCTTGAGACGGGAGTATAGGTAAGGATAACTTCCAATGTGCCGAGCAACCCCACTCTTACACACTGGAAGGGGAGAGAGTCTGATGCTGGCTCGGCGGCTCGCTTAGATATGCTATGGAGCTCGCTATTCCCGTTGCGGGAGTAGCGCCTCGTAGCGGCTGAGCGTAGGTACTGCGTCTAGCGCGATTTTTGAATCGTCGCAGTTTCTTAATTTTTATGAGAGCAATGTGTTCTATTTACCTGCAAATATTAGAAATTTTTTATCATATTCAAAGTTGATATTCTTACTTTTGAATCATTGCTATTACATGATTATTGAAAAATAGTTTTGTTAAATACCAAATTTCTATAAATTAAATCGTTTATAAACCAATAAAAAAATTGTAACTTGATGAAGTGAAGCGGACATAATGGTGCTCACCTTTGGACTTAATGAAAAGAATACGAGTATATTTAAAAAATACGATATTTAACTAACTAAAATATAAATAGTATATTTTAAAATAATATAAACAATTGAGACAAATTTTAATTTTCATATAAAAGCAATCTCTGGTTTTATTTTTGCACTCACATAATTAATCTTAAATATTTTTGTATAATAATTATCAGAGTTTACTTCTGTATGATAATTTACACCAGAATCAATTAAAAAATTCAACTTATTATTAATTAATGGCATAAATTTTTATCATGCAACAATTCATTGTGATATTCAAATTTTATGTGTCTCCATCTACTATCAGGAATAGTTAAGACAGTTATGATTATAAATTAAGTATGGGGTTTAGTGAATTCACTGATATAGCCATCAATATTATTTAATTAAAAAGTTTTTTACAACGTTTCGATTCCTATATGAATCCTATTCAGATACTAATATATTAAAAATCTAAATAATAAAAGTGTAAAATATAATATCAATTAAGTTGAAATTTCGTCAATTTTTATTAATTATTAATTTATAATTTAATGCCATTTAATTACTATTACATATGACTTAGACATTTGTATACAGGAAATTTTATAAATTTTTAATAAAATTTTATAGTTAAAATTTTAAAAAATTATTAATAATTTATAAAATTTTATTAATTAGTAATAAAAATTAATAATTAATAAAAATTGACAAAATTTTAACTAAATTGATATTATATTTGACACTTTTATTACTAGTTAGAGTTTTAATATATTAGTACTTGAAGAGGATTTATATAGGAATTGAAACGTTGTAAAAAAATTTTTAATTAAATAATATTGAGGGCTATACCATTGAATTTATTAAACCTTATAAAATTTAAGCTGTCAGCAGACTCTATAGATTATTATAAAAACAGTAATTACTATGAATAGTACCTTATAAGTACTTGCAATAATATAGTCTGCCAGTACAAGTCATATTGGCAAATAAAAAATATTTAATTCTTACTTCATATTTTATAATCATTAATATAAATCTAATATCATTTGGTATCAATACATTTTTAACTGTTTTGAAAGATTAAAAGAAAAACTATTTATTTTTTAAATCTGAAAAAAATTTTATAACAGTAGATAACGACAGAAAAATGTCTGAATTGAGAGAAAGACAACAATTAATAACACTTGTTTGCAGTTCATATCACTTTTCTTCGGTCACTGTTTTCTTAATTTTTTTGCTACCAAAAATAAATATAATTTTTTTAATTTTCTTGACTTTTTTTGGTTTTAAAACAGTTGTGAACTGTATTCTTCAGTTGTTTGCCAATATTATCAGTTTCCTTTAGTTATTTACTGGTTTTTTCACTTTTTATGTAACTTAGATCAATTTTTCTAATTCATTTCACTTTTCTTTGTTTTAAAACAGTTATTAATTATTTTCTTTTATTATTTGCGAATATTATCAGTTTTCTTAAGTTATCAACTGTTTTATTCACGGTTTATGTAACTTGTAATAAATTTTTTTTCAATTTTCTTCATTTTTCTTCGTTTTAAAATAGTTATGAACTGTTTTCTTCAGTCCTTTGTCAAGATTATCAAAATAATGTTTGATCCCTTTACTTTTTAACAGTGATTTTCAGAATTTAACTGTGATCAGTTTTCTCTATATTTATTAACATTACAGCTATGTTTGAAATATAACTGTTGTCTACAGTTTTCTTCAGATTTCTTTACTTTTCAATAGTTATATTCCGAACCCAACTGTTGTCTACAATTTTCTTCATATTCTTCACTTTTTATATTGTTTTTATATGAAAAAAAAAATTTTTTCTTAACGAATGTAAATGTTGATAATAGCAGATAACTATTTAAAACTATAGAAAACTGATAGAAACTGAGGAAATCTGAAGATAACTATTGTCTTTGTCTCTATTCCGACATTTTTCAACAGTTAGTTTTCGTTCCCTTTATTTTTTTTCTATTTTCGAAAATGTTTTTAAAATATTTCTTAAAAATATTTCATGGAATATTTTTACATGAGTTTGTCGTGGAAATATAAATTTCCCGCAAATATTTCATAAAAGTTTTTGACATACCTCTAAAATATTTTATGTAGGTAGCACTTTAATTTATTTGCGTAGGTATTTTAGGTCATGTTGCAAGAAAAAATTATCTCCGAGTATCACCTGAAATCAGAGATGAAATAATCAAGTATTACTTAGATGCATCAAATACTATAATTTGTAGTGAAATGAAAGAATGTGTGTCAATTAAAGTTCCTGGAAAGCCTTCTTTATTAGTTCAAAAGCAAATTTTAATTTATGATATTCAGGATTTATATGAAAAATGGATAATGGATAGCGGTCGTGAAAAAGTTCCTTGTTTGGCTTTTTTTACCCAAATGAGACCAAAACAATGCTTTATTGCTGGAGATCCAGGTACACATAACGTTTGCGTTTGCTCCATACACCAAAATGTTAAATTAAAATTAGCTGCTCTGGAAAAAACAATTCATTATAAGGATGCCATTGAAATTAGTGTATGCTCTGTTGAAAATAAATGTTGTATGCTACAAGATTGTGATCAGTGTCCCAATGTACAAGGTATACGCACATTTTTTGAGTCAATTATTGACACTGCAAATATTAAAAATGTGAGATATAGTAATTGGGGTTCTGTATCATGTACTGAAAATTCTTTTATCAATAGAGTGACGATTAAAGATTTTAACGAACCTATTATGGAATTTTTAAATAATTTATCTAATGACATTTGGAATATGACTCCACATTATTTTATTTCTTCCAAGCAAAAAGAATATTTTAATTATTGCAAAAACAATGTAGTTTATGGCACTGGGCTATTAATTATGGATTTTGCTGAAAATGACAGTTATCTCTATCAAGATTCTACTCAAGGATTTTATTTTAGCAATAATCAGGCTACGTTATTCACTGCTGCTTTATATTACAAAGAAGAAACAGAAAATGAATTAAAAGTACAAACCTTTTGTGTTATTTCCAACAGTACAATACACCAAGCGTATTCAGTTCACATATTCATGGAAGAAGTGCTTAATCAAATAAGACAAACATTTCCATGGAAAGTTTAATTGAATTTTCTGATGGAGCTCTTACACAATTCAAAAACAAGTAAGGACGAACTTACCCACTTTTTTAACTTGTATTATTTTAATTAAATTAAATTTATCATTTATATTATTTACTGTAAGGGGGTGGAAATAAGGTCAATTCCAATGTAAACAATTTTTTGAGAATTTTTTCAACACGCTGCAATAAATTCAAAATTATTTAATTATTCATAGTATAAAAAAATTACATTTAAAGTATCTTTTGTAAAATTTTTAATGAAAAATATAAAGAAATTTAAAAATTATCGGTAAATTTTCGCTGGTGCCTCGAAATAAAGTTATTAGGGCGTGTATATCCCTATATAAAGTTCCGGTTTATTTTCAATTTTTGATAACACTTGAAAGTTAAAAAATTAAATTAGTTTTAAAAAATCTTGACAGTATCAAAAGTCAAAAAAATGCTTCAAAAACCATAACCCCTCCCTTTTAAAGCAATAGCCGCGATTGCGCCTCGATGATAACTTAATGTACTAACTGAGTTTTATGAGCACGTTCCTTTTATACTTTAAAATAAGGTATCCAAAATTTTATTACTATTACATGCAATTAACGATTGGCAATTTTCAGAAATTATTTAAGTAATTTGTGCTTTCATAAGGAAGATTTTGATATAGGGATAACATCATACAATTTTTTTGCAACATCTCATGGAAAAAATGTTTGCGATGGTGTAGGAGGTACAGCAAAACGTACTGCCAGGAAAGCCTCCAAACAGGGAGTTAAAATTTTAAACGCAAAACGAATGTACAATTATTTGATTGACTGCGGGTCCGATATTAGGTATTAATATTATTATTCTTATTTATAAAGACATAATAGAACGCTACGCGTTAATACATTTTATGTTATTACAGGTACTTATACGTTAAAGAGGCAGATGTAATTAGGCGAGGCCAAAAACTTGATAAGAGGTTTAAGGCGACTACGGAAGTTCGGTTCAATTTTATTTTGTAGTTTACAAATTACTCTTTCAGTTTCTAAAATTTTTTGAATTTTTTAATTTTCCACCAATTATTATAATCCGTAGAATGGTGGAAAATTAAAAAATCTGAAAAATTTTACATATTGTAAGAGTAATTTGTAAACTCAAAAATAAAACCTAACCTAAAATCCGAAGTCGCCTTAAGTCAGCAAAATCTATAAAATCTACAAGAACGTTTCATTATTTTATACCCGTTAATGAAAGAACAATTAGAATGAAAAAATATTTGATTCAGAATATTATGATTTCAAAATAATTAATTCAAAATAATTAACGATTTAAAAAAATAAATGATTATCTATAGCATTTTTTAATTTTAAATGTGTGTTGTTTCTTGTATCTCATCCCTGAAACTCTAAATAACTAACAAAAAACATTTCGTCTAAATTTTATAAAGTCTGTATCAAGTGGCAAAATAGGAAATATTTTGCGTTCATGGATTTGTATACATTTTATTTTCATGGTTATAACTTTGAATCCAATTAACTTAGATAAACTTTTTAAAACTTTTAGGTAAAGTTTACTTCTATACTTTAATAAATTATATTGAGTATTCATTTAATTACTCAAAAATTCTACAAGATATAACAAAGACGTGACTGCAGTGTTACTTAACTTACAGGCTTAATTTAAAAAAAATAACTTTTTTTACCGTTTTCAAACTCTTTAAAAATATTCTAAAATAAAAACTTGACAGATCTTAATTTCTGTTATGTTCAAACAGTATTCAGTTAAATTTTTAGACCAATCGGTTCATATAGAAAGACTTTATCCGAGTGTAAAATTGATAAAAATGGTCATTTTTAGAAAAATTGTAGAATTCAAGTCATTGTAACAGAGATATAGACCGATCATTTTTAGTTTTGTACCTCATAAAAAGTTATGATTTTTCCAATCTTTCGAATAGTAAAAGGTAGTTTATGATTGATTTTCAATGAATCTTTGGAAAAAGCGTTTGAAAACACCTAAAACATGCAAAAAAGTGGTTTTACTAAGGTGACAATCAGTACAAGAAGTTGATAAATAGTCTTATTTGAAAACAATTTTACAGAAAGTTTAAGCAGTTACGTAAAAAAATCCGTGGTATAAAGTCCAAAAGAAGTACGATAAGTGTTTGAAAAAAAATCTCAAAAAATAGAAAAAATAGTCTAAAAAACGGTCTATTTTTTAACCTTGAATAGCTATATCCCCACGAGTTTTGCGTCTAGATAGCTATAATTTTGCACAGATTCCTAACTTTTATAATACTAAAATATATTTCAAAACCAGCCAAATCGGTTAACCTCGTGCGCACACTTTTTTAAAAAAGTGCGCACGTGGGTCACTGGCTTAGCTGGTTTTGAAATATGTTTTGGTATTATAAAAATTAGGAATCTGTGCAAAATTTCAGCCCCCTAAGTGCAAAACTCGCGGAGAAATGGCCTTTTAAATGTAAAAAAATCGGCTTTTTTGGGCTGTTTTACACTCTTTTCAAAACTCTGCCAAGATCCAAGTTCTCAACATTTTTTAATCCAGCAAGCGGCATTTTTTAGCTTATAAAAAAAAGCTTCAAGAATTGATTTACTAAATTAAATTTTACAAATTAGAAGCCAGTCTATATGACTTTGAACAATAAATTGAATTTCGCTATTTCACGTACTTTTGAATGGTCGCAGCGTCTTCCCTTCTCAACTTTTAACAATTCTGCAAAATGGGTTCAATTCCTCTTGAAAAAAACAATTTTTTTTCGGTGAGTTTAATTTTGTTGAAAATTGGCAGAGATATGAGATGTCAAGGCTAGTGATTCTTATTAAAAACTGTTTCCAAAATGATGTAAATTCACCTTGAAAGCGGCTCCATAATAGAAAACATAAAAGGTGTCTTCATCGATAACTGCTTTTTACTTCAAGCATTGTAGAAATCTTAATGCTTTATTTTTCAAAATTTACCAAATTTAGTTTTATTTGCCTAAACGTAATAAAAAAAATATTTTGATTTTGTTAAATCATTAAAAAATTGAAATCAATGCGTAACCATTAACTAAGCGATTTTCGTAAAATCCCTTGTTTTCAAATCCTTGAAGCTTACAGAAACGCCTAGAAAATATTGACAAAAATGTTTTCCTGGTATTGTAGATATTAAGAGCTTACTTTTAAAGTTTGGTACGACAAAAAATATTCATATAGAACGGAGAAATAGATACCTGAAAATCGCAAAAAACGCGATTTTTGCTAAATTCACTAGCTTTGACATCTCATATCTCGGCCAATTTTCAACAAAATTGAACTCGCCAAAAAAAAAAAAAAATAGTTTTTTCCAAGAGAAATTGAACTTATTTCGCAGAATTGTCAAAAGTTGATAAGGGAAGACGCTGCAACCATTCAAAGGTACGCGAAATAGCAAAATTTAATTTTTTGTTCAAAGTCATGTAGACTAGCTCCTAATTTATAGAATTTAATTTAGTAACTTAATTCTCAGAGCTCTTTTTATAAGCTAAAAAATGACGCCAGCTGGATTAGAAAATGTTAAGAACTTGAACCTTGGCAGAGTTTTGAAAAAGAGTGAAAAACAGCCCAATAAAGCCAATTTCTTTACATTAAAAAGGCCATTTCTCCGCGAGTTTTGCACTTAGGTGGCTGAAATTTTGCACAGATTCCTAATTTTTATAATACCAAATCATATTCCAAAACCAGCGAAATCGGTGACTCACGTGCGGACACTTTTTTAAAAAAGTATTATTCTAACCCATATATATATCTTACCAATTATAGAAAACATTATATTAGCTTAAGCAATATTTTGTTCTATATATAACAAAAAAACTTAATGATTTTTTGTTTAATTTTAAATTATTTTATTATAAATGTTTCTAATAAAAACGTAAAGCTTATATATTATACATTATTTAAAAATACTATGTTACATAATACAAATTTTTTTACTATCAATGTTCCAACTGCGGATAATTTAAGGTTACGTGACCCCGTCAAAAACGTTTAGCTAAAAAAATTAGCTAAAAATGTAGCTAAAAATGCAGCTAAAAATACAGCTATTTTAGCTGAAATATAGCTATATTTATCTGGATTTTTTAGGTAAAAATCCAGTTATTTTTTAGGTAAAAATCCAGTTAATATTTTGAGTCTTTTGTAACAGCGGAAAATATAACTGTATTTTCAGCTGTATATTTAGCTGTATTTTTAGCTTAAATTATTTTATAATTTCACGGAATAATGACTCATTAGTTATTTTCCTGTAAAAGAAAGTTTCAAAAATGAGGTAAGCCTCGTAGTGTCAGCTCTCCGAAGATCGAAGAGCTACTACATTTTGGCACAAAGTATCTTGCTCTTTTATACCTATGGCCTCAAAATTTGTTGATGGAATCGTAAAATTTAGAGATCCGCCACCTAGCGACGTGAAGTGAACTTACCTGTCTTTAATTATTGATTAATGCTACGTCGCAAGGTGGCGTTTCTCTAAATTTTACGATTCCATCGACAAATTTTGAGGACACAAAACGTAGAAGCTTTTCGATCTTCGGAGAGCTGACACTAAGAAGTTCACCTCATTTTTGGAACTTTCTTTTACAGGAAAATAGCTAACGAGTTATTATTCCGTAGAATTATAAAATAATTTAAGCTAAAAATACAGCTAAAAATATAGCTGAAAATTTAGCTATATTATCAGCTATTGTTCGCCTCGTCGAAAACGATTAGCTCAAAAAATTAGCTAAAAATACAGTTAAAAATACAGCTAAAAATACAGCTGAAAATACAGATATATTTTCCGCTGTTACAAAACCCGGTCAAAAAAGGTTAGCTATAAAATATAGCTAAAAAATAGTTAAATATATAGCTGTATCGAGCTGCATTTACAGCTATATCGATGAGTTTTTTTAGCTGTTTTTTATAGTTAAAAATGTACTTAATTTTAAAGTTAATAATTTCGTTATACCGAAAATATTAATAGCTACTTTTTCAACTATATTTTATAGCTATTATAATTGTAATAAAAAAAAAATACTTAAATTTTTAGTGTATTTATACCCGATCAAAAAAGGTTAGCTGTAAAATATAGCTAAAAAAAAAGTTAAATATATAGCTGTATCGTGCTCGTTTTACAGCTGTATCGATGTGTTTTTGAGCTGTTTTTTATAATTAAAAATGTACTTAATTTTAAAGTTAATAATTTCGTTATACCGAAAATATTAATAGCTACTTTTTCAACTATATTTTATAGCTATTATTATAGTTAAAAAAAAATACTTAAATTTTTAGTGTATTTATACCCGATCAAAAAAGGTTAGCTGTAAAATATAGCTAAAAAAAAAGTTAAATATATAGCTGTATCGTGCTCGTTTTACAGCTGTATCGATGTGTTTTTGAGCTGTTTTTTATAATTAAAAATGTACTTAATTTTAAAGTTAATAATTTCGTTATACCGAAAATATTAATAGCTACTTTTTCAACTATATTTTATAGCTATTATTATAGTTAAAAAAACACTTGAATTTTTAGTGTACTAGGTGTTATTTAACTATAATAATAGCTATAAAATATAGTTGAAAAAGTAGCTATTAATATTTTCGGTATAACGAAATTATTAACTATAAAATTAAATGCATTTTTAACTATAAAAAACAGCTAAAAAACACATTGATATAGCTGTAAAACGAGCACGATACAGCTATATATTTAACTATTTTTTCAGCTATATTTTATAGCTAACTTTTTTTGACCAGGATTACAATATATTAATAGCTAGATATTCAACTATACTTTGTAGCTGAAAATAAATGGTTTTTTAGATATCCTTTATAGTTGAAAATGTACCTAAATTTTTAGTTGATAATTTGTTTATTACTCATAGATATTTAGCTGAAAAAACATGAATATTGCTATAATATAAATAAATATAGCTGTATTTTACTTATATTATTAGCTGTTTTTATCGATGTTTTTTTTGACCGAGAACAGCTGAAAATATAACTGTAATTTCAATTGTATTTTTAGCTGTTTTTTAGCTATATTTTTAACAACTTTTTTAGCTGAATATTATTAGAGTAGCTTTCAGATATACTCGAGTTTATTTATATTGTCCTTCTCTACCTTCGCTGTAAATTGATTAACCTATACATACACTAAATCTAAGTAATAACTCGCAGGGGTCGCTAGAGAACACGCGCGCATTTTTTAGTAGCGGTAAGATGGATCAGTCTTATATACAAAGTGTACTCAACTCTCACCACTTGCGGGAGTTGGACACAAATTTCAACGAGTCAAAACAGCTATATTTTAAGCTTAATTTTTAGCTAATTTTTTTAGCTAAACGTTTTTGACGCGTTGAAATTGTGTCCAACTCCCGCAAGTGATGAGAGTTGAGTACACTTTGTATATAAGACCGATCCATCTTACCGTTACTAAAGGATGCGCGCGTGTTTTCTAGCGACCCCTGCGAGTTATTACTTAGATTAAGTGCATGTATAGGTTAATAATCAATTTACAGCAAAGGTAGGAAAGGACAATATAAATAAAGTCGAGTACATCTGAAAGCTACTCTAATAATATTTAGCTAAAAAAAATTGTTAAAAATATAGCTAAAAAACAGCTAAAAATATAATTAAAATTACAGTTATATTTTCAGCTGTTCTCGGTCTAAAAAAAACATCTATAAAAACAGCTAATAATATAAGTAAAATACAGCTATATTTATTTATATTATAGCGATATTCATGTTTTTTCAGCTAAATATCTATGAGTAATAACCAAATTATCAAGTAAAAATTTAGTTATATTTTCAACTATAAAGGATATCTAAAAAACCATTTATTTTCAGCAATAAAGTATAGTTAAATATCTAGCTATTAATATATTGTAATAAATACACTAAAAATTAAATATTTTTTTAACTATAATAATAGCTATAAAATATAGTTGAAAAGATAGCTATTAATATTTTCCGTATAACGAAATTATTAACTATAAAATTAAGTACATTTTTAACTGTCAAAAACAGCTAAAAAACACATTGATATAGCTGTAAAAACAGCTGGATATAGCTATATATTTAACTATTTTTTTAGCTATATTTTACAGCTAACCTTTTTTGACTGGGTATAAATACACTAAAAAATCAAGTGTTTTTTTTAACTATAATAATAGCTATAAAATATAGTTGAAAAAGTAGCTATTAATATTTTCGGTAGATAACGAAATTATTAACTATAAAATTAAGTACATTTTTAACTATAAAAAACAGCTAAAAAAACACATCGATATAGCTGTAAATACAGCTCGATACAGCTATATATTTAACTATTTTTTTAGTTATATTTTATAGCTAACCTTTTTTGACCGGGTTAAGACTCAAAATATTAACTGGATTTTTACCTAAAAAATAACTGGATTTTTACCTAAAAAATCCAGATAAATATAGCTATATTCCAGCTAAATATAGCTGTATTTTTAGCTGCATTTTCAGCTATATTTTTAGCTAATTTTTTTAGCTAAACGCTTTTGACGGGGGAGTAATAAAATAATAAAAACGCTGCCAAGTGCTTCGGCGCAATGCTTTCTCATAGAGCGCATTGAGTTAGAGTATTTTGATTTTATTTTTTTAAATACGATTTTAATATAAATGTCCCTATCCTCTGTATTGAAGGCTGTCTTAATACCTACGAAAACTATATGAATTTTACTCTTTCTTACTTTTGCCATTTGCATAATGTGATTTTATGATGTTCTAAAATTAAAAATGCGTTTATAAAATTAATTTTCCCAAGCTTGTCTTCTTAACACTATAATTTGGAACATTTTCATCGAATAGTTTACAAAAAATACCAAATAATTGAAAAATAAACATTGTCTTAAAATTTTCAAAACGCTTTAACGTTACAACTACGCTAAGAAAACCAGTTTTCAAAAGTTCATTTTATTTAGGCAATCGTGTATAATTTCTATACATAATTTTAAGCTACTTCATCGAGTAGTTTACGTAAAATACCAAAAAATAAGTGAAATTCTATTCAAAATTTACAAAATCCTCTAAAATTGAAACTGGGCTAAGAAAATAAGTTTTTCCAAGCTTGCTTCAATTAGGCAATAACAAATAATTTGTATGAAAATTTTTGAGCAAATCTATCGAATGGCTTTTGTGTAATAGAAAAAAAATTAAAAATGAAAAATTTTTTCAAAATTTTCAAAATGCTCTAAAATTAAATGTGCGCTAAGAAAATTGAAGAAAATTAGTTTTCAAAATTTAATTTTATTTTGACAATCATAAATAATTTCCATACATAATTTGAAGCTCCTTCATCGAGTAGTTTAGGTAAAATATAAAAAAAATTAGAAAAATTTTATTCAAAATTTTCAAAATGCTCTAAAATTAAAACTGCACTGAGAAAATAAGTTTTTCAAAGCTTGTTTTATTTAGGCCATTGCAAATGATTTCCATAAAAATTTTTGAGCAAATCTATCGAATGGTTTTTGTGCAATAGAAAAAAAATGAAAAATAGAGATTTTTTCCAAAATTTTCAAAATGCTCAAAAATTAAAACTACGCTAAGAAAATAAGTGTTCCACAGCTGGTTTTCTTTAGACAATAGCGAATAACTTGCATACAAATTTAGAAGCAAATCTATCGAATGGTTGTCGTAAAATAAAAAATGAATGAAAAAAAAATTTATTTTCTAAATTTTCAAAATGTTCTAAAATTAAAAGTGCGCTAAGAAAATCAGTTGGTAAAAGTTTTTCTTCTTTTGGCAGTCGCAAATAATGTTCATACAAATTTTCAAGAAAATTCTTCGAGTAGTTTACGTAAAATATCGAAAAAATGAAAAATTAAAATTTTTTTAAAATTTTTAAAATGGCTCTAAAAAAAACTAAGCTGAGAAGATCAATTTTCAATAGCTTCCCCCCCAGTTAGACAAAAAAATAAATTGCATGCAAAATTTGAAGTTAATCTATCGAGTAGTTCTCTTGATCTTATTGGTGTACTGAATACATACACACACATACACACACACACACACACACACACACACACACATACATACAGACATTTTCTGGAAACCACTTTTTCCGACTCCCTGAGTCTAAATATGTACAAATTAATGAAAAAATAGAAAAAAATTTTTTTTACCGATACAATTCTTTCTCTATGAGAAAGCAAAAAAATACACTTTATCACATACTATTTAAAAAAATAGATTAATATTGTAATTAAACATTCAAATCATTTAATAATTATAACATTATATCATTTTAATCAATTAATCATTAATTTTCATTAATTATATACCGCATTAAAAATTTTCCTACTGCGAATTGTTCAATCTTTTACGTGTATAAGAAGGCCATTTTGAATTTTGGGAGTTGAGACAAGACTGCTGTTTTAATATTTTTTTTTAACTTGTTTTTTTCTTCTGCTCAGCAATAATGCGGAAAAGCGTGAAAATATTTTAATTAATAATGTGATTTTCTTTCTGTATTTTATAAATATTGCCTTTTTCGTAATACAAGGAATACAAAATTATCATAGTTGGTATGCTATCCGTAGTTGGATCATTGACCTTATATTTAATTTTATTTTTAAAAAGGTTATTTCATATTCAATTGTTTATCGTTATAAAAGTCAAGACATATAGTCTTGAGTAACGACTTTCCACACCACCTTACATTTCAAACTAGTTATTATCATGAATTGCATTCATATATTTAATTTGATTGTATGAATTTTTTAATATTTAAATATAGATTTCAATTTAACTAATATATTTTAACTGTGTGAAATATGGAGGTAACGTTACGGCGCGTTAGATTTTTTGATTAGTGGAAACCCTCGCCAGGAGCCCTAAAAACCACTTTATTTTTTAGATCATATTATATAGATTAGTTATATATTTATAATATAATTTATTTTATGTATTGAATATGAATACAAAAATAGTGATATTATACATTATACAATATATAAGTGAAAAAATAACTTTTTATTAATTAAATGACATTAATGATCAAAGTTACGATAAATTTAAAATTATACAAACATATTTAAATAATAATCTTTTATAAAAATTTTGTTAGTATTATATTTGATATATCATAATGATTATGTCTTAAGATTTATAGGATTATTTGATATAATTCCTTTTTGATATCTTTTTGACTTATTTTTACATTTTTTAAGATATATCTATCTTTGGGGTTTAACCACCTACAGCCTATTTGGCCTAGTAAGTGACACCTCGACCACCTTTGTGTTCCGGTGTTTTCGCGTTCGAAACCATACCTCATTTTCCCTAACTTCGGTAGGTGGTGCTCGATCGTGCAGGCCTACTTAGGCGGGGAGCATCGCTCAACCCATCCTTTTTAGCGCATCGGGAGCTCAACACCTACCCGGCAGAACGGTCCGGCTCAACTTAATAGTGGAACAGTCGCGTTCTGCCTTACCGGCCCTCGAGTGACTTTTCATCGGTTTTTGTTAAAACCGGAAAAAGTCTCTCGGGGGTGGTCCACCGCGGTGTCAGTGAGCTCGGGACATCCTCCACTTTCAATATTTAAATTGAAAAATGGAGGATAAATTCCGACCTCACCGGGATTCGAACCCCGGCCCTCTGCGTGAGAGTCGGATGCTCTAGCCCCTGAGCCACCGCGGCTCTTTTTAAGATATATCAAAATTTGTTGACTTTAATATTAAAAAATAAGTGGAGTAATCATTATTAATATTTCTAAGATCAATAAATCATTATATTATTTTAATTGTTTCAATGTGTATATATATAAAATAAAAGAATTTTGAAATATTAAACTTACTTTGTACAATACTTACTTTTATAATTTTTTAATCTAATATTTTCTTAATAATATTAGCTAATCGTAATAAATATCTAGAATAAATTTGATAATTTTGATTAATATAATATTCTGTTATTGGTTCACATATTCGGATTTTATATTCTATAATTTTATTAACGTAACATTTATAATATTCTGGTTCTTTATTCCAATTGTTGTATTCATCTTTTTCTTCATTCTCGCCAATACATGAATTGATAATATTATTTAATCGAGAAATTTCTGTATCTTCTGAAATATTATCATTTAGGCTTTCCAAATAATATTCATATTCTTCTTCATAATTTAATTGGTTTTCAATTTGATTATTTAAATAATCCATTGTTTGTTGATCAATAACATCATTTACTTCAACATGATTTCCTTCAATTGGATTCCATTCCATCATTTTCGTTTATATTGTTTATTTATATATTTAAATTTTTATTTTTAATTTTTATAGTAATATTGTGATTTTAATATTTATTAATTTTATTATTAGTTTGATAATTAATATAAATGTAACCCGTAAAAAATAAAAATGAAATTATTATATAATTTGTTAAAAATAATTAATGTAGAAATATAACATTTAATACTTATAAATTTTCAAAATTTTATGTTAAATTATAATAAAATTATTTTTCTAATATTTCTTTTTACACTATATTTGGTATAGTATCATTATTTTCTGATTCATTTTGAATAAATATTTTATTTGCATTTTTGCATCGCGAAAGAGCAACGTGTAATTGACCATGAGAAAATAAAGGTTTTTTAATATATATACCAACATTTTTAAAACTTTGTCCTTGAGATTTATTTATAGTTATTGCAAATGCTAGAACAATAGGTAATGGTTTTCTATATAAAATAAACGGTAATGACGATGATTCGTTAGTATTCAATGTTATTCTTGGTATAAACACTTTATTTCCTTCATTATCTTCTGTAATAAATTCAGCTTCTATATTATAATTAAATAATTTAGTTATTTTTAATCGTGTTCCATTACATAATCCATCTTTAATACTTAAATTTTGAATTAGCATTATAATTGCATTTACTTTTAAATTTAATTCATGTGGAGGTAATCCTTCTCTTATATTATTCAACATTTCTATTGGATAATTTAAATGAATATTATCATCTGTTTGATCTACCCCTTTATACATACGTTGCATATTCAATACTATAATAAGTTATTGTTTGATTGTTAATTAATTTTAATATTTTATTATTTAAAATGTTTACTTCTTCATTATGTGTACTTGAAATAACATTTTTAGAAAAACAAGAAATTTCATTAATGTTTTTATAAATTTTATTACAAACGTTATTAGTTTTCCATTTTTTTGGAATAATGAATGGATTAACTTTTCCTTCTCCGATATTTAATAAAAATGAAGAAAAATTGTCGTCATTAGATCTTACATTTTTTTTTCAATTCAAAAATATGAAATAAAGGCCAAAGATTTGAATACTTTATAGTCTCTTCAATAATAGTATTTCTTCTTCCATATTTTAATACTGGTAGAATTTGTCTAAAATCTCCACCTAAAATCATTATTTTCCCACCAAAACTTTTATCATTACGACAAACATCCTTTAAGAGAGGTCATGTATCTCTGTCCTTTTCTAATCAAAGAAATAATTTTTTTACAAAAACTAATAACTTTATCAAAAAATGAAGAGAAACCCGCATCTTGTATCAAAAAAAGCAATATTTTCTTTGATAAGAAAAAATTAATTTTATTGCTTCGTTCTCAAGAAAACCTTGAAAAACCAAATTGTCCACCCTAACCTCTATGATTTAAGTTTTTCGAGGTTTTCTTGAAAACGAAGCAATAAAATTAATTTTTTTTATCAAAGAAAATATTGCTTTTTTTGATACAAGATGCGGCTTTCTCTTCATTTTTTGATAAAGTTATTAGTTTTTGTAAAAAAATCATTTCTTCGATTAGAAAAGAACAGAGATACGTGACCTCCTCTTAATGTTTTGTCTACAATTTCTAAAGCTTTTTTGGGAATCATTGATACTTTGTCCCATATAATTATATCTTTTTGTCTTAATTTTTTTTATCTGAATCAAATTTTAAAAATGCACTTTCAATGTTATTTAAATCTAATGGTAATTTGAAAGTTCTGTGACTCGTTAAACTTTCAAGTATTGAAGCTATACCTGTCCAAGCCATGGATGAAAAATTTTTTTTTACACTCATATAATAATATGTTAATGTTTTGTATAAAAAGGTTTTTCCAGAACCTCCCGGTCCATCTATGAAAAATATTTTTTGTTTATTATTTATTATTTGTTCAAAAATATTTTTTTGATCATGATTTAATTGTTTATACATTTTATTAAATTTTTCTCTACTAAAATCTATAGTTTCATTATTAATTTCTTCATTTGCTTCAACATACGTTTTACTTGGTTCTGGTAAACCAAAATTTTCACATGACATATCTTCTAAATTTAATATTTTATTAATATGTGATAAAGCTTTATTTTCTTCGTTTTCTTTAAAATCTTCTGTAAAAAATTGTTTATATTTGTCCCAAATAATTTTACCTTAAATATTTTCACATAATAAAAAACATGCAAAAAATTTACGTAATTGAATTGGTATGATAACTTGACATGCTTCTTCAAAAATATAATAGATTTGATTTTCATGTTCAATTAAATTCATTGCTAAAGCTGTTTCTTTATAAGTATTATAAGTTATATTTTCATGAGTTCGTAAATCGATATAAGATGTTGCACCTTTTATTCTGTTTAATATTATTTTGAAAAAAAAACGTTCACTATCTTTCAGAGATACTACATTTAATCTACCAATAGCTATGTTTTTTTTATTCTTTGATCGTTTTATCCAAGATTTTGTATTATTATTGAAAATATAATATTGTTGTATATTAACATATTTAATTTTTTAGCAAAATCATCTTTTTTATTTAAATTGAACAATGCAGTTAATGTTGTTTGGTATTTATTTAATGCTGAATGTATATCATTTTCATCGAAAATTATTCTTTGTTGATTTTCTGTGTAAATACTTAATCTTATTACAGAATGACTTCTACCGCGTAATGATAATTCTTGTAATCTCCATGCTGCTTCCATTGGGCTTAAATATCTACTATCTATATATTGAGTTATTTCATCATAAACATCAGCTTTATTATTTTCTTCAATTTTACTTTGCTTTATTTTACAATATGCTTTATCTACTCCTTTATAAATATAATCATAAATAAATTTAATGCTTTGTATTGATACACAAAGTTCAGTATTAATATAAGCAGTATATTTTGCTAATAAAAAACTGTTGTAAGGAATTACCATTGAATTATCAACTTGTATAACTTTTTTTGTATTTTTAAGATTATTGATATGATTTTCACAAATATTATTTTTTCGTTTATACTGTGGATATTTATTTTCTTCAATTTTGGTACATTCAATAAATGGTTTAGGAAAATTTTTTTTACATATATTTTTATTTTTATTATAACAAGGAGATTTATCAGTATGTGGTCCGTGTAGCATATGTTTAAGTACTAATTTTTAATATAACAAAGGTTTAAAGTGTAAGATGGTGTGGAAACTCGTTTAGTTTATAAGGTATAAACAATATTAATTAAGATTAAAGTTATTAATTTTTTTTTCCAGATATATTATGTGATTTATAAATATGACTAATTTTTCTTCGTGTAAATGTTTTAACAATAAATTTTAATTTATTGATTAGTAATATCAAGATACATAACTAATTTTTTTTTAAATCTCTTAATAATTTTATATGATATTAATGTATGAATATTAAAGTATTGCACAATAAAATTTTAGTATCGAAAATATAATTTCGTTTTTCATTAGATACACCATATTATATTAATTAGCATATAATACTGCATAAAACTTATAAACTGTTATATCATTATACGAGTAGGGGGGCCAGTGGGGGGTGACGTGGGGAGCATATGGGGGGCTATGGGGCTGCGTGGGGGTACACGGGGGGCGTGGGTAATACGAAGGGGGTAGGTGGTTATAAAATATCGTAGAACTTCAATTTTACGTTGTTTTGTGGGGGTCCTTAAAAACATTGTGGGGGGCTGTGGGGAAACTGGGGGCGTGGGGGGACTCGGGGGAGGGGCTGCTGAGGCTGAATTATTCCATATAACTATATTATATATATATATATATATATATATATATATATATATATATATATATATATATATATATATATATATATATATATATATATGGGACATTTCACACCAACTGAGAGAGCAAAAAAATAAAAATCGCTGAGACTCTGAGAAATTATTCTTTTAGTTACCCAAAGTATGTGAAAAAATTTTTAAGGATCTAAATTAAAAAGATCAAGATTTACAGGACCTTGAAGTTTAAAAATCTTTCAAGATTTTTGGAAAAGTCCCAAATTCATAATTTTTTTTCTGGAAATCCTGATGTTTTAGAGAAAAATCCAAAAGAACACTTCTTGTTGTAAATGAAGAGAAGAGTTAGCATGATTTGTTTCAGACCTAAGTTTTGCAGTTTTCTGATTGGTTCTTATACGTATGACATGAAAATTGAAATTTTTTATTTTTGCCTCTCAAGAAATTGGCTATCGAGGGCTTATTTTCTTCTATATACAGTGGGGTCCAATAAAAAAGAGCCACCCTTGAGAAAAAAAGTACCAATTGAAAAATTGTGTATCTCAACAAATAAGGGTCGTACAGAACTCCACGACCACTCATTTTAAACGCATTTGTAAGGACTTTTTAATGGTGTATTGGCAATTTAATTTTAAGTACTTGTCTAGGAAATATTACGACTTAAAAATAGAAAAAAAAATTTTTTTATTCGCCTGTGTTTAAATTCAAATCATTTTTCGGAAAATGATGGTAGAAAAATTTTACACGGCTAGTTTTAAAGGTATTTTGCTTAACTTGAAATTTATATCCCAGTTTTTTTCTAGGTTCGAAATTGACCGAGACTTAGCGATTTTTGTTCAAAAAAAGGGTCTTTTTTATTTTTCCGATATCTGCTTAATGAGATGAGATATAGAAAAATGCCAAATAAAAAAAAATGTATTTTTGTATGTAGGATAACCTTAAATTTTCTCAAAATTTTTCGTGCATTTTAATTTTTTTGATGTTGTTGCGGTACTCTTATAAGAGTATGGTATACATGTATATGAGAATACCGCAACAATATCAAAAAAATTCAAATGCACAAAAAATTTCGAAAAAATTTGCGGTTGTTCTACACACAAAAATGCACTTTTTTTTTATTTGGCATTTTTATATATCTCCTCTCATTAAGCAGATATCGGAAAAATAAAAAAGACCCGCATTTTGAACAAAAATCGCTAGATCTCGGTCAACTTTAAACCGAGAAAAAAAAACTAAAATATAAATTTTAAGTTAAGCAGAATATTTTTAAAACTAGCCGTGTAAAATTTTTCTAGCATCATTTTCCGAAAAATGATTTGAATTTAAACACAGGCAAATAAAAAAATTTTTTTTTTCTATTTTTAAGTCGTAATATTTCCTAGACAAGTACTCAAAACTAAATTGCCAATACACTATTAGAAAGTCTTTACAAATGCGTTTAAAATGTGTGGTCGTAGAGTTCTGTACGACCCTTATTTGTTGAGATACAAAATTTTTAAATTAGTACTTTTTTTTCAAGGGTGGCTCTTTTTTATTGGACCCCACTGTATGTACATGTGTGTATGTGTATGTGTGTATGTGTATGTATGTGTATGTATGTGTACGTGTATGTATTTGTATGTGTGTATGTTAAAGGTGCACGTGTGTATGTGTATGGACGTATGTGACAATAATGCAAAAGCAATAATTAATTCTTCACTTTAATATAATGAAATAGCAATATATGTATAAGTAGTAATGTTATTACAGAGACGTAGAGACGAAAACTGTGAAACGGAGACGGAGACATAGACATAGACATAAACGAACTTTATTTGGCCTTGGGGTAAACACCCTGTCTGGCACAATAAGAAAATACAACGACGAATAACAATAATAATAATTTTCAAAATTTATATTTCAAATCAATTAACAATAAAAGCGAAAAATAATAGTAAGAATAGTGTAGATTTATCAAGTGAGTATTGTATGCTCGTAAAGTTTTTAAAGTTTTTAAATTCAAGTGTTTAAAGGTAACTAACATAAGTTTTAATTCTGGTTAAAATTAAAATTAAGTAATTTAAGTAATTTCAAACAGAAGTATATTAGGACAAAAATGCGTATATTTAGTAAATCACAAGACGCTATGCCATTAATAGTGACCAGCTGATAAGATCAGCCAGCACCCATCTCATGCTGCCACGATTCACACTCACTCAATAGAAGTCTTTCATACAAATAACGTTTAAAAGTGAGAAAATCTTCAGAAGTAAAAGACTCCAATGAAGAGAGTTCTTTGTTGAAGTAGTCAGCCGCAGAATAGACAAAAGAATGCTGCATAGCAGCCGTGCGAACGTTAGGACAAATAAATAGTCTTGGTGGTAACCTAGCAGAGGAACGCACAGACGCATTAATGTGTTGCCTTACGAACCTAGTGGCTAAGTATGATGGGTTACCATGAGCAAGCACGTTGAATGCCAAGGAGATTTTCAAGTATAGGCGTCTATTTTGAACCGAAAGCCAACGATATTGAAGGCGGAAAGGCGTCACTCTGTTACGGCTGCCTATGTGGCCATGAACAAAACGAATGCAAGCATTAAAGGCTCTATGCAGACGCAAGTTTAGTGTTTGTGGAATATCATTATAAGTGACTGCTGCATAATCAAAATGCGGAAAAATAAGGGACTCGACGAGCTGTTTCCTAGTATCCTGAGACAAAGCATGTTTATAAAATTTCAGCGACCGTAAAGTAGCATGTACCTTACGAATCGTCGCAGAGACTTGCTTATTCCAGTCAAGAGTGGAAGATATCCATAAACCAAGATTTTTCACTACCGAAGAATAGGGAACAATGATATCACCAACCAGAATATCAGGAGCAGGATTATCCTTCAATCGAGAGATATACTGTTCACTGCCAATGATTATGGCTCGTGTTTTTCCCGCATTCAGCAACAAATCATTATCATTTGCCCACTTTACCACAGAAGCAATCTCATGATTAATAAGATTTACCTCATCTACCAGATTTACCGGTGGGAAGGACTTATAAATCTGCAAAGAGTATATGTCTAGATGAAGACAACACATCAGAGATGTCATTTATATAAACCAAGAACAATTGTGGCTCCAGGACACTACCCTGAGGAACACCAGCCGATACAGACGACCATTCAGAAGTATTATTCAAGTTATCCATCACAGAATAAGATCTATCGGATAAGTAGGAGGCAAACCATCTAATGACAGTATCAGAGCAGTTCTTAGAACGTAGCTTGACAAGCAGATCAACACGAGGAACTCTATCAAACGCCTTAAAGAAGTCAAAGAGAAGTAGCAAAGTAACCATACGGCGATCGATAGCAATCCTACAATCATCCAACAAGTGTAATAGGGCTGTTTGAGTACTATGACCCTTTCTAAACCCAGTTTGATAAGTATTAAGCAAAAGATTTGACTCCAGATGAGCTGAAAACTGGGTGTGTACCACCCTTTCCAAAACTTTAGAGATCTCACATAGTTTGGCAATAGGACGAGTCTGAGTTGGGCTGTCGATCTTAATCTGCTTAGACAATGGTAATAGGAACGCTCTTTTCCAAGCTGTCGAGAAATACCCATGAACAAGAGAGTCATTTATAATAGAGGTTAAACCATCAGCTATGGAATTGTCCACATGCTTAAGCATTTCAGCAGAAATAGAATCAGGACCAACAGCTTTAGAGCCAGCTGAACGCAGAATATTTACTACAATGTTTGAGCTAGTTGGAGTAAAATCAAAGACTGGAATATCTGATCTAAGAGGCGTGGAGAGAACACGGTCAATGTCAGCATTAGTCAGAGCAGGGCTAATAGATGAAACCTATGTGTAATGCTTTAAGAGCGTCGATGAAGAAAAATATTTAAGAGGAGACGGCAGAGTATTTGAAGCAAGTCCTAACTTGCGAAGTTCAGACCATTTATTTTTGGCCGAAGGAGCAGATAAAAGGTTGTTAGCTATATAATCATCTTTTGATTTAGAGAGAGAGTTAGAGACTTCAATTCGTAACTGTTTAAAACGAGCATAGTCATCTGCCAAACCAGTTCTCCGAGCCAAGCGATAGTAGTTATCACGACGTTTCATAAGTAAGCGTGAATCATGAGAAACCCATGGTTTCCGCTTAGGTAAAATTTTAACAACTCTAACAGGAGCAAATTTATCGAAGACCTTAACAAAACTAGAGGTAAAATTAGTAACCTTAGCATCAATAAAGTGGCCACTCGATTTAGCCAGACTGAGGTAGACAGACGGAGACAGAAAACGGAGAGACAGAGTTGAAGAGACGGTGACGGAAAGACAGTGATGGAGAGACGGAAACGGAGAGACGGAGAGACAGAGACGAAGGGACGGATTTGATGAGACGGAGACGGGGAGATGGAGAGATGAAATCGGAGAAACGGAGACAGAGAGACGGAGATACAGAGACGGAGACATGGAGTTGGAGAGACGGAGATGGAGAGACGATGACGGAGACCGAGTGGTGGATATTGTATATGTGTATATATGTGTATGTGTATGTGTGCATGTGTATGTGTGTATGTGTGTATGTGTGTATGTGTATGTGTGTGTATGTGTGTATGTGTATGTGTGTGTACATGTGTATGTGTACGTTAAAGGTGAACGTGTGTATGTGTATGTTAAAGACGCACGTGTGTATGGGTATGTCTGTATGAGACTATAATGCAAAAGATATTCATGTAAGAAAAAAAATTCATAATTCTTCACTTTAGTATAATAGTAGTAATAGTAATAATTTGAATTAATTATTTTATTATCAGGAGGTCACGTATCTCTGTCCTTTTCTAATCAAAGAATTGAGTTTTTTACAGAAACTAGTAAGCTTAGCAAAAAATGAAGAGAAAGCCGCATCTTGTATTAAAAAAAAAGCAATATTTTCTTTGATAAGAAAAAATTAATTTTATTGCTTCGTTTTCAAGAAAACCTTGAAAAACTTGAATCGTAGAGGTTAGGGTGGACAATTTGGTTTTTCAAGGTTTTCTTGACAACGAAGCAATAAAATTAATTTTTTCTTATTAAAGAAAATATTGCTTTTTTTGATACGAGATGAGGATTTCTCTTCATTTTTTGCAAAAGTTATTAGTTTCTCCAAAAAGTCAATTCTTTGATTAGAAAAGGACAGAGATACGTGACCTCCTCTCAAGTACATATTCTTCCAGTAACAAAGACAAAATTTTTCTATTAAAATGGGTCTAATCTAAATATATTTTCGAATGACATGATAATACGATTTTATTTTAAGAGATATATAAGTACCTATTGCATAAGTTTGTGATTCCATATACTGGTAAGGGTAGTTAATTTAAAGTTTAATTAAATAGAAGTTGTTACTTTTCATAAAATATTCATTGATGCATACATTTCAATTCTAATTTATTAAAATTATAAAAATTATAGTGTAAAGAATAGCTTTTAGAATTATTGATCGCGTCGTACGCCTACATGTATACCTCGGTATTTAAGAGATATATAGAAATATATTGATAATGAAAAATTTTATAGATTCAATAATTTAACTGAATAATAAATAATTTATTAATGCTACAGACATCAATGAGATCCTAGTACTTGATATCTTATACTTATTATTGATGCATAATATTTTATATTGAAATGACGATTGTATTTTTTAAGTAATGTTGAATCATATGGTACTAACATTGAGTTATTAAGTTTTATTTGCTGTTCATCAATTTTTTTATTACAATAATAGTGTTTTGATTTACTAAATGACGAAAGTTCAGACGCAATTTTCCCAACAGCATTTTTAAATTCTTCAACGATCAACGGTCTACCTTCACATAGATTACAATTTAAAAAAGAAGCTAAAGTAATGCTTCTAAGAAATGTTAATTTAAATAAAGGACTTTGTAATGCAACCCGATTAAAGAAAATAGATCAATCTACTACTATTGCACAAATTATAACAGGAAGTAAGAAGGGAGCACCATATTCTTACCACGTATGACCTCAACAGCAAATGATGAACTGCCATTCCAAATGACCAGAAAACAATTTCCTGTAAGACTTGCTTATGCAATGACTATTAATAAGTGGCAAGGACCATCATTAAAAAAAGTAAGAGTGTATTTACCAACACCAATTTTCAGTCATGAGCAGTTATACGTGGCACTTTCAAGGACAACTAATAAAAAAGAATCGTTAAAAATGAAATGGTCTATACTAAAAACATCGTTTACAAAAAAATATTATAAAACCACAATACAAAAATTAAATATAATAAATAAGAAAATAAAATCAAACATTTTAAACTCTAATAATGGTTTACCATAGTTATCTATGTTTCTGCGTTACCGTTGCCGTTGCGTTGATCAGAAGATTCTTTTTTTGGCTGACTGTATCAGTTGTGTCCAAAACATATTTGAAACTCTAATATAATATTAAATATGAAAAAATTAAAAATTTTGAAGTAGTGTTTAAAGCTGTGTGATTAAAAATCTCGGCTGCTATTTTTAGTTCTGTGCCATTGAAAAGACACGATTGCTTTTTCAAATACTTTGTGGCTAAATAAACATGGCTGCTATTGTAAGTGCAGTGCTGGGGAGAAACACTCAAACTACTGTAAGCACTGTGTAATTAGAAATTCGCAACTGCTATTTAGAGCTCTATCCGGTTTAAAAAACGCGGCTGTTATTTTAAGAGCTCAAGATAAAAAACGCAACAACTATTGTAAGCTCTGTGTAATTGAAAATTTGCGTCAGCTATTTTGAGCACTGTATGGTTAAAAAAACGTGGCTGCTATTGTAAGTGCTATATAATTAAGAATTCATGAATGCTATTTTGAGCGCTATGTCGTTACAAATACGCGGATGCCTTATCAAGCACTGTGTGGTTAAAAAAACGTGGCTGCTATTGTAAGCGTTGTGTAATTAAGAATTCACGGTTGCTATTTTCAGCGCTGAGACAAAGAGAAAAAGACGGAAGAATGGAGACAAAGAGACAGAGACGGAGAAACGGAAACGGAGAGATGGAGACGGAGGGACGAAGACGGAGACAGAGAGACAGAGACGGAGGGAAGGAGACAGAAAAACGAAGACGAAGGAAAGAAGACAAAAAACGGAGGCGGCGAGACGAAGGCAGACAGACCGAGAGACAGAGATGGAGAGACAGAGACGAAAAGACGTAGACGGAGTGATAGTGACGGAGCGACGGAGACGGAAAAACGGAGACGGAGAGACTAAGACAGACAGACGGAGCCGGAAAAACCGAGACTTACAGACGGAGACGGAGAGGGAGAGGGAGACGGAGATACGGAGAGATGAAGACGGAAAGACGGGGACGAAGAAACGGGGACAGAGAGTCGAAGACAGATAGACGGAGATGGAGAAACGAAGATGAAGAGACAGAGACGGTTCTGGAGACGAAAACAGACAAACAGAGACTAACAGACGAAGACAGAAAAATGGAGACGGAGAGATGGAGATGTAGGGACGGAGAGATGGAGATGTAGGGACGGAGAGACTGAGACAGACGGACGGAGACGGATAGACGGAGGTTCGGAGACGGAGAGACAGAGGGACGAAGACGGAAAAACAGAGACGAAAATGAAGAAACGGAGACGGAAAGACGAAGATGGAGAGGGAGACGGAGAGAGGGAGAGTTGGAGACCAAGAGACGGAGAGAGGGAGAGTCGGAGACGGAAAGATGGAAACGGACAGACGGAGATGGAGAGACGGAGACAAAGAAACGGTGACGGAGAGACGGTGACGGAAAGACGGTGACGGAGAAACGGAGACGGTAATAGAGGGACGAAGACGGAGAGAAGGTGTCGGAGAGACGGAAAGACGGAGTCAGAGGGATGAAAAGATGGAGAAACGGAGACAGATAGATGGAAACGGAGAGATGAAGAAACGGAGACAGATAGATGTAAACGGAGAGACGGAGAGACGAATTGTGTATGTGTTATAACCTCTTACCACCCTCATGCTGAAAAAAGAGCACAAAGTGCTCATGTATAAAGAAAAGGATAAAAAGGAAAGGTTCTTTTTAAGCTAGACTCGTTTTTGGTGTAGACGCCATGCTACAACCAGTCCGGGATCTCTATGCTTATATGTTTGTACTAATAAATGCCTCTTATAAGCCACGATACTCTAATTTTGATTTGTTAAGATTTAACTACTTATTAATGGCCAATAACACTACATATAAATAAATTTCAATTAGTACGCGTGATTTGAATTTAAGTACTCCAACGTACATTCACCAAGAGACACTTAATTGAATATAATATTTAATTAAATTCTTACTAATCGTAAGATAAATTAATGTTGATTAAGATTTCACACACTTAATAAATTCACAAAAGAAATATACGTGAATTTAATATTTAATCAATTTTACTAAATTTAGCTTTAATTTTTAATTTAAATAGTATTTCGTTATTGCTGCTACCGGTACAGGGCTGGTGTTTATCCAGCCCCTCGCGGACCTGCAGAATAATCGAAAATAAGAACAATAGCAACAAGTATTTATTTTAAGTCTTACTTTATTAAGAGAGAGCTGGCCAAAGAGTGCCGTACAAAGATTCGGCTTCGATCTGGTTAAGCGTCGATCAAGCCGCCGCGGCCGCAATCCTCTCCTACTACTAAGTAGAAGGGATACATTTACATATCTTACATTATACTATTACAGGTGCGCTTGGATGTGTGCTTGCGTACGTCACTTTATAGGCGTGTATCGGCGCACATCCAAGCGCGTACATACATTCTTATTAATATCCATATCGCGCGCTGATATATTTTCTAATTGCTACGTCGCGCCGACGCACAAGATAAAGATAGACTTTTAACGCGATGATTCGAATTCAAGAGAGAATAAGATTATTGTTAATTATCTTTTATTTCATTCTTTTTTCTTACTTATTCTCTCTCAAATTCTCTTTCAATTCTTCATATTATAAATATAATATAAGTGAGGTCACAGTGTGTATGTGTATATGAGTAAGTGTATGTGTATGGATATGTGTATATGAATGTATGTGTATGCATGTATGCGGTTATGTGTTTGTATGTATGTGTATGTGTATGTTGAAGATGCACGTGTGTATGTGTATGTATGTATGTGATAATCATGCAAAAGATATTTACGTGAGAAAAAAAAGTCTTAATTCTTCACATTAATATAATGTAGTAATTTATTGAATAATTCATTAAAATTTCTAATTAGAGTTAATTTTCTTTTGTTTTGTTATCGTTTATAATTGTTAAGAATTTTCTCTGTTTTTTTATAAAGAAATCGTTTGAGCAGTTTAACTTTATTAAGGGCCAAAAGAGACCTTAAAGTAGGGAATTAAACAATTTATGTTTTTTCATAAAAAAAAATTTTCTTATCCCTTTTTTTTGTTTAACGTATACAAAGAAATTCTTTGTTATTCTTTATAACTATCTAGCTAGTATATTAGTCACCAGTCAGTTACAGGTATTAAAAAAAAACTCATCTCTATTTTCCTTCTTTTCTTTGATAGCTAATTTAACTCGAGAGAATTTTTTTGTATTTATTACATTCTTGCTTTTTTTTTTGTTTTATCGTTTTAAAATTTTTTTGCACAACTTGATTAGAGGAACAGAAACTGAATGAAATCTTGTCTTTTGAAAAATGTAGATTTCTACAGTTAGTTATAATTTAGTTGAGAGGTGATTTCCTGTTTATTCCCTTCTTCCACTCAAGTTGTTTTTTTTTTCTTTTATTTTTAAACTTTTTAATCTCTTTTCATTTTTTTGAGAGTTATGATTATCTCTATCCATTCAATGATGAATGAGATAAGAGAAAAAAATTCTTTCATTCCTTATTAATTGAAATAAAAGATTTAAGTCACGTTTATGACAAGCTAGTTCTAGATTAGTCACCAGCTAGTCATATAGACTCGAATTTTTACTTCCTATTTTTTCTTTTTACTTGATTTTCTCAAAAAATATATTTCCTTTTTCTTTTTTTTACAATAGAAACAAATGATTCTAATCGCGTTCACAACTATCTGGCTATGTATAAGTCACCAGATAGTTTTAATTGATTATGATTATGTTTGAGCGATTATGTTAGTGTAGGGAGTTTTTACGTATTTTTTGCCTCCTTGGCCGATGTATTTTCTTGCCCAAGGTTGCTCCTTTCCAACATAATCTTGACTTTATTTATTTTTCCTACCATGGCTTCAGCGAAGTTGATGATGAATCCGACCCATTTATCCATTCTTTTGTCCATAGCATCTATTACTTTTTCGATGCGTTGTATTTCTGACGTTGTTTGCTTCCTTGAATTTATTATTTTATCTGCCTTTCCTTTTATTTCATGAAGCTTATTCTTCAGATGGTTCTTCATTTAATCGTTCTCATATCGGAATTTGTCCACATTTTCATTAAATGCCTCTAATTTCTTTTCCAATCCATTAATCCTTTTGACCTGGAACTCCAGTTCCTTCACGATGGTTTTTTATTTTGCCACAGATTCTTTTATAAAGACTGCGACCCTTTGTTGCTCTACCATTTGTGGCATCACTTGGTGGATGTAAATCCTTTTCTTTTTATAAGAAGGGGTTGCTCCACTGCCTTCTTATTATTTTTTTCATGCGAAGAAAATGTTTCTTCTCCCTTTTTCTATATTATTGGCATTCCGGCCGGATCGACATTATAAAGGTTCTACACTCTTTTTTTTTTATTAATTATAAATAATAATGGTTAAATGCCAATATTAATAGCTACAAGAAAAGGTCGGCAAATGATTGAACAGATTTTTTATGATAAAAAAATATGCTCTATATTCTGTGAGAAAGATCATTCATTAAGTTGACGATGGTTGGTAATGAATGAGTTCACACAACTTAGTCGCTCTGCTTCGGTTGTGCGTGCTGGCACTTTCTCTTAAGAGCGAGAGAGCGTGAGGTTTTGCTTTAATCAATCCACAGACCGTACTGACTGCCTTTAATCTTTACGCTCCCAGCTCTCTTAAGACAATGCTTCCCACCGTAGTTTACCGTCGCGCGAATCTCCCACATATACATCTATTTATTTTATAATCTTCTCTCACTTTTTCTTCTTTTAATTCTATCTTTCTCCTCTCTTCTTTCTACCTCCCGCTGGTTCAATTGGTCCTATTGAGAGAGTAAATCTTTTATACTCAGTATCAGTAAAGGTGAGGTTACGTGTATGTAAGTGTGTGTGATGTACGAATTTATATTAGTTTTATGTTAATTGATTCTAGTGGGGATGTTGTGCTCTGTGTGTATGTGTGTACGTGTGACAGTGCACTGCATCTCTTTACGATTAGTTAGCTTTGCTATTCTTGCTTTCTTTTCTTTTAATTCATTCTCTTCAAAAAAGTTGTTAAATTAATTAATATTTTCTTAAAAGTTAACAAAGTTAACATTAATTAATATTTTCTTAAAAGTTAACAAAGTTAACATTAATTAATATTTTCTTAAAAGTTAACAAAGTTAACATCAATTAATCCTTTCATACATATAGATATAATTTTTAAATTGGAATAATTGAACTAATTATTTATTTAAATTTTACTTTTTACTAATTTTATTTTATTATTATTTACTTAAAGATGCAGCTATGCACATCACAATATATATGAGCCATTTCAATACTTTTTCTAAAAAGTGTTCGCAGTGGGTCTCCAGAATTTTTCATTGACCATGACATCTTTTTGTACTATAAAACTTAGGAACCCATGCCAAATTTCAGGCTTCTAGACCCAATAGATGCCGAGAAATGGCTATACAAAGTCCAAAAATGGGCCCTTTTTTGGCTGTTTTTCTCTAGTTTTCGAATACTCCTCATTAATCCAATATTGCTTCAAACTAAACTCACAATACGTCGTTTTCTTCATTTTGAACTAAACTTTCAAGAAATCATTAGTACATTTAGATTTATGGAAAGGGCTTTGCTACATAACCTTAAAGACAACGGGCGTTTTTTTGACTTTTTTCTACTTTTCATCCTTCCACAACATCACGAATTTTTAATATTTTTACAATCAACAAATGGCGTTAAATTTCTCTTAAAAAGACCTTTAATTTAACACTTTAAACGTCTAAAAGAATCAAAGTCGATTTTACAATGTAGGATAGCCAACGATAACTTAAACATATAATAAGAACTTCAGAAATGATATGAAGAAGAAATTGCAATATAGTTTTTAGCCTTCCTAAACGTTCTTGAAGTTTGTTACTCGAAATATTTTTTTTCGAACAAGTTTCTCACAGAACATTTTTTAAATATTCCTATAACGTAAGTTTTTCACATGCATAACGAACATCTCCATAGTATATTTTTTAGTATACAATGAATGTATGAAACTAAAAATTGAAAACATAAAAAGATATTTTTTGTGCATGTAAAAAAATATAAGAATTCATTTAGAAAGTCAATTTAGGAGGATACCCTATGCTCGTATGTATAGAACGCTATACATACGAGCATATAGCATTGTAAATGTCTAAAAAAAGCAATAATTAATTAGGCCATCCTACATCGTAAAATCGACTTTAATTCCTTTAAACGTTTAAAATGCTAAATTCAAGGTCTTTTTAAGAGAAATCCAACGCCATTTGTTGATTGTAAAAATATTAAAAATTCGTGATGTTATAGAAGGATGAAAAGTAGAAAAAAATAAAAAAAAACGCCTGTTGTCTTTAAGAATATGTAGCAAAGCCCTTCCCATAAATCTAAATGTGCTAATAATTTCTTAAAAGTTCAGTTCAAAACGAAGAAAACGACGCATTGTGAGTTCATTTTGGTGCAATATAGGAATAATGAGGAGTATTCAGAAACTAAAGAAAATTAGCCAAAAAAGGGTCCATTTTTGGACTTTGTATAGCCATTTATCGGCATCGATTGGGTCTAGAAGGCTGAAATTTGGCATGGGTTCCTAATTTTCATAGTACAAAAAGATGTCATGGTCAATGGAAAATTCTGGAGACCCACTGCGAACACTTTTTAGAAAAAGTATTAAAATGGCTCATATATATATGTATATATATATATATATATATATATATATATATATATTTACTAATTTTGTATTTGAAATAGTAATAAAATAAAGGTTTTATTTACCTGCTTTTAAAAATTATAATATTATATGAATATGTATTTAATTATTTAGAAAAGTTTGTTGTAAATAAAACATAAATATTATTATTTTCAGTTATTTCTAATGATTGCATTATTTACAATTATTTATAGTTATTCACAGATATTTACAGTATTAACATTTAAAAACTGTTAACGGTATCAGGACGGATTTTAAACCTGAAAAAAAATTCAATTATAGTCATAATTTTTTTTTCTAATGATATTAATTAATAAAAATTCTTTACACCCCAAACATATATTAAATATACTTTGATCCATTAAGAATATTAAAAACATCATCCAATGTTTTTTGTTACACATATATATATATGTATAATCGCCGAAAATGACCATTTTTAATTTTACAAATTTTATAATAAGTTTTTATCTTATTACAATTAATTTAAAGCATTTTTCATAATTTCTTAAATTTTTCAGCTTTTCAAAGTAAAAATACACTAAATTAAACTAATTAATATAAAAGCAATTGCATTGTGAATATTTTTGGAAAAAGTTCATTTAAAATAAACAAAAATTTTAAAAAGATCATCAATTTTGAAAAATGGGTTTGACTGAGAATTAATTGTTAAAGAACAAGCATCGTATAGTGGAATTGCTTCCATGTTAACTGATATTCATATATTAGGATTCAATAATATTTCAAATCGGTGCACCTCATTAATTATGAAAACAACTTTGCTGATTAATAAACCGCAATATAGTAATTTAGTACCGACTAATGGAGAAGTATTGTTTTTCAGAAAATTTGAAAAAAGTCACTAGATTTGTGTGTATTATAATGGCCGATTCCATTTCAAATCGAACAGTCAGTATACACTTAAGTCACCAATTACTGCACTAATGGAGTATGTTATTCTACCCTAAAAATAAGGCTATACGTATTTTTCTATTTTGCTGAAATATCAAAATTGCATCAGATATGCACTTTTGAAAATTGCATACAAAAACTAAATGTTAAAACTGAAAATGTTGAGAATAACTTTAGAGGGCTATCGTTTTACCAATTTTGAATGAATTTTGGGAAACCTTATTTTGTTTTATTATGTTTTAAGCCCTCTTTAATTCAGTGCAAGAAATTTCAAAAAAGACTAAAAAATGACTAAGATATGTGCATTTTACCAAAAAATGCACTTTTTATGCACATGCATTTTTCTCGAAAAACCCATTTTTTTTTTGCTGAAATTTTTTGTGCTCATAGAGGACCAAATTACCTATCTAATGGTACTTGGTTGACCCCGTACTTATTTGTTTGAAGCGAGAAAAAGAATTCACAAATTTTATTGGTGAAAAATTTTTGTATATACGTTCGGAAATTTTAAGCAATGTAGATTTAAACACTATCCTTCTTTTAGCATTACCCAGGAACAACGACGTGGACGTAGAAGGTTTCTGTTCCCTTCGGGGTGCTTTTTTAAAGTGAGTTCCCCTTGCCTCTCACTGTTGGGATGCGTCAAAAATATAATTATAAATAATTACTTTTTTTCATTTTTGCACTTCTTATTTTTAGTTCTAAGTGTAGCCTTACGACGTTTGACTTTTTTTTTCTTGTCTTTCACTTTAGTCAGTGCATGTATAGCTGTTCTGCCAACAAATATATGCGATTTCAATTTCGCAAGTTGTTTTAACCACATATGACTTTTTTGAATCCCATTATATTTGGGAACTGTACTCCATTCAATATTTTTTTCTTCTCTAAATTTTTCAATCTCATTTATTGGTAATAATATGATTTTGATTGCACTGGTGTACTTTTGAACCAAATTTATAAAATCGTCAACATTTTGTATCGATTCTTCATGAACTCTTTTTAAGTTATGTGAAGTAGCATAATGCTTTAGAGGCCCACCTATTCCATCAACGGCTCGTTTCCCATGACCAGTCGCAGAAAATAACCATTTTATTTGATAAGAAAAATGTTTGAATTCATGTAGCTGAAAACGATTTTTAAATTGGCTTGCAGCTCCATCTGATATAATAGTGACTTTAGTAACTAAATCATTATTCATAAGATCGATAATTTTATTTATTGCTAATAACGCATATGCAGTATCATGCTTTTTGTCGTCACTAACGATCGCAAAGCTTTGCGTTATCTCTCCTTGGTAACAGACTGCAGTAAAAATAGAAATTTAGTTATTTACCCAATGATTTCCTTGAACCGCTTTATTATTTATTACAGACCAATTTTCTGCAAAATCAGCATGGATAATTAACTTAGTAGGATCAGCTTCTTCTTTTTCTTTTTTTAAAGCTTCATGTTGAATATTTTTTATGTATACGTGAGTACTTGCTTTTAGTGCGCAGATTGAAAATTTTTCTTTAAAAACTGATAAGCTTACTGTTTGTTTGATAAGATTACCATTATTCCACAAAGCAAACGTAATTTCATCTTCACAATTTTCTTTCAGTTTTAACAATTTTAATGTGATACCCTCACTACCGGGGCAATAATTGCATTCTTGCAAGAAACACGAATCAGATGGTTTAGAACACAACATTGCGTTAGTTATTTCTAAACAAATTAAATCTAATTCAGAATTATTATCGCCTCTAAAACGAATTAAACTTGTAAGAAACAGTTCAAAATTTTCGCAATGTACACAAAGACAAGTTTCCTTCACAGGGCTTGTTAAGACGAAAATTGGTCTTAGACTATAGAATTTCGATTTTCCTATTTGTAAGTTTGGATTTTCTTGTCTTAATTGACTATATGTTTCTTTTAAGCTTCGAGTAAGAAACCGTTCAACTTTTTTAGTTTTTGTATTATTAACTTTAACAGTAACAACATCAGATTTATTTGGACTTTGTCTACTACAATTAAAATCATCATTTAAAAAATATTCCATAGCGATATTTTTTGTACTTTCATCAATAGGATGACCAGTATATGAATCTGGCTCCGAATAAACTCCTTTATTTTTCACGAGATTTCTTGATTTATTCATCATATACTCGCTTATATTCGGGAATAGTGAGCAAATTTTTATTTTGCTTAATTTTGAAGGTAGTAGAGTTAGAAGTTTTATTTTCTCCGAGACAGAAGAACATTTTTCTAAAGCCGATTAAAAATTTTCTACAAATTCGTTCCAATAGTTTTCAGTCGAACTTTTGTCCGATTCTATTGATTCAACTGAAATGCCATACGCATCTTCTAATTTACTCCCGACAGTAGCAGAAAAAGCTGAAATTAAAGATTTTTTCTTTTTAGATACGTAATTTTTTGTTAAATTTTTATGTATTGCAGTTTTTCTTTTTAGCGGCGAGACGCATTGAGGTAAAATTGTATTAATACTCTCGTTTAGTTCCTGTATTTGTTCGGGTGTCTTGGGGATAAAATCATCATGTTTTTCGCTAAAAAGTTTAGTGATTTCATTTTCAGATGTAGATTCAAGATCACTTAAAATCATTTTTGATATGCGTTCATGGCAATTTTTGCATACATTAGTAGAGGGCAGTATCTTTAAATCTGGATAAAGCTGTGCCAAATTAATGGCCAAATCTTCCAACGGTCTAAAACGTAAATTTCTGCTTTTATAAACTACCTTCTTATGCATTTGAAAAAAATTGGGCCATGGAATTCTTGTAGAAGAGTGAATTTCGGACATCGTAATTGCAGAGTTTTGTTTACTTTTTCACAAGTCCGAAAATTACCTTTCAAAGCAGACGTAAGGATAACTAGCTTGTATATGACAATTCTAATATGCTGTTTTGGTTACGCGAGGTATTTGTCCGCGAATGAGCCTCCTATTGTCTGTACATCGAAACATACATAATATAGATATACACGAATAGAATTATTATTTTCCATTTTTTAATATTTATTTTTATATTACGAATTTTTATATATATATATATATATATATCACAATTGATGATATATACATACATACAAAAGTAAACAAATAATGAGCGGAGCATGCGACAGCGTTGGAATGAACATTGCTTAAGACTTTCGAACGTATATTCAAAAATTTTTTACCAATAAAATTTGTGAATTTTTTTTCTCGCTTTAAACAAATAAGTAGGGGATCAACCAAGTACCATTAGATAGGTAATTTGGTCCTCTATGAGCACAAAACATTTCAGCAAAAAAAAAAATGGGTTTTTCGAGAAAAATGCATGTGCATAAAAAGTGCATTTTTTGGTAAAATGCACATATCTTAGTCATTTTTTAGTCTTTTTTGAAATTTCTTGCACTGAATTAAAGAGGGCTTAAAACATAATAAAACAAAATAAGGTTTACCAAAATTCATTGAAAATTGGTAAAACGATAACCCTCTAAAGTTACTCTCAACATTTTCAGTTTTAACATTTAGTTTTTGTATGCAATTTTCAAAAGTGCATATCTGATGCAATTTTGATATTTCAGCAAAATAGAAAAATACGTATAGCCTTATTTTTAGGGTAGAATAACATACTCCATTAGCGCAGTAATTGGTGACTTGAGTGTATACTGACTGTTCGATTTGAAATGGAATCAGCCAATAATAAAATATTCAAGTATATTACAGTTCAAATCTTGAATATATCGACAAAATTAAGAGAAAATTTATCTATACAGATTATTTCCAAGCAAATCAGAATTAAGCATTTCAAAACAGTAAAATCAGAAACAGATAATTATGATTGCGGCCTTTTTGCAATTGCTTTTGCTGCTACAATACTTTATAATTTATGTACATGTTGTTTAAAATATGATATTTCTCAAATGCGATTTCATTAATCAGAAATTTTTGAAACGCAACAAAAAAGAATGTCTCCACTTTGACATAATTATAATAATACAAATATTAATTACGATAATTTATCGGACATGATAAGATGAAATTTTTGTTATGAACCATGTTTCAATAAAATACCATTAAATTAAGATATCGCACAGTGCTCCCGAGGGAGTTTGAATACAAATTTAATGTAACTTCAAAATTTCATCTCAGAATGATTTTTCGGCCCATTACGTAATTTAGGGATCATTTTGAAGATCGTTTTACATGACTGATTTAGAGAAAAATAGGTAAAACTAAGAAAAAAAATTTCATACCAAATAATTTTATTTTAATTATAAAAAAAAATGCTCAAAAGTGTTTGGAATGTAGGTATAATAGTAAGACTATAATAAAATTGAAGAATATCTGCCTTATGGTATGGAGCTACCCTTACAGACAAAAACTATAATTAATTACCGTAGTAAACTATAGCTAAAGAGTGTAGTAGTATTAAAGTAATAAAGTATAGAATCTTGTAGTATTTTCGCGCTACTATAATCAAAGATTACAATCATTCTGTAGGCGAACTATATTGAGGATTATTGTATATTATAAGTGATGATTATAGTTAATTACAATAATATCGTCCTACTGTGAAATCATTTCTATGGGTCTATATGGTGTATCGCTTTATAATGTACTTATAGGTTTATGAGTTTATGGTTTGTGAATTTATTACTTGTAGGTTTATGGGTTTATGGTTTATGAATTTATGGCTTATAGGTTTATGGTTTATGGATTTCTGGTTTATGGGTTTATGATTTATAAGTTTATGGTCTATAGGTTTCTGGTTTATGGGTTTATAGTTTATGGGTTCATGGTTTATGATTTATAGGTCTATAGCTTATGACTTTATGGTTTATGGGTTTATGGTTAATGGACTTGTGGTGTGTGGGTTTAAGGATTTATAATTTCTGGATTTATGGTTTCTGGATTTATGGTTTATAGGTTTATGGTTTATGGGTTTATGATTTATAGGTTTATGGGTTCATGCGTTTATGGCTTATAGATTTATAATTTATGGGTATATGGTTTATGGATTTAAGATTTATAGGATTATAGGTTTATGGTTTTTGGGTTCATGGTTTATGGGCTTACGATGTATGGGTTTATGGTTTATAGGTTCACGGTATATTGGTTAATGATTGATGGGTTTCCAGTATTATAAGTTTATGGTTTATGGGTTCATGGCTTATAGGTTTATAATTCATGGGTTTATGATTTATAGGCTTATAATTTATGCGTTTATGACTTGAAGGTTTATGGCTTATGGGTTCACGGTCCATTGGTTTATGGGTTTATGGTTTATAATTTATGGGTTTATTATTTATAGGCTTATGGTTTATGCGTTTATGGATTATAGGTATATGGCTTATGGGTTTACGCTTTATGGATTTATGGTTTATGGGCTTATGGTTTATGACATTATGGTTTATGAGTTTGTGAGTGTATAGTTTCCTAGTATATAGTTTTACAGTTTATGGGTTAATGGTTTATGAGTTCATAGGATAATGGTTCATAGATTCATGGATTTATAGTTAATGGGTTTATAAATTTATGTTATATGGCTTTATGGTTGATGGTTTTATGAGCACGAGATATATGTGTTTATATAAGGGTTTATGGTTTCATAGTTCATGGGCTTACAGTTTATGGGTTTATGAATTTATGGTTTATAAGTGAATGGTTTATGGGTTTATAGTTTATGAGTTTATGGTTCATGGGCTTATAGTTTATGGGTTTCTAGTTTATGAGTTTATGGTTTATGCGTTTATGGTTTCTGCGATTATGTTTTATGCGTTTATGATTTATGGGTCCATAATATTATGGGTTTATAGTTTATGAGTTTATGGATTATAGGTTTATAATTTATGGGTTTATGATTCATAGAATTATAGCTTATGCGTTTATGACTTATAGGTTCATCGCTTATGGGTTTACGGTCAATAGGTTAATGGTTCATGGGTTTATAGTTTATGGGTTTATGACTTATGGTTTTATGGTTCATGGGCATATGGCTTATGGGTTTATGGTTTGAAGGTTTATGAGTTTATGGTTTATGGGATTATGGTTTATGGGTTTATGGTTTATAGGTTTATGGTTTATGGCTTCATGGTTTATGGGTTTATGGTTAATGGGTTTATAGTTAATGGGTTTATGGTTAATGGGTTTATGGTTAATAGGTTTATGGTTTATAGGTTTATTGTTCATAGGTTCATGGTTTATGGGTTTATAGTTTGTGAGTTCATAATTTATGGTTAATGTGTTTATGGTTTATCGGTTTATGGTTTATACGTTTATGATTTATGGGCTAATGGTATTATGTAATTATGGTGTATGGGTTCATGGATTATAGGTTCATAATTTATAGGCTTATGATTCATAGGATTATATCTTATGCGTTTATGGCTCATAGGTTAATGGCTTATGGGTTTACGGTCTATCAGTTTATGGTTTAGAGGTTTATAATTTATGACTTTCTGGTTTAGGGGTTTATATTTTAGAAGTTTATGGTTTATGGGTTTGTGGTTTATGGGTATATAGTTTATTGGTTTGAGGCTTATGAATTTATGGTTTATGGATTTATGGTTTATGGGTTTATGGACTTATGGTTTTTGGGTTTATGGATTCATGGTTTATGGAATTATAGTATATGGTTTATCGTTTATGGTTCATGGTTTTATGGTTTACTTTCTGGGTAAATAGCTAATGGGTTTATCGTTGATGGGTTAATGGTTTTATGGTTTACTCTATGGGTAAATGGTCGATGGGTTTATGGTTAATGGTTTTATGGTCAATGTGTTCATGGTTCCTGGGTTTAAGAGTTCGAACTATATGTATTTATAGTATATAAATTAATAGTTTGATTATTCATGTAAATATAGATTATTTAAACTAACAAACGTACAAGAAGTGGAATCTAAAACTTATACACCAGGAATCTATAAAATCATAAACAGATACACCAGAAATCTATGAAAACATGAACTATGGATCTATGAACCGAATACCCATAAACCATAATCTATAGACCCATAAATTGAAATCTATAGACCCATAAGATATAATCTATAGACTTATAAATTATGAAACGATGAACTTATAAACCTCAAAGCATGAGCCTATAAACCATTAAGTTCAAACCCATAAACCATAAAGCCTTAGCTTATAGACCATAAAGCATAAGTCTAGAAACCATGATGCACAAACCAATAAAGCATAAACCCATAAAGCATAATTTTATGAATCATGAACCTATAAGCTGAACAATTATAAATCATTAACTTAATAACCAATAGATACATGATTTATAAACCCATAGACCATCAACCCATAAACCATAAACCCATAAACCATAAACCCATAAACCATGAACCCATAAACCATAAACCCATAAACCATAAACACATAAACCATAAACTCATAAACCATAAACCCATAAACCATGAACCCATAAACCATAAACCCATAAACAATAAACCCATGAACAAGGAACCCATAAAACATAAACCCATAAACCAGAAATCTCCAAACCATAAACCCATAAATCATGAACCCTCAAACTATCAACCCGTTAACCCATAAACCCATTAACCCATGAACCAGAAACCCATAAACCCATAAACCATAAATCCATAAACCCATATACCATGAACCCATAAACCATAGACCCATGTACTATAAACCCATAAAGCATAGACCCATAAACCATGAACCCATAAACCATAAACTCATAAACCATAAACCCATATACCATAAACCCATGAGTCATAAACCCATAGACCATGAATACATAAACTATAAACCCATAAACAATAAACCCTTAAACTATAAACCCATTAACCATAAGCCCATAAACCATAAACCCATAAACCTTAAACCCATAATCCCTAAACCCATGAATCATAAACCCATAAACCATAAACTCATAAACCATAAACCCATTAACTATGTACCTTCAGACCATAATCCCATGAACCATAATCCCATAAACTCATAAACCCATAAACAATAAACCCATAAACCATGGACCCATAATCCCTAAACCCATGAATCATAAACCCATAAACCATAAACTCATAAACCATAAACCCATTAACTATGTACCTTCAGACCATAATCCCATGAACCATAATCCCATAAACTCATAAACCCATAAACAATAAACCCATAAACCATGGACCCATGAACCAGAAACCCATAAACCATGAACCCTTGAACTATCAACACGTAAACCCAAAAACCATAAATCCATAAACCATGAACCGTAAAACTATCAACCCGTAAACCCGTAAACTATAAACCCATAAATCTGGAACCCATAAACCATAAACCCATAAACCATGAACCCCCAAACTATTAACCCATAAACCATTAGCCCATGAACCATAAACCCATAAACCTCAAACCCATGATCCATAAACCCATAAATCATAAATCGATGAACCATAAACTCATAAACTATGAACCCATTAACCATATACCTTTAGACCATAATCCCATAAACGATAATCCCATAAACTTATATACCCATAGACCATTGACCCATAAACTCTAAACCCATAAACAATAAACCCATTAACCATGAACCTATGAACCATAAACTAATAAACCATAAACCCTCAAACTATTAACTTATAGACTATAAGCCCATAAACCATAAACCCATAAACTATAAAGCCCATTAACCATAAACCCATAAACCACAAAACCCATAAACCATAAGCCCATAAACCATAAACCAATGAACCATAAAATCATTAACCATAAACCCATAAATCATAAACCCATAAATCAAAAACCATCAAACCATAAACCAAACAATTATGAACCCTTAGTCTATTAACCCATATACCCATAAACCCAGAAACCAGAAACCCACAAACCCATTCACAATTGATCCATAAACTTATAAACCATAGACTCATGAACCATAAACTCATGTACTGTAAACCGATAAACCATGAGCCCATAAACCCATAAAACACAAACTAATAAACCATGAACCCATAAACCATAGACCTGTAAACCATAAACCCATAAACCATAAACTTTCGAATCATTATCTCATAAACCATAAACCCATAAACCCATTAACCATAAACTCTTAAACCATAGACACATAAGCCATGAATTTATAAGCCCATAAACCAGAAACCCATTAACCCATAAACCATAAATCCATAAACCCATAAACCATAAACCTATATACCATAAACCTATAAACTATGAACCCATAAGCCATATACCCATAAACCATAAACCTAAAAATCATAAACCCATAAACCATAAACCCATAAACCAGAAACCCATTGACCATGATCCCATAAACCATAAACCCTTTGACTATGAACCCATAAACCCATAAATCCATAAACCAGGAACCCACAAACCCATAAACCATAGACCCATGAACCACAAACTCATGTGGTATAAATAAGCCATTAATCCATATACCCATAAACCAGAAACCCATAAACCCATAAACAATAAATCCATTAACCCATACACCACAAACCAGCAACCCATTAACCCATAAAACATAAATGCGTAAACCCATAAACCATAAACCCATAAACCATAAACCCATAAGTCATAACTCCATAAACCACAAACCCATGAAATGTAAACCCATAAACCATAAAGTCATGAACCATCAACCCATAATCCATAAACATATAAACCATAAACCCATAAATAATAGATCCATTAACCCATTAACCATAAACCAGAAACCCATAAACCATAAACCCATAAGACATAAACCCATAAACCATCAACCCATAAACCATAAGCCCATTAACCATAAACCCATAAACCTCACTCTGATAATTCCTAAACCCATCAACCATAAACCCGAAAAACCATAAACTCATAAACCATAAACCCATTAACCATATACCCTTAGACCATAATCCCAAAAACCATAATCCCATAAACTTACAAACTCATGAAAAATAGAACCTATAAACTATAAACCCATATACAATAAACCCATAAACCATGAACCCATAAACCAGAAACCCATAAACTATAAACCCATAAACCATGAACCCTTAAACTATTAACCCATAGATCACAAACCTATAAACCATAAACCCATAAACCATAAACCCATGAAATCTAAACCCATAAACCATAAGCCCATTAACCCATGAACCATGAACCTTGAAACCATGATCCCATAAACTATAGACCAATAAACCCATGAACCATAAACCCTTGAACTATTATCCCATAACCCATTAATCGACAGACCCATAAACCAGAAACCCAGAAACCCATAAACCATACATCCATAAACTCATAATCTATAAACCCATAATTCATGATCTCGAAAAACCATAAACTAATAAACCAGAAACCCAAAAACTATAAACCTATAAACCGTAAACCCATATACCAGGAACCCATAAACCATGAACCCATAAACCATAAAACCTTGAAGTATGAAACCATATACCTATAGATCCATAAACTAGAAACCCATAAACCCATAAACCATAAATTTATAAACCCATAAACCATAATCCTATAAACTATAAACCCATGTACTATAAACTCATAAACTATAAATCCATAAACCAAAAACCCATAAACCTATTAACCATAAATCCATAAACCCATAAATCATAAACCCATAAACCCTAAACCCATAATCCCTGAACGCATGAACCTCAAACCCATAAACCATAAAATCAGAAACCATAAACCCATTAACCATAAACCCTTAAACCATAAACCCATAAACTATATCCCCATTAATTTACAAACCCATAAACCATAAACCCATAAATCATCAACCCATAAACAATAAACCCATGAATTATAAACCCATATACTATAGACCCTTAAACTATTAACCCTTAAACCATAAACCCATAAACCATAAACCCATAATACATAAACCCATAAACCATAAGCCCATGAACCATAAACTCATAAACCATGAACCCATGAACCATGAACCTAAAAACCATAAACCCATAAGTTATGAACCCATAAAGCATAAACTTATGAACCATAAACCCATAAATCATAAACCAATGAACCATAAACCCATAAACTATAAAGCTATAAACCATAAACCCATAAATCATACCTATAAACCATAAACCCATAAATCATACCTATAAACCATAAACCCATAAACCAAAAACCCATGAAACATAAACCCATAAATTATAAACCCATTAATTATAAACCCATGAATCATAAAGCCATAAATCATTAACCCATTAACCATAAAATCATAAACCATTAATCATAAACCCATATATGATAAACCCATCAACCATAAACCCACAAACCATAAACCCACAAACCATAAACCCACAAACCATAAACCCATAAACCCATAAACCATAAACCCATAAATCATTAAGCCATAAACCCATAAACCATAAACCCTTAAACCATAAACCCATTAACCACAATCCCATAAATCATAAACCCATAAACCCATGAACCATAAACCCTTAAACCATGAACCCATAAGCCATAAATGCATAAACCATGAACTCATTATCCATGTACCCTCAAATTACAATCCCATGAACCATAATCCTATAAACTAATAAACCCATAAATCATAGACCCATGAACCATAAACCCATAAACCAGAAACTTATAAACCATAAACCCATAAATCATGAACCCTTAACCTATTAACCCATAGATCATAAGTCTATAAACCATAAACCCATAAACAATAAACTCATAAAACCTTAACCCACACACCATAAGCCCATTAACCCATGAACCATAAACCTTTAAACCATGATCCCATAAACCTATAAACCAGAAACCCATAAACCCATAAACCATAAATCCATAAACCATTAAACCTCGAAGTATAAACCGATAAACCTATAGACCATCAAACTAGGAACCCATAAACCCACAAACCATAAATTCATGAACCCATAAACCATAAACCCATAAACCCTAAACCAATAATCCCTGACCGCATGAACCATAAACCCATAAACCATAGACCTATTAACCATATACCCTTAGACCATAATCCCATAAACCATAATTCCATAAACTCATAAATACATAAGAAATAGACCTATAAACTATAAACCTATAAACAATAAACCCATAAACTATGAACCCATAAACCAGGAACTTGAAAACCATAAACCCATAAACCATGAACCCTTAAACTATTAACCCATAGATCATAGGCCTATAAACCATAAACATATAAACCATAAACCCATAAACCAACAACCCTTAAACCATAAACCCATTAACCACATTCCCATAAACCATAGACACATAAACCATAAACCCATAAACCATAAAACCATAAATCATAAACCCATAAACCATAAACCCATAAATCATAAACCCATAAACCATCAACCCATTAACCATAAACTCATTAACCATAAACCCATATTTTTAAACCTGTTAGCCATAAACCCATAAACCATGAACCCATAAACCATAAACCCATAAACCATAAACCCTTGAACCAGAAACCCATTAGCCATAATCCCATAAACCAGAAACCCATTAGCCATAATCCCATAAACCATAAACCCATAAACCCATGAACCATAAACCCTTAAACCATTACCCTATAAGCCATGAATCCATAAATCATAAACTCATTATCCATATACCCTTAAACCATAATCCCATAAACTCATAAACCCATAAACCATAGACCCATGAACCATAAACTCATAAACCATAAACTCATAAGGAATAGACCTATAAACTATAAACATTTAAACAATAAACCCATAAACCATAAATCTATAAAACCCATAAACCTGTAAACCATAAATCCATCAACCCATAAACCCATAAACCATAAACCCATGAACCATAAACCCATAGACTATAAACAAATAAACCGTTAACCCATATACCATGAATCCATTAATCATAGACATATAAACCATAATCCCATAAACCATCACCCCATAAACCATAAACCCTTGAACCATAAACCTATAGAACCCATAGACCCATAAACCCATAAACCATAAATCAATCAATCTATGAACCATAAACCTATAAAATGTGAACCCATAAACCATAAACTTATGAACCACAAACCCATAAATCCTAAACCCATTAACCATAAACCAATAAACCCTAAACCCGAAACTCATAAACCTATAAACCATAAACGTATAGACCATCAACCCAGAACCTATGAACCCTTAAACCATAAACTCATAAACCCATAAACCCATAAACCAGAAACCCATAAATCCATAAAATCATAAACCATAAACCCATAAATCATAAACTTATGAACTATAAACCCATAAACTATAAATCCATAAACAATAAACCGATAAACCGTAAACTCATTAACTATTAACCCACAAACTATAAACCCATAAACCATAAACCTATAAAACATAAACCCAGAAACCATAAACCCATGAACCATAAACCCATAAATTATCAACCTATTAACCATATATTTATAAACCATAAAATCTCGAACCATAAACCCATAAGCCACAAATTCATAAACCAGGAACCCATAAACCCATAAACCATCATTGGATCAACCCATAAATCCTAAACCCATTAACCATAAACCCATAAACAATAAACTCATATAATATAAACCCATTAACCATAAACTTATAAACCATCAACCCATAAACCATAAATCTATAAACCATAAACCCATTAACCATAAACCCATAAATCATAAGCCCATAAACCATGAACCCATGAACCATAAACCCATAAATTATCAACCCATAAACCATAATTTCATAGACATATATCCCTTAACCCATAAACCCATAAACCATAAACCCATAATCCATAAACCCGTAAACCATAATCCCGTTACCCATAAATTCATTAAACATAGAGCCAGAAAATAACAACCCATAAACTATTAATCTATGAACTATGAAACTATAGACCCCTTTCTATGATACTATGAACACATATATCTCGTACTTATAAACTCATATAACATAAATGTATTAACATATTTACTATAAATCCATAAAACCATTAACCATCATCCCATGAACCTATAAACCAATAATAATAAACCTATGAACCATTAACCTATAAACCTCAAACCCATGAACAATAAACCCATACACGATGAACCCATAAACCATAAACCCATGAAGCATACTCCCCTGAACTATATATTCATACACCTATAAATCAATAAAGCGATAAACACATGAATTATAAATCCATAAACCCATAAACTGTAAACCTATTAACTATAAACCCATGTACTATAAACCGATATACCATAAACCCATAAACTATAAACCCATGGACCATAAAGTCATAAATCATAAACCCATAAACCATAAACCCATAATTCATGAACCCATAAACCATAAACCCATAAACCATAAATCCATAAACCATAAACCCATAAAACATGAATCCATGAACTATGAAACTATAGACTTAATAAATTATAAACCCATAAACCATCAACCCATAAACCATAAACCCATTAATTATGAACCCTTAAGCTATACACCCATAACCTATTAATCCATAAACTTATACACCAAAAACCCTTGAATCCATAAACCATAAGTAAATCAACCCAGAAACTATAAACCCATTAACCATAAACCCATAAACTATTAACCCATAATCCATGGACCCATAATCCATAAACCCATGTACTACAAACACATAAATCATAAACCAATAAACCATAGACTCATAAACCATAAACCCATAAACCATAAATTCATACACCATGAACCGATAAACCGTAAACTCATTAACTATTAAACCACGAACTATAAACCCATAAACCATAAACCCATTAACCATAAACCCATAAACCATAAACCCATAAATTATAAATCCATAAACCATATATTTTTAAAACCATAAACTCTCGAACCATAAACCCATAAGCCATAAATTCATAAACCAGAAACTCATAAACCCATTAACCATAAATGAATCAACCCAGAAATTCTAAGCCCATTAACCATAAACCCATAAATGATAAACCCATATAATATAAACCCATCAACCATGAACTTATGAACCATTAACCCATAAACAATAAATCTATGAACCATAAACCGAAAAACCATAAACCTATTAATCATTAACCTAAAAAACCATAAACCCATACGTCATAAACCCATAAACCATGAACCCATAAACCATAAACCCATAAATTATCAACCCATTAACCATTATTATATAGACATGAATCCATAAATCCATAAACCCATAAACCATAAACCCATCAATCATTAACCCATTAACCCTAAACCCATGAACCATAAACCCATAAACTAGAAACTCATAAACCATAAACTTATAAACTATAAACCCTAAAACCATAATCCGATTAACCATAATCTCATAACCCCATAGACCATAAATCAATAAACCGTTAACCCATAAACCATGAACCCATAAATCATAAACATATGAACCATAAACCCATAAACCATAAACCCATAAACCATAAACCCTTAAACCATGAACCTATAAAACCCATAAACCCATGAACCCAAAACCCATAAACCCATAAACCATAAATCCATTAATCCATAAACCATAAACCTATAAAATGTAAACCCATAAACCACAAACTCATAAACCATCAACCCATAAACCATAAACCCATAAACCATAAATCAATGAACCCTAAACCCATAAACCATAAACCTATAAACCATAAACTTATAAACCATAAACCCATAAACTATTAACCCTTAAACAATAAATCCATAAACCCATAAACTATAATCCCATGAACTATAAACCCATATACTATAAACCCACAAAACCATTAACTCATAAACCATAAACCCATAAACCATAAACCTATAAACCATAAACTCATAAACTATGAACCCATAGACCATAAATGCATAAACCATAAACCCATAAACCATAAACCCATAATTCATAAACTCATAAACCCATTAACCATAAGCCCATAATCCATAAACCCATAAACCATAATCCCGTTAACCATAATTCCATAAAACATGAAGCCAGAAACTAATAGCCCATAAACTATAAAACCATGAACTATAAAACTATAGGCCCCTATACTATGAACATATATCTCGTACTTATAAACTGATGTAACATAAATTAAGAAACCAATTTAATATAAATCCATTAATCCATAAATCATTATCCCATGAACCTATAAACCATAAATGATAAGCCTATAAACCATAAACCTATAAACCCTGAACCCATAAACAATAAACCCATGAACCATAAATCATTAAACCATAAACCCATAAACCATAAGC